>CAIGQW010054109.1:16352773-16380641 GCA_903798125.1 Danio choprae | reverse complement strand
TTATATTATATTATATTATATTATATTATATTATATTATATTATATTGTTTTTAATGTTGGACATATATTTACTTTTGAGCATTATTGTTTATTTATTTGATTTATTGCTTTGTATGCTTGGTTAATAATATTCAGTTAAATATGGTTCATATTATTTATCACCTAAATATGGCTAATACTAACTAATTTATATACTATATCATACTATTTCCTATTGAATATTAGCCAGAATTATTGTGTATGATGAAAAATAAATATGGTTTAGATATATCAAATAGGTTTAGATATAACATTTTTGCTTAAATGTATTTGTTCAGTTAATAATTAAATATAAATAAGGTAAATATAAATAAGATTGTGGTCATTGCACAAAATATAATGCTTATGGTTAAACTTATAGAAAATAAATTAGTGATAAAAACCTGCAGAAATATAGATAGAGATTAGCAGTGTTATTCAGCACAATACCTTTGTCAACAACTGGGAGGTTTTACAATCTTCTCAGAGCAGTGAACAGAAACTGGGCTAAATGAATCTGGAATTCATAGGGTTTGTTACAAGCAGCTCATAAACATCCAATTTAATGAAATAATTCCAATGCACTCTACAATGAAAGTAAACCAGAACATTACATCAGTACAAAATATGCAAACATTTTTTTTTCATTTTTCCACTTTTTAAATGTGCAAGTTAAACTGAAAGCAGAACTGAAGTTCCTAAACACAATCCATTTATTTTACCCCTGCATTCAAGCACCTGCACATTTATCAGTCTTTTATTTTGATTGTACTCTTCTTTTTTTTCACAGCAGCTTTCTATTCTGCTCTCTCATATCCAGTTTTCATGCCTGGTGACACATAGACAGATGGATAGACAGACAGTCAAAGAGATAGATGGACAGAAATTCAGACAGAGAGATAGACAGACAGGCACACAGAGTATGAAATTGATACTCATGGCAAATTCTGACTTAAAGTTGTAAAGAAATATTGTTATTTAAAGAAATATTTTTCCACAATGATGTACATCAGCTTATTATCTTTTGGTAGAAGCCTGTTACATTTCTGGTAAAAAAAAGAAAAAAAAACTCTTGCTGGTTGAATAACAGTATCTTTAAGTCCAAATTTGCTAGGGGTATGAATAATTTCGGGCTTGACTGTTTGTACAGAAAGACAGGCAGAGAGATAGACAGACAAAAAGACAGATATATAGATATACAGACATACGGACAGAAAGACAGGCAGACAGACAGATAGAAAGAAAGACAGATGTACAGACAGTCATACCAACAGATAGACAGACAGACAGGCATATGGACAGAAAGATGGACAGACAAACATACAGATACATAGACAGTCATACAGATAGACAGACAGACAGACAGACAAACAGACAGTCAAATGAATAGACATACAGGAAGACGAATGGACAGACAGACATAATAAAAAAGTAAACAGACAAACTTACAGACAGACAGGCTGACACAAGGACAGACAGACAGACAAACGTACAGACAGAAAGGCAATCATATGGGTGGACAGAAAAAAAGAAAGATAGACATGGACAGAAAGACAGACAGACATACGGACAGATAGACGGACAGACAGAAATCCAGACCTTCTGAAGCCCGTCTGTGGCAATTTTAGAGGCCGGATGAGTGTGAAAATGGCAAGTGTTTCTGTGATCACAGTCTGTGACCATCGCCAGAGCCCAGGAATCAATTCCTTCTGTTTACAGACCATTTCACAGCCCTTTGCCTGCAACATCACTTGTGTCAGGCCCATAAATAGCCTTGGATATATAATGGTTGGATTAGCATAATGGTCGGAGCCGTAGCACAAAAGGAAATGTCAACACGTCCCCCTTCTCCACGAAAGCAATTAGAGGCCCATTATACAGCCTCACTGGAAACATCATCAAGGTTAAAGACAAGTCCAACACCCCTCTGACCGCTCTTTTATTCCTCTCTCTGATAGATGAGCCATAGAAGCTGAAATGTTGGTAAACAGTGGCTTGGAGTGCCTCTTTAAGATCAGTCCCAATCAGCCCCGGCACACAGAATTACAGACGCTGGTGTTTGTGGGTGTGTGTTTGTGTTTCGGGTAGAAATGTGAGAATTTCCTTAACTAAACCATGGGTTTGACTGTGGATGAGAAGGTGGAGAGAAGGGGAAGGAGCTCATCATGTTGTTAGTCTTGATAAAAAGGCTAATGGGGTGACACTTCCAGCTCATTGGACTTTGGAGTGCTGAATGTGAATTTTTTTTGATAGTTTGCAATCATGATTATGTTCCGCTAAGCCACATCATCTTTATCTGTATAATAGCATGTTTGACATGTCAAAGAAAGGACTTTTACAGTGTCCTTATTACATTTTACATGCACATACTATAGTAATAACAATACATTCTATATAATTACATGCTACTAACCCTATAGTAACATTCTGTAAGTAAATAATAATAAATAAATATTATTAGTCACTATTTAAATGTGTAATAGCACTAAGAGAAAGGGCTTAGAATCTCTGTTGACATTTTTAAGGTGTCCTTTTTTAACATTTTGCGTTAAATGTAATCCTTATAGTAATTTAATTATGTATAATTACATGCATTAACCACTGGATGTGAGCGTATCAGAATCAGGTATTCCAGAGAGTGTAATAATATGATGAAAAAAATCATGTCTATTAATTAGGTAGTAAAAAACAGAACAAATACACACTGTAAAAAATGAAGGGTTCCACACAATTCATTCAGGTTGTCCCAACACAAAATGGATTAAGTTAACGTAACAAGTTTAAGTGGATTGAACATAGAACAATTGAAAAATAATTAAATAAAATGATTGTTTATAATAATAAAGTATTAAAAAATGAAAAAAATCCAAAGAAATGTGTTTAAACTTTTTAATTTTGAAATATAACAAATTACAGTAATTTTTAAAAGTTGGTTCAAAATATTTTTTTCAGTGTAGTAATAACCATAAATTATATATTATTACATGCTACTTACCCTATGATATAATTATGTTAGTAAATAATAATAAAAAATAAATAAATATTATTATTAGTATTTAAATGTGTATACTTACTATGGAACAACTGAAAATTACAGTAAGCGTAACAGTTTTTTCATTTGTAATTAATGCTCGTTTTATTAACTGGTATTTGTTCGATTTTTAGGCTTCTCATTCAAAGCCATATTGCAAATTCCAAAACATCATTTTAGAGCAAGTAAAAAAGGTCTGAGCCATTGATAAGCAAACTAATGAAGCTATTAATTCATTTATTACTGTCGTTATGAGAGAGAGAGAGAGAGAGAGAGAGCGAGTGAGAGATTAAATGTATCTTGATAAAAAGGCTAACAGGGCGACACTTCAGGCTCATTGGACTTTGGAGTGCTGAATGTGGATTTTTTTGATAGTTTGCAATCATGATTATGTTCTGCTGAGCCACATCATCTGTATGTGTATAATAGCATGTTTAACATGTCAAAGAAAGGGTTTAGAATTTCCTCTGAAGCTTTTACAGTATCCTTATTTTGTGTTAAATATATTTATTATAGTAAATTATGTAAAATTGCATGCCAATAACCATTGGATGTGAACATTCACTAACAGTCAAGATGATTCATTGTAAAAAATGCTGGGTTTCACACAATTCCTTCACGATTCAAAGTTAACTTTTTTTTCATTTTATTTTATTTAAGTGGATTGAACATGAAACAATTACGTTGTCCAAAAAAGCTCATTTTAAATAAGTAGTTATGAACAAGCAGCAGAAATAATGTTTTGAGTGAGCCTGCATTATTAGTTTGATCAGTTGTTATTGGAGAATCACGACTGTGGAATGTCGCAATTGACCAATCAGAATCAGGTATTCCAGAGAGTTGTGTAATAATGTAATACAAATCATGTCTATTAATTAAGTATGTAGTAGGAAACGGATGTTAAATATATACACACTGTTAAAAAAAAGCAGGGTTTCACACAATTCATTCAGGTTGTCCCAACACAAATCGATTAAGTTAACGTAACAAGTTTAAGTGGATTGAACATAAAACAATTAAGTTAAGTTGTCTCAAACAAATCTCAAGAAGTATTGTGTCGTTTAAGCTCATTTTACAGTTTAGTTTGATCAGGCAGCAAAATCCTGTTTTAATCTTGTTAGTTATATACAGTTTATATTTATATTATGTTTAGTTAAATATAAACTGTATATTAAATATGTAGTCCATACATAGTAAATATGTTGTAGAAAATGTATGCTAGTTAAATATATATATATATATATATATAGTAAATATGTGTAGTAGAAAATGTATGTTAGGATGTTGCACTTGGTGATTTTACTTGTGTGTATTGTTTAACATTGGTTGTTTATTGTATTTCTTGCTAATATTCGATTGGTTAATAGTGTCTGATCATATATGGGTAACATGTTTACACACCGTATCACAATATTACCGTACATGCTGTGTAAAAAGCAAAACCAAAAGTCAGCACAAGTGGAAATATAAGGATAACATCTGAAAAAAATGTGCCAAGCTTTCATTTTTCTTTTGGTTGTAATTTGTGGAGCAGTTTATAACAGAGCTGGCAAGGAAGAGTTAAGAATCAAAAGGCCTTGTAAGTATTGCCACAAAACTGCAAAGGCAAGCAAGGCCATAGAGCAATGGTTCATGACCACCTATCATTCTGTACGTATTTGTGTGTGTGTCTCTGTGTCTGTGCGTGTGGTCAGCTTAGGGTGCTGCTGTTAGCAACCTAAAGGTCACGGCCTTCAGCACTGAGAGAAAATAAAACTCTTCTGCACTCTTCTGCCAAAGTTAGGAAGAGGAAAAGCACACAAATCATAACGGCCAGGGTGAAATCACTTTGGATGTACCATCGATATGGTCTAAACAACAGTTAGCAGGTCTACACTGCCTCATATAATTTAGAAAGTATGAAATGAATCTAAAATAAAAATAACATCTCAACATGCAATTAAAGAATTAAACATGCAACAAGAAATAAAATGAAACATAAAAATCTAACTTAAAAAATCAACTATATACAGTGTAATATAATAATATGCTATTTAATATAACAGTTAATGCTGGGCAAAGATTAATCATGATTAATCACATCCAACGTAAAAGTTTGTTTTGAAAAACAAAACCGTTTTGTTACATGGATATTTCAACTGATACATAATTTGTATCATAACTATATATTTTTCATATTATATCATATATATATATGTATATATAAATTATTTATATATGTAGATAATATAGTACACACATATGTTATGTAAAAACAAACTTTTATTTTGGATGCAATTAACCACTATTAATCTTTGCCCAGCACTAATAACAACATATTTATTAAATATAATAATATATTAATATTATATTTGTTGTTCATTCCTTAACTACATCAGTTAATGTGAAGTTTTTTCCATTGGTGAAGTTTTTTCCTCCACTGTTGCCACTGGCCTGCTTGGATTTGTGGAGCTGCGCTTCGGTGGATTTGCTCTTCAGTGTTTGAACTTTCACCAGTGAAACTTAAGCCACACTGAACTGAACTGAACTGAACTGAACTGAACTAAACTCAAAAATGTGGACTTTAATTGAACTTGTTAAGCTGCTTTGACACAATCTACATTGTAAAAAGCGCTATATAAATAAACTTGAATTGAATTGAATTAATGTTTTAATCAATTCGAATAAAATAAAGCTGAAGTAATTATTATACTTATTAGTAATTCTTATTAGTACGTGTTATAATAATAATAATAATAATAATAATAATAATAATAATAATAATAATAATAATAATAATAATAATAATAATAATAAATAATAATAATAATAATAATAATAATAATAATAATAATAATATTTTACTATTATTATGTATTACTATAATAATAGTAAAACATATGCTGGATAAGTTGCCGGTTCATTCCGCTGTGGCGACCCCAGATTAATAAAGGGACTAAGCCGAAATGAAAATGAATGAATAATAATAATAATAATAATAATAATAATAATAATAATAATAATAATTATTATTATTATTATTATTATTATTATTATTATTATTATTATTGATAATAAATAAATAAACTAAAGGGGGTAAAAAATGTTAACATGATATTGGCTATTTAATTTATTTACTTTATAATAAGGTTCCAATTTTTCATTAATTATAAGTAGATTTTTTAATCAAAATAAATTTGAAGTAATTATTATAGGTATTATTATTATTATTATTATATGAATTACAACAATTAAAGTACAACCTTAATTAAAAGTAATACAAAAATAAATTTTATACACATACACACACACATTAGGATGTGAACATGAACATGACTTGAACACGCTGCTTACTGTTAAAAAAAAACAGTTATCCAGTTATCTATTGTTGTGCTTATATTTCGCATACACCCTAAATACAGTTGCTCTGGAACAACATAAAGGCGGATGAATTAATAAGATATCTTGCACAAAAATGAGTGGTTCAGCCTGTTGTCCCTTTCTATTTTGTATTATGGTCCCAGTTCCTTAACCACTGGATTACTGGTAATCCATTACAACAAAACAGGTGTAGTTGTATCGCCCAGAACAAAATGATAAGTCACCAGGCTGTGCAGTATTGATTGGGGTCCTGCAGACTTACCTAAAGAGGAGGCGGAGGAGACTGATTGTGTTTTACAGAGAACATTATCAGTCCCTCAGTGCCATTACAGACCCATACACACACACAGAGAGAGAGAGAGAGTGAGAGAGAGAGAGAGAAAGAAAGAGAGAGAGAGAGAGAGAGAGAGAGAGAACGAAAGAGAGAGAGAGAGAGAGAGAGGCTGTCCAAACATAGCCAAATATAAACACTTTCTGACTGTCCAGGATGTTTTTCATTTCTATTCTTGACCACATTTGCAATTGCTATCTCTTACAGGGGGAAGATGATGCACAGTTATGTCCCTTGTCTTTCTCTTCTTTTCTTTTTCCTGGCTTGTGTGTCTGTTTTTAATCTTGTTCACCTTTTCTTCGTATCTGCGGCGAAGAAATCGCAAAGGATGACTTTGTCAAAGAGGCCGCACATGCTCGCCGAGAGCACAAGGATGGATAAATCTGTCCATTAGGAAAATTTAAATAACTTTTACAGTTTTATCAGGCTCTATTTGTTAGGCAGGAGATTTATGGTCAGTCGTGTTTCTGATCTGCCCTGTCTTTAGATTAAATCTAGATCAGCCCGAGGAGAGACCAGCTTGACTGCCACAATCCGCAATTGGAGATGATCTTATCTCTTTAAAAATTGCCTCGAGTCGACGGCGGAGATGAGCGAGTGCTTTTTTTTTCTCTCTCTTTCTTTTTTTCCATGAAGAACCTCTATGTACGCCATCTTGCTTTAGCCCTCCCTGAAAAAACCCAATGTTAAAAAAAAAAACGTAATCGCAACTGAATTCCAGCACCTATGTCGCTCATAGGCCAGGTGCAATCTGAAGCACGGGTTTGCCCAACAAGAATGAAATATTGTTTCATGCTTCTGCCCCGGCGTTAATTGATTGATGCTAAAAGTTTAGCTAATAAAAAGCTAGCAGGTGATCGGAGGCAATCCTGGACTCGTCCTCAGAGGGATACATGCAGGCTGGATGGAATGTGACAGCTTGCATTTTCAGCTTGAGCCGGTTCTGTCATCTGAGGGGGCTGGATGTGAGGGTCTGCCTCCTCTGACCACAGCCAGTCTGAAACACACATGTACTGCGAATCAGGGAATCAATAGAACACTTAATGAACAATTAGGGGAACAGCTGTAGACCTGTCAAAGACCCATCTGTACATTGCTGAGAGAGAGAGAGAGAGAGAGAGAGAGAGAGAGAGAGAGAGAGAGAGTGTTGGTTTTTGGTGAGGATGGGGGTCTTATATGAAAAGATTATTCTGAAAATTTGTGCCTACAGGAACGTTTTATTAACATTTTATCACCCAAAAATGAAAATGTACTTACTATTTACTCACTTGTGTGGTTTCAAACATTTTTTTTCTTTCTTCTGTTTAACAAAGAAAACATTTTGAGGATCGCTGAAAACCTGAAACCATATTTGAATTGTACTATTTCTTTCAACATACCTTCTAATGTTCATTCATAATTTCATCTTGATGTAATAGCAAACATCTTTTGCATTCGACTTGTTCTTCTCTGCACTCTTCATCACCAACACTGATGCCAAGTGGGCGGCCCTCATCCCACTTTCATTTACTAGGTACAAGTTAATTGTTATGAAAATGTGATTGGATGGTAATTGTGCCGTTTAAAAAATATGTTTGACTGTTTTAATTACTGTTATTAGGCAATTTTCTACTATTAGCGCTCAGCAATTAGGAAACAAACAAAGATGAAAAATGGGACAAATCTTTTTGTTTTTGTTTTGTTGTTTTTGTTGTTTACTCACCAGCCATTGGTGTTGGCTACTGGACTATAAAGTTATGAATTTATTTTAAATTATAGGGGCATTGCAAAACTCTTTGAGTGTCAATTTGCTACTGTAACAACTAAATAGTTGACGTATTTTGGAGCCTACAGTTAATAAAGCAAATCGTTTTATGCTTTAATTGGCAAATAGCTGGTGGCTAATTGAAAAAGCAAACAAACAAACAAACAAACAAACAAAAACAGTTAAATATGTAGTTGCGACTACAGAGTAGCATCACTTTTCTGGTGCTGGCTTATTTAACCCACACTATTTTTAAGTATTTTTAAAAAAGGTTATGAGCCAAGGAACCGAAGCAACCACAGTTTAGCTTCAGCTAGAGTTGTTTATTTTTTTGTTCACATTGTTCACTACGAATCTCTGATTGGTGGAATGTTTTGCACAGCATCATGGGGGATGTAGTGTTTGTGCACAAATTCTGCTATTACTCATGATTATTTAAAAATAAAAAAAATAAAAACACATATTAGAGAAACAAGCTCAACAAATTATCTGGGCTTAAACAGGTCTGTATTGGCAGGTTTAACAATAGTTAAAAAATCTATACATTTTGGGAGAAAATTAGTTTAGTTTTTGAATCCAGAACCTGACTATTGCACTCTTTAGCAATGTGTCTTTAATTTTAGCCTTTAAAATACTATAAAGCTAAAAAAAAAAAAAAGGCAAATTATAATAGTTTAATATGTAAGTAAACTTTTTTTAAATACTTTTTTTTTTAATGCCAGGAAACTTTTTCGTTTACTCAACAGCGATTTGACTACTGGACTTTAAACTTAGTGGCCATTCAAAAGTTCTACTAATCACAAATGATTAGTTATAACCATATATATTTTGTTAGACACAGGCTAAATAACATTGATACTCCCATACGCCCTCTGTGCCACAAAATTAAATGAATATAATATCTGGCACTCATTTTCTGTCTTGACTCTCTATTCATGATGCATAGAGATATATTTGGCAAAGCTGACACATACTGTAAATGATAGGGATAAAGTGAGCCACTTTGTCCACTTTCCAACAGGAGATGTCGACCTTACTTGCCAATCAAAGGGAAAAATAGTCAACAGCATGCAAACACACACACACACAATTCTGTTAGATCGCTTCAGCCTTCGCTTGCCTCCTCAGACATTATGGATTACTGGTCTATGACTGACAGATATTATGCTTAACTAAGCACAAGTATCTGTACCTGGGGAAAGGCAGATTATAATTGACCTTGGACACCCTCGGTCGTGCTTTATTAAAACTTCATTTAAAAAAGACAAAACCTTGGTGAGGCAAGGAGCCACAGCCATAATGGATTAGATGGAAATCCATTATGCATCGCACACAAGAAAAAGTAGGGACGGAGACCTGCTTTAAAAATATATTTTTAGTACAGAAAATTAATGCCCCCACACAGGGCCACTGAATCATTTTAAATGGCCTTTTTTAGTATATAGGTATATGTGTTGAGAAGGCCAATATTTCAGCAGCGCAGACTAATGGATCATTAATAGATAAATGTTTTTTGCCTTTTTTTCATTTGTGGTTGTAGGATGCTATTTTTGTCCTCTTTGTGAATAAGTAAAGAGTATTTTGCATTCAATAGAGTGTGTTCATTCTGTATTTACACTCATTTGAACATATCTAGTAAAAAAAGAGATCATTTTTTTTAAAATCTTAACATTGAAAGACAGATTGACTGTTACAGCAGATGCGTCAATGTGTCCAGTATCTTTTTATGTACCTGCGCATGACGTCACTGTTTCACAAACTCCCATTTTTGTAGTTTACAAAGAGAAAATAACATGTAGATTGTTATCTAACATGTAAATAAGTGTAAAAGTGTTGTTAGTTTTGTAGCAGTGCTCATTAACACACTGTCCAGACATTTAAAGGACTGACTACTGGTTTAAGACTAATAATAAAGATTTGAAACATATTCTTTGATCGCATTCTGTCCGATAAAATCATTTTAATGTTCACATAAATAAAAATGTTTATTATTTATAAAAACAAGATTGTAAGATTGTATTTATTTGTATGATTTTACCAAGTCTTTAAACCACACTACTGTAAGACCACCTTATACGCACTTTATTATTTCAACACAGAAGCTGTTTTGTGTAAACACACTGTTATACACTGTTGACAATTTCCTGTAGAATCTACAGTAATTTACTGGCAACAGTGTAGACCGCAAAAATATTGTATTTACATTTACAGCGCCATTTATCTTGCTGTACATGTTTACATGCTGTACATACATCTACTGTAAAATATACAGCAATTTTCACAATGCAACTTTAAAATACAGTAACATACTGCATAACTGTCCTACAGTAAAATTCAGTTCATATTACAGTTAAATACTGTGTAATTTACAAAAAACTGTTAACAGCATAGTTGTAGTACAGCAGTTCACCAGTAACTTACTGTAAATCATTTACGGCAAAAATACTGTATTTACATTTACAGGAACATTTATCTTGCTCTATATGTATTTACAGTATTGCATATATTTACTGTGAAATATACAGCACTTTTTACAGTAGCATACTGCATAACTGTCCTCCAGTAAAATTCAGTTCATATTACAGATAAATACTGTGTAATTTGCAAAAATAATAAAGGGACAAAGCCGAAAAGAAATTGATGAATGAATGAATCTGCAAAAATTGTTAACAGTATTTACATGACCTCTGATTTATTTATCGCTTTAGGGAAATAGCAAGAGATGCATCTAATGGTGAAACTGTGTGCAATACAATCCGGTGTTTTAATAAATAAAACAACACAATTAAAAGCGGCGTCACGGTGACGCAGTGGGTAGCACGATCGCCTCACAGCAAGAAGGTCGCTGGTTCGAGCCCCGGCTGGGTCAGTTGGCATTTCTGTGTGGAGTTTGCATGTTCTCTCCGTGTTAGCGTGGGTTTCCTCCGGGTGCTCCGGTTTACCCCACAAATCCAAAGACATGCGCTATAGGTGAATTGGGTATGCTAAATTGGCCGTATAGTGTATGAGTGTGAATGGGAGTGTATGGGTGTTTCACAGGGATGGGTTGCAGCTGGAATGGCATCTGCTACGTAAAACATATGCTGGATAAATTGGCGGTTCATTCCGCTGTGGCGACCCCAGATTAATAAAGGGACTAAGCCGAAAAGAAAATGAATGAATGAATTAATTAAAACCAGTATGGAAAGAAATACTAGTTTATTGCATCTAGAAGCATAACAAGCGCTTCTGTACATCTAAAAATTTACTGGAAGAGGATGACTGATAAATGCAAAAGTATGCCAAACACTTATGTTCGAATTCCAACTATTAAGATAGAACTTTCCTTTTTGCATTGTTTCCCCCTTCAAACCAAAATATGATTTGACACAATTGTCTAGCCTACTTTTACCACATGTTCCAAAATGTTTTAAGAATTGGGTCAGTTGATTGAAAGAATATAGAAAGTATGTGGTCTCTTGGTATCTGTTTGAATGGACTTAACCACAAGAACATTTACTAGGGCTGCAAAATATATCTTTTCAGCATCGATATTGCAATGTGAACATTTGCAATAGTCACAATGCAGGATATATGCAATGTTGAGTCTATAATTGATCATTTGCATGGGTTTTTGAGACCTGTGACTGTGTGAGCATTTTAAAAGCATTCAGGCATAAGAAATTGTATCTATTGTAACTTTAATAATGGTTAATATTATTGGATTATGAATACGAAGACTGTGCAGTATTTGATTTTTCAATTATTGTATATCTGAATACTGTTAGACTCCTCGGAAAACAATAAAACACTGTTTATTTGTATCTTTTTCTTTATTGTATTTATCTGTGCTTGTGGATTGTTAAATATATTTTATGCATGATTCACTCCCCTACAGAATCATCCCAGCCAATCTAAAATGATTAACTCTTTCCAAATACAGATATTCAAGTCATCTGGAGAAAATATTCATATTGCAAAATGTATCGCAAAATAACAAAATATCGCAATGCTAGATTTTTCCAGTATTGTGCATCGCTATCATTTACACTCATGCAATCTGGTCGAATGTGTCTCTGGAAATGTTTGGAAGTGGACAAGCTTAAAATATTTTAGAGCCCATTTACACTGGTATTTAGCATTGTCTACTTGTGAATTGATAAAAAAAAAACACACATCCTTATACCTAATGTCTGATATACTGTACACCCGTGGCTGATATGACTGCCGTCAACATCCCATTTTAGCATCTTAGATGTTTATGATTACAATCACCACTTTAAAATTATAGGCTAAAAGAAAAATACATCATTATCTCTAACCATTTTCTCATTATTACCCGAGTTTCATTGTGCCGTGGACATTTTAGGGTAGTCGTTGATTAAGTTTACTCACTGTTGCAATTAGTGTCATATCCCAGTTAATTAATGGGAGATTTTACAATGACTTGTTTCTTTATGGATCCTGAGATAATGAAGATAAGCAACATTTCATATGTGCCAGTAGAAAAAGAATCAGGTTCTAAATTTAGCTGTATTCCAGTGGTATAAAGCAATAAATTACAAATACCAAAATCACAGCAATTGACTAGTTTTTCTCAGAAATTGTACTTTACTAAGTAGTTTAAAAATGTTTCTGTATCTGTACTTTTACTGTGCTATGCTCCTTCAATCTGCAGTTTTGTATTTATATATACATTTTTTTCTTATCTATAATCATTTAGTAGAATAATCAGTTTAGTGATTTGGGGCAAATCAAATTGCGCATAGAAAAATCGCATCAGATAGAACAACGTCTAGACACAAACACTTCATAAATGCATTAAAAGCATAAAAAGTGTCAGAGAAGATGCAAAATCATTACACACAACAGCCGAGATACTTTTTACAATGCATACCACTGATGAGAAGATAAACGATCTCTAATGATTGAAATCGTCAAATGTGCTTAACAATAACTAAACTGCACTTCAAATTGTTACGTGTTTTTTTTCAAATTCATGCACAAATTGCATGTATTCTATTAGTGCTGCATGATCCTGCTTTGCGGCACTAACTGCTGTGGACATTCATAGCTTGTTAAGCCCGGCTCACTCTGTGTGATTTTTAATAAGAATGCACGAAAATGGCTCCCGTGTCACACTGTAAGATCTCAGCTGTCAAAATGTCAGACTACACGGTAAAAAAATCTTTCTTCCACACAATTCCTACACTTTGTCCCAACACAAATTTATTAAGTTAGTAACTTTATCCTTTTTTACAAATTTAAGTGGATTGAACAGAAAAATGTAAGAATTGTGTTCTTTCAACTCATTTTAAATAAGTAGTATGAAAAGTAATTTTTGAGTGTAAACGACAATGAAGATGCGCCAAACATGAAAGTTACCTGGAAAAAAAACTTACCTGGAGTTTGACTACATCCATCCGTGACACTTTCAATATCCCACATTCTGAAATTTAACTAACGGCAAACATAAACAATCTGAACCGGTAATTTTGCTCACAGTGTGCCTCAACAATAAAACCAGGAAGAGAAAAACTGTTTTGATGTTTCCCTACCGCGGTTTGAAGTTGTTGCGCTGATTGCATCATCAGATTTGGTGCTCCTATTGGTTCTTGGATTGATGCTCATCACAGCTGTTGTCACACTGAAAAGTGTCTGAAATTTTAGGAAACTGCCAGAATTTCATCGAAGGGAAAAAAAATTATCGCAATGACCATTAAGCGGCTGTCGGTGAACATGTCAAATTCATGTTAAGGATTTCCCAAATTTGTGGAAATCCCACAGTGTGAGCAGGGCTTTAGTAAGATATCAAAGTGCATATTAAGCATTAACGTATCTTCACAGCTAGATTTTTGTCCCTTTAGGTTACACAGACTTCGCTACCTATGTAAACAAATCATGTTTTTTTTCTGTGACACACAACACTCAAAAAAAAAAAAAGACATTTGATGTTTGTTCAAACTACTAACACAATTCTTTAGTTGTCTTTTTTGGGACAACTTAATTGTTTTATGTTCATTCATTCATTCATTTTCATTTCGGCTTAGTCCCTTTATTAATCTGGGGTCGCCACAGCGGAATGAACCGCCAACTTATCCAGCATATGTTTTACGCAGCGGATGCCCTTCCAGCTGCAACCCATCCCTGGGAAACATCCATACACACCCATTCACACTCATGCACTACAGACAATTTAGCTTACCCAATTCACCTATAGCGCATGTCTTTGGACTTGTGGGGGAAACTGGAGCACCCGGAGGAAACCCACGCCAACACAGGGAGAACATGCAAACTCCACACAGAAACGTCAACTGACCCAGCCGAGGCTCGAACCAGCGATCAGCGACCTTCTTGCTGTGAGGCGAACGTGCTACCCACTGCGCCACTGTGAGGCCGTTTTATGTTCAATCCACCTAAATTTGTAAAGACTGATAAGTTAACTTAATTCCTTCATGCTGTCTCAACAAAAATTAATTTTGTGGAACCCACCATTTTTTTTACAGTGCACAAGTGTTCTTAGAGCTTTGTAGGATTACAGTTAAACCACAGACGGAACAACATGAGGGTGAGAAATGAATAACAAAATATCCATTTTTGGGTGAACTAACCCTTTCATTTCTAAATCACGAGGTCTCTAGATAGCATGGATCCTGTGTGAATAGGGCTTTTGACTAAAACGCGCACGATAGTGCACCATGTATATGTTTTTATGACCCTCAAGCAATACTGGATGACAAAAGTGTGTCTTGAGATAGATGTTGTCGTCTCATTGGAATGAATGTCTGTGTGTGCATTAGCAATAGCCGTCTCCAAAGCCTCCGTCTCAACAGCGGAGCACACAGAGCTGAGTCGACAGCCCCAGCAGCAGGCAATATCCCCTGCTTTCAAGCCTTTGCTCTGGATGGATTTGGTTAGTAAATGGTGACAGGGGGTCGGCCATGCCTGAGCGAAGAGGGGAATGAGGAAACAAGTGTTTGCTCCGCGGAGCCCAAGAGATGCAGGAAACAGCCGCTGTGATGTCCCGTCACCTGAAAAGCATATGAAAACAGACACACACATCTGTTATCCAAATGTTAACTCCAGGCACCTCGTGTTGTCTCGGTGGAGAGATAGGGAACAAGGTTGTGGCTGGATAAAGAGCCTCCTTTAAGGAAGGAGAAAAAAATGTAGGTGGAAAACTGTAATATTTTTTCTCAATATAAAAAAGCCTGCTGGGGCAGCACGGTGGCGCAGTGGGTAGCACAATCGCCTTACAGCAAGAAGGTCGCTGGTTTGAGCCCCGGCTGGGTCAGTTGGCATTTCTGTGTGGAGTTTGCATGTTCTCCCCGTGTTTGCATGGGTTTACCCTACAATTCCAAAGACATGCGGTATAGGTGAATTGGGTAGGCTAAATTGTCTGTAGTGTGTGTCTGTGTCTGTGTGTGAATGAGTGTGTATGGATGTTTCCCAGGGATGGGTTACGGAGAACGGTCAGTAATATTTAACTTGCAAAATAAAAGCTCTGTATTTTAATTCTTGATAGCAAAGAAATGAAAATGAATCAATCAATCAATCAATGATTCTAAAAAATATTGATAATTGAGGATCACAGGATTGTGCAGAATGGTCAGTAATCTTTAACTTGCAAAATAGATGCTCTGTATTTCAATTTTTGAAAGCAAAGAAATAAAACTGCTCACACTTTGTTGCATATCATAATTGTGCAATAAAAATGTTAATAATACAAATATTAAGTTGTTGCAGTTTTAATAGAGGTCTAGCTAATGACAAAACAGTATGTTTCAATAATAATTCCATTTAAAGTAGTGATTTTTATGTACAAAGCAAACAAATGCAAATAAAGTGTCTATGTTTCAAATATTGTTTGTGGAAAACAAATGGCAAAATATGTAGCATTGTTTCAAGATGCACACTTCTGATTTAGTGTAATGGTCCAGACACCTTTAAATAAATGTATACAATAGCAAGTTAAATATATCTACATATGTATGTTTTATTATTTTCAATCTTTTCAAAACTTAAATATTATATCCAACCTTTAAGGTCTGAAGGCATGTAACATTTTATATGATCAACTTATTATCATTTTCTGCAAATAAATTCTAAATGATAATATTCTTATTTGGGGCCTCACGGTGGCGCAGTGGATAGCACGTTCGCCTCACAGCAAGAAGGTCGCTGGTTCGAGCCCCGGCTGGGTCAGTTGGCGTTTCTGTGTGGAGTTTGCATGTTCTCCCCGTGTTGGCGTGGGTTTCCTCCGGGTGCTCCGGTTTCCCCCACAAGTCCAAAGACATGCGGTATAGGTGAATTGGGTGAGCTAAAAATTGTCCGTAGTGTATGAGTGAATGGGTGTGTATGGATGTTTCCCAGTGATGGGTTGCAGCTGGAAGGGCATCCGCTGCGTAAAACATATCCTGTATAAGTTGGCGGTTCATTCCGCTGTGGCGACCCCAGATTAATAAAGGGACTAAGCCGAAATGAAAATGAATGAATGAAATGAATATTCTTATTTGGAATTTTTGATCAGTTTGAATCATCTTTTTATGCTGTGGTAAACTTAGTTGCAAAAAAAAAAAAAACATGTTAATCAGCGAAGTGCAAACAAAACAATAATAAATAAAATCATACAGGTTTAACCCTTTATAGGGCACTCTTTTAAATATTCACTGGAAAAACCCTGGATTGTTACTGGGGCTTATAACAAGACTTTTATGACTTAGGAAAAAAAAATATATAATAATCAATGTTAATGAAGTTACCATGTATGGTCCTTAACCCAATAAAGGGTTAAATCAACATGCAATGAATATATAATATGGTGAACTAGCCCTTTAAGAAATCCGATTGGTCATGGGAATCTAACACTGTTTTGAAGAAGCCCTCCAGATATGCAGACAGATAGACATGCAAATACACGTGCAGTAGATTTTACTTTAAAGAGCATGAGCTCCTATAACACCAGGATGAGAGTTCATGTACCTGTTTAAAGATTCCCAGCATTCCAGAAGGGGAATAAATAAAAGAGCAGAGCACCTGGTGCAGGACGGCCAACACCGCTGTACAGAAAAACTCTCCTCCTCTTACAAACACTAATGCACACTTCTGTCTGTCAGTGTGAATTTATATGTGAAGGAAATGTGATACATCAGTACCAAGTGTGAAGTGGTCATATGGATTACGTTAAACACTTGTGAGCATTGGCACCAGTGATGGAACAGTAAACCAGACATGATAGTTGTCATCATTTACTATAGGTGGTGCAATCCCCATGTATGTGTACAAGCTATCTGTCAGCTTGCTCTAATGGTCTCTGTTGGCAGAAACTGGTTATGTCAAAAAAATATATAAATTTGATCACATTTAGGCATGTACACGCTATGCATGTATGATATCTACCATGTCTGTCTATATCTATCCATTTTTCATTGTGTCGGCTATTTATTGCTAATTTGTTTTATCCATCATTTGTCTATCCATTCATATCAATTGTTGATCTATCCATCTGTCTGTCTGTCTATCTATCAATCTTTTCACTCATTCTAGTTATTTATCAATTATTAATTTGTTCTATTGATCATTGATCCATCCATCATTTGTTACATCTGTCCATTTCTGCATGAGCTGTTTATTCTGTTCATCCATCCATTCATCCCCTTCCTCTATCGTTCATTTGTTCTATACATTAATTATTGATCCATCCATCATCCATTCCGTCTGTCCATTTTAACAATCAACTGTTTATTCTGTCTATCCATCATTTTATTCATTAGTCTATCTATTGGTTCATCTGTTCTATCCATCCATCCATCCATCTTTATGTACATTTCTACATCAAATGTTCTTTATCTATCTATCTATGTATCTATCTATCATTTGTTCTATCCATCACTGATCCATCCAATCATCAAATTCTATCCATCCATGTCCTACATTTGATATCCATCCATTTATCTTTCTATAAATCTGTCCATCCATCCAACTGCAAACCTGCATTCTGTTTGTCACCTCAATTCAGATGTACTTTGTGTCAGTGTCTTCTTTACTCTTAAAAAATCAAAAACCTTTGCCCAACTCTGTGTAATTAAGTGTAAATGTAACTAACGTCTGTCTATTTCCATCTGAAGTGAATGATAAAGTTTGTGTCCTAATCTTGCCTGGCCTTCACCAAGAGCTGGTCTTAGAAATTACATTTAGAAATAAAAAAAACACTGAACTGATTGTTGATGGTCAGTTCAAAATGGATGTTTGTGCCATTTCTCCATTACAGCCTGCAGCAGAAAACATATGTCATATCCGATCTTGTCAAAACGCATATCAAAAAGAACGAGAAGAGAAAAAACTTTATTCAATTCCAAATTGCCTGCAGAACGAAGCCTCTCATAGAGCTCCGCTTCTTTCATCTGTGGAATTCGCTCGCCGGAGCAGATTAGATTTGAAGGAATCTGCCGGACTCAATGCCTCTATTGGCAGCTGTGGTAGAACAGAGCGATGCGCTGCTGGGATACAACATTTCGCTCTTGGAGAACATGACTCATTAATCAAATATTCATACAGGCAGCATCATAAATAAGACAAGAACACAAAGTCTCCTCAAAACGGTCATGCCTTCCAGCACAACACCCTCTTTCATGTAACTCTGACAGAAAGGCTGGCATGTTGCTTCACCCCTTAATGTCACAAACTTCCTTTCCTCAATGCCTCGTTTCCTAAATTCAGCCCAGCATGAATTTACTGATCACAGACACTGGAAAACACTGAGACGATGGGCTTATTGTGCAGGGCTGCTTCAGTCTTCACGACATCCAGTGCTGAGACAGGCAAGGATTTATTCTGCTTGGTCTCACAGAAGGGTAACTTGTTCCCCCAACCGGACCCCATAATTGAAGGCCACGACCTTATTAATATAAGAATTTGTATTTAACATGAAAATAGCACAAGCATTGCTCAAACGGAACAGAAACAGTGGGATTGACATGGCAACATTGAGTCCAACACAATGATATTTTCTTTCTCCCGGAAAAATGGCGTAATCTCCAGATACAGATTTGTTCCATTTGGCAAAATGCGAGTCATTTACATTTGCAGTGTATGCTGGGAAAGATGAGTTAATAGATCAAAAATAGCTCAATAACACATTTTTGCTAGTCATTAAAGGGTTCAAGACAAACGACAGAAAAAAAGTGTTGTTGTTGTTGTTGTTTTGGTTATTTAGTCCTGTTAGGTTTATTGTACATTTGTGAATGGACAATTGTTTAATTGAAATGTTGATTGTGCAACATACTGAAATACACTGCTGTAATTTGCACAGCCTTAAAACTGGCAAACTGTGAAATTAATTAATGAACACAAAATTATTGTGGTTACTTTAAAATATTGTAACAATCGCTAGCATTCTGTTCAATGCTCAATACTTTGGTTCAAAAGTCTTTCTAAACTAATTAGCAAGTTATTATTTGCAGTACAATACAGCCATGTTGACAATGTTATGAAATAGATGCCTAGAAAAAAGAATTGAAGTTATATAAATAAGGAATCATTTAATAATAAATTACGTCTTTATTCATACTGATTAATGTTTTCCTTTACACCATAAAAAAATAAAATGAGCTCCCATAAACGAAGATCTTTGCAGCTCTGAAATTATTGTTTCACATACTGGCATTATGCGACTAATGTTGTTAACTGACATTAATTGACACGACAACCTCCAAAGATTATGCAATCCTGAGTGGGCTTGACAAACCACCAGTAGAAAACACACTCTTTCATTTATGACACTTTAACCAACATTTGCTCCAGACACTTTCTTTTCCAAAATGCATTTTTGAAGTGTGCTTCACACGGGTGAGTGGGCTTGACAAACCACCTGTAAAAACACTTGCCCCTACTAACTCTAGCATTTAATTCTCTGAGCACCAACAGTACCTTTGTATCATTAGCACTTCTTGTGTGTATTGCCATTTCTTGTTGAATCGCTGAATGGCTCCTCAATTGTAAGTTGCTTTGGAAAAAAGCATCTGCTAAATGTAAATGAATTGAGCCAATTTCAAAGTATCCAGTTTCTGCGCATCAATGCACAATTATTGTAATTTTTCTAAAACAATATGGTAGAATTAGCTTTTCAATCTACCACTGCTAAATATCATGTAAAAATGAATTAGGTTGTGATTTTATTTTATGCGATACAGTGTTTTCTACTCACTTATGAAGGCACGTTATTCCTCCAGTTAATGTAACATAAAACATCCCAAAATAAAATATAAGTTCTGTGATTTTTTTTTTTTAAATGAGATTAGATACATTTAATTCTTAGTTTAAAGAAATAGTTATCTACATGTACCTAAAAACGTGATTCTGTTTAAGAGCTTCTTGTTAAAAAAATAAACATATTCACCACAGATATCTATAGTTAAATGAACACGCTGAAATGTTTGCAGGTTAATTTCTGCATACAATTTTGCTTGCAAGCTCCAGAGATGTTGGCATCAGTATCAGTGTTCAGTTAAATGGTCTAAAACTCTATGATGCTAGTGCAGGCACTGCTTGTAGATATTTGTCCTTTTCTGAAAAAAAAAATAACAATAATGAGAACAGGGATCTTATAGTTTAGATCCATGCAGTTCTGATTTGTGTTGTATCACTAGCTTTTTTTGGTTACCAGTTTAAAGCATTAAAGCAGCACAAAGTCTCCTGATTTCCTTGCGTCCCTGATGAAAGGCCATTCTCGCTTTTCTACAGCAATCGAAAGTTCATAATCCTTCCCATGGCCTTTCATTATGGTGAATGCAGGGTACTTTTCTTTCGATGAGGGCTGCAGAATCTGGCACAATAACAAACACAACTTGAGACTTGAGATTTTTCTAAATTAAAAAGGCAGATAGCAGATTCTGTTATAATACACAACATCTGCCCCTCACTGTAGTCTCAGCTGGAAACAGAAGTCCCAGATTGTCAGATGCATAGTTAAATGCTGCCACCTGCTGACAAATATAAATAACTGCCATTTTACAGCTAAAGGATAAATGTATTTTTTGTCTATTTTTTTCTGAACCTTTTTATTTTTAACAATTACATTTTTCATTTTATTTCAATATAGCTTAAAGTATAATTTGTTCTTGTATGGAAATGAATGAATGAATAAATAAATCAGTGTAAAGCTGACTTTTTAGCAGTCATGATTTAGTCTTCAGTCTTCTAATTCTTTATTTGACGAACATATATTAAAAAATACATATATAATATATAAATATATAATATAAATAATAAAATGGACTCTTAATAATGTAAAAATATGTAATATAAAAATATATAGATTAATACTTAGTCTTCAGTCTTCAAATGTTTTCTTAGATGAACATTTAAAATATAGAATATATAATTAATACATAATATAAATAATAGTATAGACTCTTAATAATATATAATATAAAATATATAGATTAATACTTAGTCTTTCTTTGATGAACTTTTTTTAACATTATAATGTTAAAGGTGGGCCTCACGGTGGCGCAGTGGATAGCACGTTCGCCTCACAGCAAGAAGGTCGCTGGTTCGAGCCTCGGCTGGGTCAGTTGGTGTTTCTGTGTGGAGTTTGCATGTTCTTCCCGTGTTGGCGTGGGTTTCCTCCGGGTGCTCCGGTTTCCCCCACAAATCCAAAGACATGCGGTACAGGTGAATTGGGTAAGCTAAATTGTCCGTAGTGTATGAGTGTGAATGGGTGTGTATGGATGTTTCCCAGAGATGGGTTGCAGCTGGAAGGGCATCTGCTGCGTAAAACATATGCTGGATAAGTTGGCGGTTCATTCCGCTGTGGCGACCCCAGATTAATAAAGGGACTAAGCCAAAATGAAAATGAATGAATGAATGAATGTTAAAGGTGTCTTTACAATTTAGAATAATTTCTTTATTTCTGTACAATTTAATGCATTCATGTTGAGCTAAAATATTAAATCTCTCATTTTTTCTTATTATAACTGTAAAAAAAAAAGTCTGCTCATCAAATCAATATTAAACATTAAGACACTTTGCTACACCATTGTGTTTTTGAAGTTTACTCACCTTTGACAATTCATTGCCAATTTTCTCAAAGTGTTCAACACTTTTAGAGTAGAATCCGATGGTACAGCTCGGGTCCATTTTACTGAAAGACATTTTCTTTGGTGATGGGCAATGAAAAGACTTTGAAGATGAAAACAAAAAGATAAAATATCAATTGAAACGAGTCAAACAAAGCCACCTGTTTCCCATGTTTGTGAAATCACAGTGATCCATGCACATCAGAAGCATTACATATAAATTTTCATGCATAATATCCAGTAATAGGTGTGTTAAACCGATCAGCCAGTGCGGTTCCAAAAGATCGATGCGTTTTCATGTGAAACGTTCAAATTGCAGAAATAAAAGATTCCACTTTTTGACACATTTTTTGACAAATGTTGAATTCTGCCCGAGATCTGAAAGGCTTGGACAGCTGAGCTAAAAGTATGGCCCAATATTTCTGCCTTTCGCCAAGCCACTTTCCACAGCGCACAAAAAACATAAAAATAAGTTATGATGCTGAAATATAAAACCGTTGAAGCTATATAAAACACGTTGGAGCTGATACAAAGTACAGAGCGATGTGTAAATCTCTTGTGTTCGATAATTGAGTGTGGAGGTCTACTTTCAGATTCATACCCTTAAGTACAGAAACTATTAAATTCACATCACTGTGCGCCGGTCAGCTTTTTGTAATTCCACATTACCTGCAGAGGGAAATCGCTTGTGCTGACATCCACAAAAGACTGACAGTAATGAGGATCCATGTAAATCAAGCTGTCATCTGCAAGGACAAAACAAAAGACAAGTTATTCAAAAAACACAGTGATTATTATAATGCATATCCTTGGCCAATTTCTATGCAGAGCAGCTCAAAGTCACCCACCTCGGTTAGGTTTCAAACAATCAAACGTGAGATTTTTTATTTTTTTGAGGGGGCTCTTCCTAAATTCAAATGTATTAAACGCCGCATAATCGAATCTGGTTGTACAAGCACATTCTTTATGCCTCAAAAGGGGCTGTCATTTAATTTTGCTGTGGAGAAATTACTTTTACAAACACGCAATTATATTAGATCATTTGCATATGATGAATGCAGACGACCGCTTGGAGCTGGCAGGGAGAATGTATTGCTTGTCATATAGACATCATCGCCGAGTGCATTTCCAATTGCTAAAATGTAAATGCATAAATATTGACTACCAACATATACAACTGAAGGTTTCTAGTGGCTACTGAAGGTGATGGAGATTGGGCTACTCTGGGTAACTCGGAAATCCAAAAGCTGCTTATGGAAATCCAGAAAGCCTGCTATTTCATGATAAATGGTGTAGCGTTTTTGATGGGTTCGGTAAAAACAAAATGAGCTTCTCTGATGGCGTTGGCCTTCTCTTTGCATGCATTCATTTACTATCTCTCTTAGAAACTAGCTACAATAGCTATGTTTCGCCTATTTTCCAATGCATTTTAGAATTATGCTTATTGGAAACGGCAAGATGCGCAAACATTTAAAAAATGTGCATTAAAAAAATTTTATTCCAGCAAGCGCATCAAAAAAGCTCAGATCAGGTGACAAAAAAATGTCTAATGTTCTTTTGGTCATTCTACCTTAGCCAAAGTCCGTCGAAGTGGTTCGTTATTATTCCCTCCCAGTCTTGAGTGGTTGGGTTCTCAAAGAGTGGTCTTGCCTTCAATTCATTTCGTATTCATCTTTTGAGGTGCTAGTAATTTATTATATAAGAAAAAAGGCCCACAGCTTCTCCTACCGCAGCAAATTCCATTTATCAGATTATCAGGAAGTGACGAATTTGTTCTCTTTGACTCATTGGGTGGAAACTGTACTTTATTCACAAATGTTTTATGCAATATTTCAGTTTTCAGCGAATAAGTCTAATTCGTTTCTTTGTATGGAAACATACCTAATGACTTATGAATAAGACTAACCTTGAAATCCAACAAAATAGTAAGCCTGTTTCGGTTTTCCCCCAATGATGCCGATACAGTACTCTAAGCTTAAAATGCTCTGTGGAAACAAGAAAAAGAGCTGTTAAGATAAGAACATTGCCACATCTTTAGCAAATATTGCTCTGTTTTTGCTATTGTGTGATCTAGTATGAAAGGCTGCTTTTCAAAGCCTCACCTTGACAAAGTTTAAGTATTCTGGGTTGATCTTCTCTCCGCCCAGTCTCACAGGAATGAGGATAACAACAGCTCTACTATCAGGTGAAACTCCAGAATGGAGTCCCTGAGGATCACAGTGGCTTTCTGTCCGCGCTGAATGGCTATCAATAACATCAGCACTGTACACTGCAGACAATCAATAACAAAGAGGTCAACGACATGGCCTTTGTCTGCTCTGCTCTCTCTGTTGAGTGAGATAAATCCAGCTGTTATTAAATTTAATTGAACTGGTAGCCTTACAATAGACGATTCAGCTGTAATAGTGTTATTTGCCAAGCTTTTCAGTGTTATATAGATACACTAGTACTCAAAAGTGGTCGAAAAATAAGGTCATTTAGGCATGACCATTTTCAGTATCACTGTGCCAGTCTTTTGTATAACCTGAAAGTATTTATTATTATTTATTTAAGAACATAATTTATATATAAAAAAAAGTTTTGTAAATGTGTCTTTATAGTCATTTTTGATCAATTAATTTTTCTTATAAATGAATTCAGCTGAATAAATGAATTAATTTCTTTGATTAATTTTGTTGATACTTTGAGAAAAAGTATAAAAACTATACATAAAGTTTGGTACAAAATTACATTTGTAAATTTGCATTGAATAAAAAACATTAGAATTTGACTTGAACAACTTAAATGTCTTTTTAAATGTCAGTATACCAAATGTTTATATAAATTGATATGTATATAACTAAATAACTATAAAAAATATATATAATTTCATAGCATCGCATTTTAAGTATAAAATTCTTTATACTTTGCACACAAAGGAACAGTTCAGAATATGCATTTTGTTTAATTTTTACATAAATATGTATTATGCTGAATGACAACTGAACCTTATTTAACCCATATTTGAATCATTTGTGTTCACAAAAGTTATTAAAACATTAAATTAAACTTTTAAATTAAATCACTTTTGTATATTTAATTTGGTGCACACACCAAAATTGAACGTCTCCTCTTTGACTTTATACAAAAATCATACAAAGCTGCATTTGGGAATAATTATGCTAAATTTCTTTTCAAATAAAAACATATTAGAATTTTTCTTAAAAGAATAGTTCACTCCCCCTCAAGTGGTTCCAAATCTAAAAGGTTTCGTTGAAGAAATCTGAAAACCAGTAACCAAGGAACTCCATTGTAAGAAAAACAAAAACTATGGAAGTCAAGGTTTTTCAGCTTTCTTCAACATATAAAGAAAGACAAGCACGTTTTGAACAAGTGAGGTATGAAAGAATTTTCAATTTTGGGTGAACTATACCTTTAATATTGCAAATCAGTAAATCATATTTGCCTATCTGCAAGAGTTTAGATTGTCCATGCCTGTGCAGTCCTGTGCTACATAAACACCGATCCCTTTCAGCATTGCATCAACTGCCTCATCAACAGCTTTTCTGAAAAAATAAAGAGAGTGACATCTTCATTGACATTTATCATAATGGGTGACAAAGGACTTAATAAAATAAAATAAAATAAAATAAAAACTGTAATATATAAATAACTCAACATTACCTGAGTATGTGTGCTACCACTGCTGGGCCGAACCAATCTCCTGCCTGTTTTCCAGAGGTCATTCCTAGCTGCACTAGTCTGTGGATGCCCAGCTGTGCTGAGGGCCCGTCCCCAAACCAGGATACAATGGTACGATGATACGTCTCTCTCAGGTATGAGTCGGCATCCTCAGCTCCTCCTTGAGCAGGACAGAGAGGCTGAGTGGTCTGTGCTCGTTCCCCTTGAATGGAAGCCTCTAATGTGGCCATGAGTCTCCGGGCAGCACTGCTGGTCCATGTCTCTGTATCCAAGGTCTCCAAAGAGAGTGCTTCTGACCACTTCCAGTCTAATGACACACAATTTGTAAAAAGTGTATTTTATAAAAAATAAGTATAATAATACAAAAATAACAATATAAAGTGCAAAAATATACACCATTTAAAGCTTGATTTGACTTCATCGTTTAAAATGTGTTAATAAATAGCCATTCTCTTAATCATTTTTTTTTTTCATTTACCTCATAAATCATAACCATATAGTTCACTTGAGCAAAAGTCTTTCAGAAGTCCCGAAAGTTTGTCCTAGATTTCTCTGACAGACATTTCCAAATTTGACTTTTAAATAGACAGTGCCTTTAAGAACAAAAGTCCAATTATGATATTCAGCGTAGTCAGTATTTCACTTTTACTACATTTTATTCTCACAAACAGAGTGGGAGTCTGAAACGGTGGAGGTGGAAGTGCTGAGGGTCATAAAGGTGCTGCTCCTGGCCATTAGGTAATGACCTTGCTAAGTGTCAAGGCCTGTAATTGGCCAATAAGTATATTTTATTAGCCATTAACCCCTTTTTATAGACAGATATTTCTATTATGACATATTTCATTATAGACGTGGGCTCTGAATGACGCACCAATGTTGTTTTTTGAATGAAGGTATTAAACTGGCAAATGTCGTGGCCTGTTCACCATATTACGCAAAAGTGCCCTCCGTCAATCATAGGAGAGCTAATTCATTAGAGTGACAACCTCTGACACTGAAATACCCGGCCCCTGAAATGAAACATTAATACAGAATTTTATTATGTAAATGAGGACATGAAAAGATTTAAAACTTTGGATAATTACTTTTAAGCAACACACATCAGAACACAGCTTTGGTTCTCACACAGTCAGCTATTATGTGAAAAATATACTTAGAATTATATATCTTAATATATACAGCTAACTTCACTTCTAAAACACCAAAGAATTTTTATATAGATTTAAAAAAGAATTACACTTTTGTTCATCACAATTTTTTATATACATTACTGATTCAAAATTTGTGATAATTGTTTTTAACAAATAAAACAATTAATAAAAAGTTTTATGGATAACAGTGGAACACTAAAAATATTAATAAATCCTTACTTTAAATCTTTATACTTTGCCACTAATTTGTCAGCAAATTCTTAATAATTTGAAATATTTTTTTATTAATTTTGTATTGTCAGTTATTGATCTTAATAAAAACACAGGCTAGAATAAGTACATAGTTTATTTTTATATTAATATACATTTTATGTTTAATGAAGATAGAACAATATTTTACTCATATTTTGATTTTCACACATGTTTTTTACAAACTAAAAAAACATTTTACTTGCATTCTTTCTTTGAATGTATGTATGTATGTATGTATGTAT
>CAIGQW010054109.1:16324861-16352373 GCA_903798125.1 Danio choprae | reverse complement strand
CTGACCAATTTATTATTTTATATGTTTATTATGTTCTCCCCATAAGCCGCAAAAGTGGGCAGATTCAGCAGCACATATCTACTCATCCCTCCATCACATCTTATACACTGTTGACCTGATCTCACCTCTACCCAAGATGTGAAGCAAGAGAGCCTGTGCCAATATCATCTGCCCTGCCCGGAGTGTACAACCCCACCCACAGTCTGAAGTAAAGCTGGAGCCTGGAAGAGCAGGAAACTCTTCTCGATAGGTCAGCCAAACTCGTGAGGTGAAATCCTTTCGAAATTCATCAACACTGCCTGTGACAACATCGTCATCTAATGCCTCAGCAGTGCTCTCAGTGGGGCTTTCATCATCTGAGCACAACAGTAAGATCAATTATTTTAAGATACCAGATATATTTAATTAAAAAGCAAACACACTAAAATATATTAAATTAAAAGTGAACAAAAAAAGGTAAAAACAAAAAAAAACTTAAGACTACTTATGAAATGTAAATGTTTGGTATCTTACCCACAACCTTGAAGTGGTAGCATTTTCCCAACAAGAATACAGGAGAATTACGGCTGAAGGCAGTTTTTGACTTTAGAGCCCAACCTTGAAGAAATTCAAGATTAGTCACGTTTACATTGCATGTCATGATTCTGTGACTTTAAAATACTGTCAGATGAAAGGACAACTAGCATTATAACATCTTAGTAACACGTGAGATCTGTTATTACATACTGTACTTCACACTGTGCCATGCTGACATGAATTTGGACTTCAGTGTCTCCACCTCGTCGGTCCCTTTAGTCTCCATTTTTTCAGCCACGGAGCAAAACCCATCACAGCCCGACTTTCTACAAGACGACAGTGCGAGTTTCTTTTAAAAGTTTTCAGTACGAGCCAAAACATGTCATATTGTATACCAAAAGATCTTATTTACTCACATATGAAAATGTATATGTAAATTAGAAGTTTAAGAAGAAATGACAACATTAGAGCACTGGGCAACTAACGTTTACATTAAAATATCGTTCATAAGACTGGCTAGCATGCTAACGTTAGTTAGAAATCAGTAAGCTTGAACATAAAAAAAAACGTTACAGAGCTGTCTAAAGAACCGCAGCGTAAATGCAAACTTTAAAAAAAATCTATTAAAAGATAATTAAATATAAAACAATAATAGCAACTTTGTGATATACCTGCTCACATGTCTTGTTATACTGAAGAACCCACTGTGCAGCTATTTCTGTTTACATTTTGAGGAAGTGGCGATCTCGTTCGGTCTCGCGGTATTTCACATTCGCCCGTCAGACGCATTCCTCTTTTATGGAGATGAGTGATTAAGTAACTCATTTCTACGGAACTGTTCTTCATTTCAAAGAACTGGTTAAAAGACTTTGGTGGACACATGTTGATGCTTATTACGGGTTTGTAACAATACAAATAGAAGCTTGTGGTATGTGGTCATGTGGTTTCTTTGAAATCAATCTTTTTGCAGGAGATGGCTTATGTTGCTTTAAAATATCTTAATAATGCATTGTATCTGTAACGATATAACTGACATGTATTCACGTCACGGTAATATTGCTAGTACGGTTTATATAATTGTTATTTGTTCATTAAAAAATCCTACATGAAAAATATTTGGCTATTGAATGCTAAAGCATAGTGACCTGATAAACTGTAATAAATACTGTAGTATACTTTAGATTTTACTTCAATAAACTGTGTACTGTAGTCAGGGATGGGCAGTATTTATGATACAAGTATTTAAAATACGTATTTCAAATACAAAATAGTATTTTGTAATTTGTATTTTATGGGGTTTATGAAAATAGGTTATTATTTTATATCAAAATACTTTAGAGTCTTGTATTTTTGTAGTTTTACTGATATATTTACTGAAATACTGTAAAATACTTTGTAAGAAGTCTACATGATGACATCATAAGAATGCGGCCTCAGATTGGTGCTTTCTCAGTTATTTGCCTAGGGTTGAGATTAGAACAGAAAATTGATTAATATTGAAGAAGGTGGTCAATGATTGGAGTATGGATGGAAATTATGCAACACACATGAAAAAATTTATCAGACAGATGGCATGGGTATATTTGGGGGCAAGTACACAATCATTGAAAATAGTATACTGCCAATGCTAAGACCGGTAATATTTAATGGCAGTATAGTGTACAATGCAAAAACATCTTTGCTTAAGAAATGAGATGGAATAAAATATCAGTTCAAAAACAGGAATATGGAGCCTACAGCACATAATTATTCTCAGTCTCAGGGCTGCAGGTGGAAATGCAGAGGAAGTTTAGGAATAAAAACCATCTAAATATGGTGTACTGGTGTTCACTAAGGTGGTAAACTGAGACTCCTCCAGTTAAAGAAGAACTGAAAAACTTAGGAGAATGAGTAAACTGCACAAATAATAGCAGTTTTAGGTGGATTGCTGATGTATATGCCAAGAAAATAAGACAAACAACATTAAAACAAGTTCTACAGTGGCGATTCCTACAATACTTCATTGGCTGTTTCAAATGCCAGTAGCTGATCTGTATGTGCTCTGTATAGTTAATGAAGAGGAAACATGTCTGTCTAAAGATGTCAAAGTGGCACAATACAGTATATGAGACACAAATATATAAAAATACTCCAGTCTATACAGTCTGGTCAAAAACTTCAGACTCCTGTTACACGGCAGCAGCAGGATATATATGAAGATCTTATTTGCAAAAACTGATAACTCATTTTTTTTTTGCGATATCATGTTTTATGTTGTGCATTGAAGAGTACAAATGCAAAAAACATGATTTATAGAAAAGACTAAAACTGAAGATTTGAGTAGTTTTCAGAAATCATGTTTTTAGATTGAGTTTTGAAGATTTGTTTTTTAAATAAAATATTTCTTAAAATAAATTATCTGAGGAAAAATTCAAATAAGCATATATCAATCTTTAAAAATATAAGATTGTTAAGAGATGTGTCAATTTTACTGGCCAAGCAATAGATGGAAACACAATAAAGAGATATAGTACTATATTCCAACTCATTATCTGCATTACATGGTTTTTACATTGATTAAAGAGATCATCTTCAAGACAGGACTTTCTGCATGAAATTTGTACCAAATTTATACTAAAATCAAAAAGAAACAAAGGTTTATGAATGCTTCCTCATGTACAGGAGTAGAGGTGAATGAGTTGTCAGAGAAGCTGACTTAAACCTGCTCAGAAAAACGCTGTTTCTGTCAAACACTGTTTACTTCACTAAGTCAGTTTAATGGTGAAGGGGTTGATCGAAAAAGCCCTATTGATGGAATGTTTGTGAAGAAATGTCATGCTCTCTTGTAAAAGTATTTTATAGTATTTTCAAAATACAAAATACAGTATTTTATTTTGAAACCTTTGTGGCTGCTGTATATTGTAGTTTATTTTGATGCACTTAAAATTAAGGTACTTGGTATTTTATTTTAAAATACTTTTCAATGTATTTTTGTCCATCCCTGACTGTAGTATATAGTTGTAGTAAATTTACAGAATTGGGTTGTTAATAGATGTTGCATTACCATAATAACTATTTAATTATCATAAGAAATTAATTTAAGTATGGTTAAAAACTATTTATAAATTTGTCTACTGTAATATTTTTCATTCATAAATTTTTCTACAAAACTGACTAATCTTTTTCCCCAATCTTGACAGAACATATCAGCGCAATATCATTGGAAGGTCTCGTATAAGTCAAAGTTTCATACTTAATGTTTTTGTGACATTGTGACAGAAACTTAATTACAGCCTGCAACACACTCTAAATGAGTTAATAAAATGTTATGCAAGGTAACTGTTTAAAACAGTCAAAAAAAACTAACAAACAAACAAAACTAAAACAGTTGAACTAATACATGTGGATTTTGTTTTTGAGTATAAAATGAACATCTTAGTCTTTGCAAGCAAAGACTTATCACTTTGTGACAAATTTCTTGAGGAACAAATTACGTATATATTTCTTGAAACAAAAATGCAAAGAATTGAGATTTTTCATCACTTAGGCTACATATTCAGTGAAAAGAAAAAAAGGAGAAAAGTTAAGTTAAAGAAAAGTAATGTCTTAAAATAGGCCTCTGTGATTATCTTCTAATATTCCAAAATTAATATAAGTTTAATGTACATTTTCTTAACATGAAATGAAGATGACTTAAAATGCCAAGAAGTTGTATCATGCTATCTCATGTATTTATTTGCTTATTTTGGTGAGAACATCTGGGCTGGCATGAAATTAGGGGCACTAAAATTATTTATGTTTTAATTAAATAATAATAATGTAAATGTGCATTTTTTTTAAACATTTGGAATAATAAGCAAACATAAATTTTGCTTCAACTTAAACATCCACCTGAAAATGTGATATAATACTGATAAAAGAAATATTTTAATTTTTTTTTGTTTATATACTGTTTGCTTGTTTATTTATCGAGGACATTCATTCATTCATTCATTTTCCTTCGGTTTAGTCCCTTATTTATCAGAGGTCGCCACAGCGATATGAACCGCCAACTATTCCAACATATATTTTATGCTGCGGATGCCCTTCAAGGCTGCAATCCAGTACTGGGAAACACCCATACACTCTCATTCACACGCTACGGTCAATTTAGTTCATACAATTTACCTATACCGCATGTCTTTGGACTATGGGGGAAACCGGAGCACCTGGAGAAAACCCAATCAAACACGGGGAGAACATGCAAACTCCACACAGAAATGACAACTTGCTGTGAGGGGTTAGTGCTAACCACTGAGCCACCGTGCTACCCCTTTATCAAAAATTTATTTGGACAATTAAAGATATAGTCAGAAAAAAAACGAAAGTTTCCTCTTAATTTATTTACACTCAAGTAGTTCTAAACTTTAATGAATTTATTTCTTCTGTTGAACACAAAACAAGATATTCTGAAGAATGTCTATATCTATCCAAAATAGATATAGAAAATAAATATGGAAGTCAATATCTTCCAATTTCTTCCAGAGAATTGCCAGTATCAATCTCTTAATAATCAAATTAAATAAGTTATGACATCTGTTGTTTAGTTATAAACATTTGCTTGTTGACAGCAGTGTTACTTACTTCAAAAAAGTAGTTATTTACTGATTACTAATCACATCATTAAAACTGTATTGAAAATAATTTTAAACATTATGTCTTAAAAGTAATTTAATCATTCAGTATCTAAGTAATCACTTGACTTTATTTCAGTTTGAGTCAAACAATATAAAAAAATATTAACATTCTTCACAATCTTTTTAACAATTTTAAAAAGAAACTGAAATTAAATATTAATGTATCAAAATGTAAAACATTTCAAAGCAATGAAACGTATGTCATATGTACAATATTTTGTTATTAACTAATCTTAACCATGTGCGATCATCTCGATTAATGCAACCTTTAGTTGACAAATTGAATTATTCTGCAAAATGTATTTGTATAACAAAAAAAATTTCAACTACTCCGCTTATATTGTAGAGTATTATTTTTCAGTAGCCTGTTAAGGCAAGTACTTTATAGCCTAAGTAACAATTAAATTACTTAAAATTGAACAGTACAATTCCTTTACTCGTTCAGTGGATATAGTAATTACAGTAATTACAGTAACTAGCTAATTTGTAACACATTACACCTAACACGTTTTGAAAGTTTAATTACATAATTCACACGCATCAAAAATTAACACCCACTTAAACAAATCATAATGTGGTTAGTCACAAATAAAGCTCTCGTTGTCTACAGATTACACGACTAGGGGAAGTGGGAAGGGATGCATTTCACACTTTTCGCTACACTGATAACTTCCTTTAAAACAGCCCTCTATTGTACACACAGGATATGACTCATAGGGAAAGCTCCATCTCAAAAGAGTATGCGTGTATGTTTCCAGTTTTACGGTACATTCTCCTTTCGCGTGCGTCTGAAGTCTGGAGCGCGTTTAATTTTTCCCAAGTCATTTTTCTGCAAGCCCCGCCCCTGACCTTCTCACTGTTTATTATCGTTACTACAGCTTGATGAATGACATTTCAGATGTCCAATCAGGGCTTCTTTTAGGCACCAAGGGGCGGGGTTTTGTCGAAATACGGCTGCGGGTGGGGAAGGAATATCGCGGCTGGAGCGCTGGAGTTACTCGAGCTCTCAGCGGCTACAGTCATGGCTGAGCGCCGCGCCTTTGCCCAGAAAATCAGCAGGTAAGGATATTTAACTCATCTTCAAGTCATTGCGGTTAAATATACTCTCCCTGAATCCTGCGATCGTCCTTTGTCTCCTGCCTGATGCAGTTGGCGAGCGTGCCAGTCTTTCCCAAATAAGGCCTAGGCGTTGAGTTAGCTGGAGCAGACGCTGAGTTTATAGGTTGTGTCTCAAAAACCTAGCAAGCTGCCTATCCAGTCTACGCGTTTGGGTCAGGCAAACGCCTTTGGAATGCTGTCTTCGTAGGTAGTTCGCTAGGTATTGAGACAAAGCCATAGAGATGCCCGAGTGACCCACCCTAAGCTGCAAGACAGCGGTATGATGCCTTTGTGCTTCTGTGCATTTAAACAAGTCTTCACCGATGGGTTTATAATCCATAAATGCGGCTTTTGTTGCGCACATTTAGGGGTTTAACGATGCAGACTGGGGCGATTTAATGAAATGCAGTGTTTGGGGGTTGTGAGGGGATGGCTTGACATACTGACACATCGGGATGATCACGAGTTGTTATGCTGTCAATATGCAAAAATAAGGTATAGCATGTTAGCGTGCACTCATATAAAACATGTAACGTTACAATGCACTGCAGATTTCATTATAAAAACATGAGTGGTACACTGATAAAAATTAACATGGTTTTCATTACAAAAAAAAAGACTGAGCAATGAAACCATGCTAAGCACAAATCAGTTTAACAATGGTATTTGCTTTACTATGGTTATGCAAATGATAATCTACGATAGCATTTTTTAAACTATACTTTTACAATAATGCTTAATTTTATGGAACTTATTTTAAAAAGATAGACTAAAGCAAACAGCCTACAAATAAAAAATGTGAAAAATCCTGCCATATTAAGGAAAACATTTTGAAATATAAGTGTTTAAATGTTGTTGCATGATATTGAATGTATTGCATAGGTTTGCAGCTGTTATAAAGCATTTCAGACTTAATATCTAGAAGGATCTTAACTATAATATATATGATTAAATCTCAAGCAGATAATTTTCCCGTTAATAACACTGTATTATTAATGTTGACATCTGTTCAGATTTTGGCTAGTGGCCCACAGTTTGTGGTGGAGGGCCTCTAGGTTATCGTAAAGTCTATAATTAAGTCTCATCATTGGCTTAAAAGCATATTTTGTCAATCAAGATTTCTTTTGAGATGTTAAGTGACAGATTAAACTGCATATGGATCTAAAAGAGGAAGTGACCTTTTAGGTTCCCTGGTGGTTTCCACAGTCTTGGCATTTCCCAGATGCTTTAAAATGCTGTTGTCTGTCAGTGAGGTGTAATAGGGTGATTAGATCAGTTCAAAACAGACTCCGTGGCACCTGCTGCCTTGATCCCAATCGTTATTTCTTAAGAACCAAAGAGAAAAACGTGCCTATTGGTATGATCAAAGACTGAGAGCTGTGTATTTGGTTTGATTCATAAAGGATGTAGATAGTTATAGTATTCTATTCTTATACTGTAGTACATGAATCTCCAGAAAAGTCGATGTCTGTGTAATTTTATTTTCCATAGTAAAAGCAAAACTGAAAGCTCTGAAAATCTTGGATTTCCCCCTTTTTTTTCTATTTATATGAAAGCTAAATGCTTTTCTTTTTTTAAATCATAGCAATTGTTTCCCGTGGGTTTGTTTACATAAGTGCAAGACGGTTTTCAGAGATGTGTAAAATTCATGGTGTGAGCCGGGTCCTCTGTAAACAACACATCCATGGGCTAATCATCTGTTCCGTCTCCAGGAATGTCCAGCCTAAGTAAAGTTCCCTCTAGAACCAACAAGGCCATTGGGGCAGGTTTTTGTTTCAGTATACTTCATTTTACACACATTAGACAAGGTTTCTAAAGAAAGCCTTAATATGTCCTTCCACAAATTCAGGCCTTAAATATCTTCATTTGTTTTAATTTATTTATAAATGTGGCATGCACTGCTCCACAGATGATTTTTCCATCAGTATTGTTTGTCTTGTATTTAAATGTCTAAATGCATCTGGTTAAATGACGATACATGCTGTCATGCAAAATGAATATATGAAGTATTGTTTTCTGAGAAATTACTAACTGAGGAAAATGTAAAATGTAGATTTTCTGACTCCTTTGGCAAATATTTGCTCTTGTTTTCATCCAATTATTGTATTTTGATCAACATTTCAGAAAACATTTTTGCCTCTCAACTCAAGTAAATGTTTCTTGTTTTTCTTTTTCTTAGCTTGATCAGAAAGATCAGTTCAAGTTATGACCATATTCTAGAATTCATTTTCTTTGTAAAAGTGTTTGGAGCTTTTGAATGCTTGATTCTGATTGGCTAAGGGACATTCTAAGGTATTTTCAGGGAAACACACAGCTAAAGTAGTTCCAGGCAAGTCTTGACTGCAGTTAAAATTGGTTTGCTAAATGCTTTCAGTTACTTCATTTTCTACAATCATCAGTGCCTTTAGGTGTGATAACTGAGTAATAAACTTCTTTAAACTGACATATTCAGTGTTACATTCAAAACACAACCTTTGTTTTGTGTTTTGCTCAATGTGAGATGACTGTGAGAGGTCATGGAGATTCCTGTCTGGTTTGCATTATAATGCGATTTCCGCTCTCTCGTTCTCCAGGACTGTAGCGGCTGAGGTCAGAAAGCAGATTGCCGGTCAGTACGGAGGCTCTCCTCAACTTCTTAAAAACCTCAGTGTGGGTGGCAATGCGACTAGCAATGCTGTAAGTACTACATTTCAAAGAGAATATGCTTTTCTATGTTAAATGCAAGAGACTGACACTTCAGAGAGTATTTACTAGTATCTCTTCTGTGTGAACTGTCTTGGCCAAAAAAAAAAACCCAACAGTGTTTACATTCCCTTTTTGTATTTCTCCATGCAGATTCCTCTGACAGAGGCAGTAGAGCCAGTGGATTTTGAAGAGTATTTGATCACACATCCTCCCATTATAGAGTCAGGACCTTTGAGAGATCTGATCGAGTTTCCTCCAGATGACATTGAAGTGCTTTACACGCCAAGAGAGTGCCGAACTCTTAGCCAGGCTGTTCCTGAGGAGGGGTAAGCAGGAATTATTGTGAAGTAACGAGGAAGACGTGGTGTATGTTTTAAACTAAAATCTACAGGTCTAAATGAGTATAATAAAATCAGGTTGTCAATGTAAACATTTTTAAATCTCATGCAGAAGGAGCTGCAAGACTAATTGTTGCAATCTTTGTTCAAATACCCATGTAATCTTGTTCCTAAATTACAGGCTATTAGGGCTGCAAAATATATAGTTTCAGCATCTCTATCACAATGTGCGAAGCGACATTAGTCACATCGCAGGATGTCAAGTAAATGTAAACCATTTGGACACAAGAATTGATAAAGTTTGCCACTTTAACAAAGATTATTTGTGTTTATTTATACAATGTTATTTTACGTTTGATCATTGAATTTCTGTACATTAATACTATAAATTATATTCATATAGCAATATATATTGCAGAAAAATTGCAATGTCAGTTTTTTCCCAATATTGTGCAGTCCTACAGACTGTCTATTAAACTTTTGACTAGTATGAAAACGGTCGCACATTTAAATCTGTTTGCGCTGCCACTGATCTAGAGATGGCGACTGTCGTGTCTAGTTATAAAACGGCTCTATTCTTTATTTTTCTCAGTATTTTCAGCAACACACTATCATTATTTCTCTGTCAAAAAAAGCCTGATTATCACTGAAGTACAAAGATAAATGTGAATTTTGAACATAAACACTGGTGACCACAGTTCAAAACACCTTTTGTTTTAATTTGGACATTTCAAATGTGGGTTGTATCACGTACTTTATTCCAGTAAGGGCGCCAAACTATTGCTTAAGAGATTTGTTCAAAATTGATGATTCATTCAGTAATAAAATAAGCCTTTATTATATAAATAAATAAATCAATAAATAGACTGGAGCAATTAACATTTTGTCACAACCTCTAGTAAATTGTCTTTTATTTAGATTTTGATGGATTTGTATAAATATTTTTTTCTATTTGAAAGTCTTTCTCACTTTATCCAAAATCATTTTGCTCCAGTGATTCGTTAACTGTGCATGTCTATAGACTCTATAGACATTTAGTATGTATGTGCTTGGCATGGCTTTTTTTGGAAGTTTAAAAGCAAAAGTTTGCACTTTTAGATCACCAAAGTAAGTTGCTTTGTAAATGAATGGCTGAAGCACATAAAAATAGCTTTTTAGTTGAAATCATTGTAACATCACAGCAAAAAGACGAGTGTTGAATTAACTCTCACAGAGTTGATTTCAACACTTTTTATGAGTTTATATAGCTCCACACTTTCTGGAGTTAAATTAACATTATACAAATACATAAAAATATAACACTAAAGATAGAGTTGTTTTTTTTTACTCCCAAAAAGTGTTAAAACAACTGTTATACATATATCATAATTGAATAAATATAATAGCTTAAAATGTACTTGCCGCCAAAAACTACACCATGCTGTTAACCATTTCTCTCAGAGACAGACTAACTTGAAATGTGTGGGGGGCTGAGTGCTTGGGCGGAGTATCATCATAACTCCTCGTAGGAGTTAAAGCAACTCTGATAATCAACTCTTTTAAATGACTCCAACACTTGACACGATTCTACATTATATGTGTTAAAATTACATTTTGAGAGTTGAAATTAACTCAGAAAGATTTAACATCGAAATTTCATCTCCCCAGTTTTTGCTGTGTACTGTATCGAACTGTACACTTGTACTGTAAAAAATATTGCTGCCTAACATTATTTAGTTGAATCAAATATTCTAGTCATGTTAACTGACTAAAAATATTAAGTTAACCTTTGCATAACTACAAATATTTAGTTGAAATCTGATTAACTGATCAAAATAAGTTAAAGTAACAAAGACACTTGTTATGACTTTGTCATATCATTTTTGTACAGTGTAGGCCTGAAATCTTCATAAATTAATTTGAGCATATTAGTTGAATTTTGGTAACCAAAAGTGTTCTTGGTTTGCTTTTGATTTTGTCAGTAAAAATCACTGTTATTCCTGCTGCGATTTCATTTATTCTTCTGATGAGCAGGAGTACAGATTTAACTTATTGAACTTAATTTTCCAGTGAGAATGATCCGCATGTCAGAGACTGCACTCGGTCGTACACTGAGGACTGGGCTATCGTTAACCGCAAGTATGAGGCTCTTATAATCCTTCTTTATAGATTTCTTAATGCATCTGTTTTTAGATTAAGTTCCTAATTTCTTTTTAACACTGTCAAGTATTACGTTGTGTATTTTTGGAGGAATGTTTAAATTTAAGCCACTCTTCAGGCTCAGATTTTTTAAATGTGTACAGTACATCAAAAGAAAATTGAACGAATAAGCTTTCCATTGATGTATGGTTTGTTATGACAGGACAATATTTGGATGAGATGCAACTTTTTGAAAATCTGCAATCTGAGGTTTCAAAAAAATCTAAATATTGAGAAAAGTGCCTTTAAGGCTGTCTAAAGTAAGTTTTTAGCCATGCATATTACTAATCAAAAGTTAAGTTTTGATATGTTTACGGTAGGAAATTTACAGAATGTCTTCATGAAACATGATCTTTACTTGATATGCTAATGATTGAAATTAGTTTTTTGTCATTTGCTCATACAATGTATTTCTACAAATATACCCGTGCAACTTAAGACCACGGTCACAAATGTGGAAATGTGTTAAACGGAGCTGAAAGTGTTATGTTCTTGGTACGTCTGTGTGATTGATGGCTGTTCCAATCCTTCAGAAGTAACTGCAACATTAGATTTCTGCAGGCACAAAATTTTGTGTGGGCCTGTTTATAAACGACAATGAGGAATTCAAGTGATTTTAGCCTACAGTGTTTCTCCAGCACAATCCTTTTATGATACTATTCACTGGAACTTTACATTTACAAACTCGAGCAGTTTCCTGGATAGATATACAGGCCTTCATAATATGCTGTGTATGAACTTGTTAATTCTGAAGCTTCAATTCTGTTTGGGTTGTATAATGGATGTCATTGTAGTTAATCAGAGACATTGAGCTAGTGCTTTTTTAAGTTTGCTATATTCTAGTAGTAATGGAATGAAATGTCACATTAATCAAATAAATGGTTGAAAGACAGGATGTCTCATTTTAGTGTCTGCATCAAATTATATTTACAAAGGTGATTTTTGTATATATGAGTTTAATATAGCTTTGGTTTTGTGCAATGTAATGTTTTCTTGTCATTCAGAATAACAGATGTTTATGTTAAAAATGAAGAAACAACAACCTACTTATTTTGACATGCACTTATTAATATATATATAAAATGATAAATGGTCATACTGAATTAAATAATTTTTACATTGTTATAACTTATTGCTGAAAATAGGTCATTTTTAGTGGTGTGAACCATAGAGACCAAGTATAAGAATTTATAAAAGTAAAATTCATTAGCATTTTTTGGGCAAACCAGTGCATTAAATGATTTGTTTTGGCATGTTGGCATATTGCCAACATTTGGCATATTGTTGTGCTGAATGACAGTGTGTGTGTTTTGTAAATAATGCAAATTTTAAATTAAAACAATGTTTTTAGAACCACATAATCATTACATTTGTAAATGCCTATGTTTATTTAAAAATGATTTTAATATTTGGAACCTTTTTTTGTTATTTTTGTTGCATGTGCTTGAGGGGACATTTGAACAAAAACATTTGATCAGTTAATTTATTAATTTATTTTTTTCTTGACATACTGATAATCAAACCAGTAAAAATCTGTGTATTCTGCATGCACAGGTACCACAAGTTGGGCACAGCATTTAACCCCAACACTTTGGATAAGCAGAAGGAGCGGCAGAGAGGTTTGCCCAAGCAGGTCTTTGAATCTGATGAGTTGCCAGATCAAAGCAGCTATCAAGATGATCAGGTAAACATGCCTTTACTACTGTTATGTTTTTTTTCTTTCTTTTTTTTGTAAGCTCAGTAGAATAATTGTACACTGTGTTCTTATGCTCCCTGAATAAAATCAGTGAATGCTGTATGTTACAGGATGATATGAAACGAAGGTCCATGTCAATTGATGACACGCCACGGGGCAGCTGGGCATGCAGTATATTTGATCTAAAGAACTCTCAGCCTGATGCTCTGCTGCCTCACCTTCTGGATCGAGTACCGAATGAGGAGATCGACCGCCACAATGAAGACCTGCGCAAGTCAAACCGCCACCGTGAGCTCTTCGCTCTGCACCCTGCTCTTGATGAGGTGGAGTATAACTTTTTGTTTTATTAGCTCTCACAGGTCATGAAAAAACATAAAAAAAAAAATCAGTCAAGTTCATTCAATGATGATGATTATTATAATTTTTTCCCCCCTTCATGAAGGAAGAGCCCATCGAGCGCCACTGTGTGCCTGATGTTCCTAAAGAACATTTTGGTCAAAGGCTTCTTGTCAAGTGTTTGTCTTTGAAGTAAGTGAAGAACGGCTTTTGTAGACTGAAGTGTAATTGTAATTTCTACAATTGTGCTAACATTTTTCTCATTTAAGGTTTGAGATAGAAATTGAGCCTATATTTGCAACTTTGGCCTTGTATGATATAAAAGAAAAGAAAAAGGTGAGATGTTGTTAACGATTCCCTTTTGTGATGCAATCTAAATGTAATATTATATAATTTAAATGTAAAACAATTAATGGTATTTAATATAGTTTACAAATATGTCAAAAAGTATAGGATATATATTATTTTATTATTTTTTATAAGCGTTTATAAAACAAAATGTGATTGAATTGCATTTAGATTCTTTTACCCTTTAGATTTCCAAAAAGTATAATGTTTTTTTTGTTTGTACAGAACATTTTGCATGACATTGCTTACTGATTTCAACACTAGAGGGTAGTAGTCACCTGTTCAAAGATTTTAGCTGCTCCTCACCTCTTTCGCTGATATGGATGGATCTTAACATTCTCCTGTCTAAATCCTCAGATATCAGAGAACTTTTACTTTGACTTGAACTCCGAGCAAACAAAGGGCATGCTCCGACCGCACATCCCATCTGCTGCTATCTCCACCCTGGCCCGCTCTGCTGTCTTTTCAATTACTTATCCTTCTCAAGATGTCTTCCTTGTTATTAAGGTTGGTTTTATAAGAGAGCATACTCCTTTTTATTATTTAGAAATGACAAATCCCAAGAGTCATCAAGCTGCATCTTTATTTTTGTTTTGATTATTCAGCCTTGACTTCTAGTGACAAATGTTCCACATTGAACCTTTAAGTCTATCAAACGTGACAGTAAAGGGATTTCAAATATTGATATTTATTCTGCACTGTGCTTGATTTCAGCTTGAGAAGGTGCTACAGCAGGGAGACATTGGAGAGTGCGCAGAGCCTTATATGGTCTTTAAAGAGTCTGATGCTGCCAAAGTAAGCCATTCATGATAGCTTGTGTGTTATATATATATCTTATACATCTGGGGATTTTCTGCTCGATATTGTGAGTAAAAAAAAAATTCTGCCACAGAATAAAGAAAAGCTTGAGAAGCTGCGTGGTCAGGCCGAACAGTTCTGCCAGCGACTTGGGCGTTACCGGATGCCCTTTGCCTGGACGGCCATACACCTGATGAATATAGTGAACAGTGCAGGCAGTCTGGAGAGGGATACAGAGGTGGACATGGGGCTATCAGGTGAGTCTTAATATGCACAATCATCTGTGTCATATGAATTCTGAACTTGCACACAGTTGAGGTAAATTTTTAACTCAAATTATGTAAAACTCGATGTAAAAACTTTGCATCTGAAACTTGTACAAATTAAGATTTTTGGATTAAGACAAACCATGAGACACTGTTACAATAAAACACTTTGTTTTAAAAGATGTAATAGAATGTGCGAGGTGGATATCTAGAGGCAATTAATTCCAAAGACCATCATCAACTGAGAAAGCCCTATCACCCTAGTTTTTAAGTGAGACAGAAGGACAGTTAACAAAGACCTGTCTGAGGAACCATGAGATCAAGAAGATCTGTGTGACATGATGGGGCTTGACCATTAACAGCTTTAAAAACAAAAAAAAAATGTTAAATTGTATTTTAAAATGAACAGAGAGACAATATAAAGAGGCTAAAATAAGACCAATATGATCAGTGCTCTGGTCAACAGCCTTGCAGCAGCATTTTATGCCATCTGCAAGCCTGTAATAGAATATTTATTTGCTTTTTATATCATAAAAACTGCATCACACCGCTGAAGTGTTTAACTATTGACTCTATTACACAGAACGAAAAGGATCATGGTCTGAACGGAGAAACTCCAGTATTGTGGGGCGTCGTTCTCTGGAGAGAACCACTAGCGGAGATGAATCCTGCAGTTTGACAAGCTTCAGACCTGCCACCCTGACGGTCACCAACTTCTTCAAACAGGTCACACCGTTATTCTAAAAAACATCCCAGTATTGATTTTGTTCATAGGAAGTTTACAGTCCTTCAGTTCAATAGGGCAGGCTGCTAAAGCAATTAAAATAATGGTTTTGAGTTTTTAATAATTAAAAATGTTTTATTTTGTCTATAATTTATTAGGAAGGAGATCGACTAAGTGATGAAGATCTCTACAAGTTCCTAGCCGACATGCGGCGTCCATCCTCTGTACTGCGTAGACTGAGGCCCATTACAGGTAGAGTTCCTATGACGTGTTTAATCAATAGATTTTGACTCTATTAACCCTTTATGTAAGGACTTGCATAACTTGTTTACTCTATGCCTGTAGCCCAGCTGAAGATCGACATCTCTCCAGCCCCTGAGAACCCGCATTATTGCCTGACTCCTGACCTGCTTCAAGTCAAGCCTTATCCCGATAGTCGAGTGCGGCCAACAAAAGAGATCCTGGAGTTCCCTGCCAGAGATGTTTATGTGCCCAACACCACTTACAGGTACAAACACCTTTTAAATGCATGGATCAATATTTTTGGATTTTTCTTTGACTCCTTCACGTCGTCCACAATCATATTCAAAGCTCTCTGGCAGACCTAAATTTTAACTGCTATATTTTTCAATGACAAAGTAACTAAAATAGGTGAAATGAGGGGAAAAAACATTTCAGAATTCTGGAATGTTTAGAAACCAAATGTTCTTCATGGATAAATAATTTTTTTTAATCCAATTAATTTTTATATACAAGTTGGCATATCTACTAATATGTCTTTGTCCATTTAAACATTTCTTGACATTTCAAATTAAGCTACTTCATACAATAGGTTTCCAAAAGTGATGTCTGGAGGGAACAATCAATGTGTCTAATTACCCTACAAGTTTAACTAAGGGAATTGTAAAAGGATCCTATTATTTTGGTAAGAGAAAAATTGCATAAAAATGGTCACACTTTACAATAAGGTTTCATTAGTTAATGTTAGTTAATGTATTTACTAACATGAACTAATAATGAGCAATACATTTACAGCATTTATTAATCATAGTTCGACATTTACTAATGTATTTTTATAATCCAAATTCGTGCTTGTTAACATTAGGTTATTCATTGTAAGTTAACATGAACTAATAATGAACTTCCATTAACTAACATTAACAGACATGAATAAATACCATAATAAATGTATTGTTTATTGTTTGTTTGTGTTAATAAATACATTTTGCATTAAATAAAGAAATCTTATTGTAAAGTTGGGCAGCACGGTGGTGCAGATTAATAAAGGGACTAAGCCAACAAGAAAATGAATGAATGAATGAATATTTTTCAATGTTGAACCATTATGAGGATGCAGGCCAAAACATGAATTACAGCATTGCGAGAATCTTGAAAGTGCAATAAATTTTATTTTGCAGTATTTCATATATTGCTGGATAAGTTTGCGGTTCATTCTGCTGTGGCGACCCCAGATTAATAAAGGGACTAAGCCAAAAAGAAAATTAATGAATGAATATTGTAAAGTAAAAAAAAAAAAACTACAGGTTTTTATTAAATAAATGTTGTTGTTTTTTTACTTGGAAAAAATGCATAGAAAAAAAAGCTCACGTGAAATAAAGTGTGCGTTGGCTACAGTGTAATCAGTTATTATTATTATTCCATTGGTTCTCCCTGGAATTTGATTAGCACCCATTCGCCTGCATTCCTCAATAGACACACCTTGTGTGATCACAAATGCAAATTGACACATGCAACACATTGAAGCATTTAACACACTCGTATCATCAAATAAATTAGCCAAATAGTTTTTCTTAAAAAACCTTGTCTTTGGTTTTTCTCATTGACAAATAGTTTGAGCAGTCTGCTTCACTGTATAGTTTAATCTATTTTAGGTTTACTAATTTAGTCGTGGTCGGTCAGACAAAGACGCTTATCTTCAGCATAAGTTGACATAACCTGCCATACAAAGGACATGTTTGTCCGCTCTCAGACTGTGCCAACTTTGTTATCTTCCTCTGGACTCTCTACATAGCCAGCCTTGATTTGGGTGCTGATGACTGGGTAGATTGGGATATGGTTTACTGCTGGCTATATCCGTGCTCTGATTTATCACACTTGTCATATAAACAGACCTTATAACATGTTAATTATGATAAGATGATTTCCGACTCTGCCCTCCTGCTGGATTATTAATTTATTTTTTGATAAAATTTTGTTTTCTTCCCCCCCCTTGAGCTAAACTGTTAAACTCTCTGGTTTATTTTATTGATCTAACCCCCTGAGTAAAGTTGTGTGTGTGTATGCTGTATTCTGTGTTGAGAATTTGTGTTAATTATACCATGGAATTTACGGTAATTACCAGTCCAAGAAGAGATTTCAAGTCCCACTCGTGTGCTATAATCGGCTGATTTAAAGAATTTATTTTTATTTTTTTTGCCTTTATTGTCGCTATAAATATGTTGCACCCGCATACCACTGAGAAACATTCTGTAAACTAAATATATACAGTACAGCTGAGTATGTACAAAGCGTAACCAGGAGTCAATATGACTCAGTAACAGAAAGAGACATGCAAAAGACCTAACTTCAACTATAACACCAGATTTCTCTGTAACACTTTGTAACAATTTTCAAAGTCATTTTTCAATAATAATAATATTCATTTTCAATACAAAATGAAAATTGCATGTATTCTTTTTTTTTGTATACAAAATAATGATGTAATGAACCTTATTACAAAGCATTACCCTTTGTTTTTCTACTGTTGCACATTTGTGTAATTGGATAAATACAGTCTTTAGGTTAACAAACAATGTGAAATGACATTTAAAAGCTGTATAGTTGAATATAGTGTAGCTCTATAATAATATGCATATGGTCTACAAACTGCAGATTTACATATTGCTATAATAACATGCACCAGATTCTGGTCCAAAGAAGTGATCTGCTGTTGGATTTTTTTCATTTGAATCTGTTCAGTTTTAGTACTTCTTGGTCTACTAATTTCTAATCTGACTTACTAACACATGCATGCTGCAATACCACTTTGACTTGGTTTTTAACCTCTTCCAGAGTCAATGACCTGTTGCATCATTCAGTTTCGGCTGTCTTTAGAGAAAGGGAAAAAAGTTTTGTTGGCCAGTGTCTGCTGCCAGTGTGACCTCAATGATTGATTCTGAATTACCCAATGAAGAGGGTCTAGGGTCAGGGATTATTGAAATTTGGTTGACGGTCTGATGGTGATCTTGGTGGATTTGAGGGTATAAGAGCTTCCTTTGGATGGCCTCCAGTAGATTCCTTTCCTGCGCTGGTGGCGAGCCTTCGACCTCATCCAGGCATATCTTCCGTTTAAGTTGGTGTCCCCACATGCATCAAACCACCAACCACCTGAAACAATCAAACAATTTGAGTTCATTGTTACATCAGTTATATACTGAGGGATTCAACCCTTAATTCAAATTGTCATTATTTGCTTTTGTCATATTCTGATATTTTATTCTGATATTTTAAATCAAATTAGACTCCACTGAAAGTCTTTCTTCCAAAACCTTGATAAACAAACATCTTCCATACCTGCTTGACATATGAGCAAACCCTCAGTGGTTTTGGTGGAAGCTCAAACATTTTGTTTGACACAAGAATGAACCTCATTGGTTCTCACTCACCAAGTAAGCATGCTTGAGCTTCTGTAACTAAAAGGTTAATGCTGTAAACGTTGTTCACTGATCAATGTTTGTATGTAAACAAACAAATCTGCTCATCATAAAAAGGGATTGAGTTTCTTGACTTTGGAACATTTGAAATAAAAAAAAAACTTAAATCATTTAAGGAGCTTTTGTTCAGAGTAAGAACTCTATTATAAAAACTGTCCACTTAATAGCCCCCTAGAATTAATGTCACCCTCTGCCAACATCATCTTTAAGTGTGGCTTCATTAAAACAACAACTGGAAGATGGAAGGTGTCATGATCAAAACTTTGTTGCGTTGTGGGTTTTGTTAAAACGAATGTCTAATGTAGATGTACAAAGTATGTAGTTGAAAAAGCAAAAAAGGGAGGACTTAATCATCTTCGACAGCTTGTAGTGAAAAATGTCATTGAGGCTGAGAAATGAACAATGCTTTGGACATTTAGTTTTCTGTATGATTTTGTCTTGTAACAATTTAAAACTGTACTGGTGTATATTATGGCATACATTTGCCTAGTCAATGTACACTTGCATAACTGGACGTACATGTTGTGCTGTGCCCTACTGAAAAGCGGGAGCTTATATAGTTCTTTAAAAAGCAAGTACCTCTCAAATAGTTCTAGGGACTATCACAGCTTAACTCTGACCCAAAACTATGCATTTATTTATTTTTTATTTTTTGCATCTTTATGGATGTTTTGGAGCATCATAGATTTGTGTGAACAGCCTTAATGAAAGGACATAAATTTGTCACTTTGGTTGGAAATATCTTCAATTGTGTTTAGGAGATGAACAAATTTTGGGATTTGCAACTACTTAGGAATGATTAATGATGACAGAATTAAAATTTTGGGTTGAATCTACCCTTTTAATGTTTCATCTTTGTTTGAGTGTTTGATACCTGTGTAGTTGCGGGCACAGTTGGACTCGTCATGATTGTCGTTGTCTCTGTCCTTGGTTGAGAACTTCATGCCTGTGTGGTTGCTCATGGCGTCGGATAGATCTCCAGACAATGGTGCCAAGTGAAGAGCGTAGTCAGATGCAGGGCCTTCCAAAGTGAACGTGTACTCGATGAATCTCTTTTCCTCCTTCCAGTCCTCCAGTTCAATGTGTAAAATGTATTTGCCTTGTTGAGCAATGGAATGGATCTTTGCCAAGCCAAGCCAGAACTCTTCTGTAACACAAAAACATTTTCACTTAGTTGACCTTTATGTATTTTATTTTCAGGGCTAGGCTAGTCTTCAAGTCTGGAATATCGATTGTGATATATTTTTGCAATTTTCTCTGGCTAAAATGCTTCATAAATAGCTGTTCATATGTTTTTGAAACTACTGTTATCTCTGTGCATAATACAAAATATAAAATGTGAAATATTGTGATGTCATATAGAGGAGTATTACATGCTCATTGTACATGTGAGTTCTTGACATCGCCAACTACTGGCCTGGCATGCATTATGGATTTAAAAAAAAAAAATTAAATATATTTTTTTAACATTTCTACAAATCTGTGTGTGAAAGGGGATTGTTTTGGCTACATTGTGAACTTAAAAAAAAAACTTTTTTTTTTTTTTTTTTTTTTTTTAATTTAAAAAAAATTTTTTTTTTTTTTTTTTTTTTTTTTTTGACCCATGCTTACTTTCTAGTTTCCCAAATCCATGTTCATATTTTTCCCATGACTGGTCAAAATCAACCGAACCATCCTCCCTCCTCTGAATGACTGTGGCAGCTCCGTCTTAAAGAGAGAAAAAGTCAAATGTGAAAAGAGTCTTATATTCCGTTTGATAAGAATGGTGATAATGTTAAGCTGCTTTGACACAATCTACATTGTAAAAAGGAATATAGAAATAAAGATGAATTGCATTTATCAAAAGCACATCTTTCTTAGTGAATGGGTTTCTTGTGGCCTTTGTGATGTACAGGTTTTGTAATTGATACAAGTAGGAAGTCAGATAATGTACATTGAACGTTATTGGTTTCTTACCAGGAGTTATCTCACAGTAAACATAGAAAGGGTCAGATTGATTGGGTTTGATTGGGTAAATTCCACTGGTTCTCTGGCCTCTTGTGAACACCTCACTGCAGTCCGTTGCAAAATCTGTGCAGCAAAGCAAATAGCTAAAGTTTTCATCAAGCAAACATTTAAATAGATTTTATATTTATGTCATGATGTTCTTACCATTTATATCTGTAGTTCCATTAGTGGAGTTTGTTGTTAGGTACCGAAAAGGATCAGGTGTTTCTGGGTTTAAATCCATAGGTTTTTCAATGGTGTCTTGGTTGTCGTAATTTACCTGAAATAAATGCATGTTTATTCTTACTATAATTATCTTCTGCCTTTTTTGCATTTACTAAGTATTAGTTATTACAATGCCTTTTAATATATGTATTACGTATTTATTGCAACATAAGTACTATTTTCATCATCAAAAGGCATAAACTGAACTTTCATGAAAACATGAATATGCATAAAACACGAATGCGTACCTTATCTTCAAGACTCTTAATTTTGATCTTCTGGTAGTTGAGCTGGTCATGTTGTTCTTTAACAGATCTAAGCAGGTCTGTAATGGTCCTTTCTTGTGTTTCAATCACATCCTGCAAACAAACAAGTTGGAAATGCTGTTAATGAGCAGTATATCCATTTTAGCAGTATATATTGGTTTTGCTCTTGTGATCAGCTTTGATTAATATGCGTAATACAATACATAATTAAACGTGAAGCCCTATAGTTTGATTTCAAATCCTTCGCCAATCTCACCTTCAAAGCAGTGATCTCTTGAAGTTGCTCCAAAGGCATCATGCTCTGCGACAAGCCCTTCAGCTTCTCCTCCAGCCCACCAACCTTAGTGTGCAACTGGCTCCTCTCTTGGAGAATGTTGTTAATTTTCGAGTTGATCTCCAATGACAAGTTTCGGATCTCCTCATTATTGGCCTTCAAAAATATTGTGGTCTCCTTCAGCTTCTCCTCCTCTTCCTTAATTTCGCTGGTTACCACCGAGAGCTGGTAGAAGGAATGATCAAAGATGTTGAGCTTCTGGAAGATGTCGTTGATCTGAGACTTGGTCTTGTGCACAAACTCTCGGAGACTCTGGCCGAGCTGAAGCAGACCGTTGGCCAGCAGTCGTACGTCATCTAACATGGCGAATCGGGATCTAGCTTCAGTCGGTGGTGCGGTTATAAGGATCGGTGCCTCCGTGGGTGATTTCTTCGAGTTAGGGGCTGCGCTTGTTGTGGACAAGCTTAGCCACAAAAGCAGGACAATCAACATCCTTTTTTTTTGTTGTTGGTTTAAAAGTAGATTTGCTCACTGCTTTAGTCTGTTCCCCGCTGGGTCTCTTTCAAGCCTCTTTTCTCGCTTCTCATCTCATCCTCGAACGCCAAAAACAGCAGAGATTCCTCAAATATATACCGCTACAGTGAGAGGGGAGGGAGCATTTGGTAATTATTAAACTGGCTATGTTGAGCGTCCTCCTCCTAATCTGTGGAAAGTGTACTCCCTGCAGACAATTTACAGTGTCTCTCTCTCTCTCTCACATACACGCACACACGCACAGGACATCCATAACCTGGTCCCTGGTCGCATCTGATAAGCAAAGATGAATGATGCTGATGAATCATGCAGCCGATCGATCACATCATCACTGCGGCCACTGCGCATGTACTGCTGGATGGGAATTAATAATAAAAGTATACGATTTACGGTTCAGGCTTTGATTTAACGCGATCCTGAATCAGCGAAGCATCATTCTTAAATGCCACTGACAGGGGCTGCATGTACAAGCAGGATCGTTGCTGGATGATTCGACTCGGGCAGTAATACAGATGAGTGATGACTGAAGTTGGGGGAGTTTGTGACATTTCCACTGATATGTACAGGGCTTTTATTTACTGCAGCTCGCTATTAATCTCACTTTAGGGTTCAGCTGCAGATTTTTATTATTTTTTAATGTTGACTTGGTTAGTCCAGTAGTTGTTTGGCAAATATTTTTAATGTTATTTCAAACAAATCGTTGTTGTTGAGTTTTAAAACAAAAATTGTTTTACAAAAATGTTATTTTGTAATAACAAAGATGGATTCATAGATATATTGATATACAATAGGGAGACTTTTGTTGTCTATATAAAAGGAAATTTACAAAAGTTATTATACATGGATCAAAGTAATTTTAAATGGAAGTTAAGAGTCTAATTAAATGTTTCAAATAGCTATTGTGAAAATATAAATTTACAATGGATGAATTAATTTTCCATCATCATTCAGTGAAGGCAACTATTATTCTGACATGCTCTGAAACGTGTGTGTGTGTGTGTGTGTGTGTGTGTGTGTGTGTGTGTGTGTGTGTATACATGTATATAAGTAATTACAAGTAATTATAAGTAATTACACAATAAATATAAAATTAAATATTGTTATATTTTGCATTATGAAAATATAAGAATTTGACCAATTATAAAATAACAATTAATTAGCATTTTAGGGTGCAGTGCGTTCTGTTAGAGTATGTCAACTATGCGTCATGGAATAATTCTGTGTATATATAAAATGGCATTGTTCCACAGAAAGACAGAGGAATGTGTCTTATACGTGATGGTCATTATTGTTTTGCTAAGAAAAATAGTGAAATGGGATCTATGACACATTTTAATGTATAGTAGAAAAAGAAATAAAATTATGTCACTGAGCAAAAATGCTGGTAATCTATTGAACCTATTACAATTTATGAATTATTGAATTGTTTTACCCCTGATTGAATTGAATTGTAGAATATATCCATTAATAATCTCTTAGTTCTGTAAGAGAGACAAACAAATTTAGTAGCATACCCTTATTAGTTATTTTAAGAGCACATTGTTATTACTTGCTAGTTAATGAATAACTTGTGCTTATTTATTGGGTTAAGGTTAATTTTTAAGGACCATTCTGGCTAAATATTTTGTTAAAAAAAACATGCACATGCTTCAAAATTTATACTCTGTAGAACATAAAAAACATGTACAGAAAAATCAGGCATTGCTGCTGATTATAACCATGTAAAGAAGCCGTTCAATAGACATTAGGGTAAAAAAAAGGCTGTTAGGCTGAAACAAACTTGCATATTTATTTACCTACCACATAACTTGTTTGATGTTTGCTGTGCCGTTGCATTCTCATCGCTCACCTGCATTTATGGATTTGCTGGTTCTGTTCAAACAGGTGAGGAAAGTTTGGCCTCAGTCCATATTTGTAGACAGAGCAAACACAACCAGACTCCCATTGTGTACCCAGAGGCCATTCAGGATGTAGGAGCTTGTGTGTCAGCAGTTGGGGAGCTTCAGCTGGATAGAAATATCCTCTCCAATGTCCCCTCTGGCACTGGAATTAAAATTAAATAAATTATATACCATTTTTGTTTTATATATTTTGCTTTCAAATGCAACATATATTAAAATATTTTGACTTGTTTGTGGAGTGCATAGTGCAAAGGATTCACTTCCCTCTGGTAGTCTGGTAGAGGAGGTAATATTGAGTGCATGAGAGAGCTGTGCTCCTTGGTAAGACTATGACCTTTTGCGGTCTGTGCAGCTTCCCAGGAGAGTGTGTTCCACGTCACTGCAGTATTTCTGTCTGTTCCTGCAGATACTGTAACCGCAGAACGGAAATGGTTGTGCAACAAAAATTTATGCAAGGAAGAGATCAATGGAAATGGATGTTATTGTCCCAAAGTTTGTCCTGGGCCTTTTTACTTTAAGATGTTTTCACATGTGAGACTTTTAATGTATATTTAAATTTTTCTATTTATTTATTTATTAGTTTACTTTTTTAAAATTCATTTTAAATTCCAAGTTATTTATTTATTATTATTTATTTTTTCATGGACATGGTTATTTCATCTTTTTAAAGATGGCATGAAAAGACTGTTGCATCTTTCATTTCAAATATCCCTGTCATGTGACACAAGTCTGAATGAAACAACTTCTGAAAAAAGAAATGTATGTATGGAGGGACTTCATTTTGTCCTTTGTAAATGTATTATTATTATTATTATTATTATTATTATTATTATTATTATTTGAACCATTGTGGTTTGTAATGATTATTATTATTAGGGACATGAATAAAAAAAGAGATGTGCACAGAAAAACACATTTTTAATGAATAAATACATCTATATCATATTTGTTGTTGGTATATTTAATTTTAGAATCATTTCCAGTTGAATCTACACTTTGAATTTAAGGATGATAAAACCTACTTGGTGAACTTCTAAATATGCTTGTTCTGAATTGAAAAGGAGCAGTGAGAGCAAACATTTTATGTATGAACCGTTTCTCTTTTTCTCTACGTGTGTTTGCAGGAACCTCCTTTATGTGAACCCTCAGAGCCTGAACTTCGCTAACCGTCAAGGCTCTGCTCGTAACATTACAGTCAAAGTGCAGTTCATGAATGGGGAGGATCCTAGCAATGCTATGCCAGTACGTTTTTGAACAAATGCACAACAATTTCAAAATCCTCAAATGGCCAAATATGCTATGGTGAACTGCTCTCTTGGCTTGGTGAAATTATATACATTTTTTGCTCTTTTAGGTAATCTCTGGAAAATCCAGCTGTGCAGAGTTTTCAAAGGATGCTTATACTTCTGTAGTGTATCATAATCGGTAAGTTCTTAGGTGCAATCTTTTATTATAAACTTATTCAAGTGGAAGCCGCTCTACATTTGCCATTCCACTGACTTTCATTCATACACATATTAATAGTGAATTTGGAACAATAATTGATAACTTTAATAGTTGATAAATTAATAAATGAATTATTATTTTTTCCATTTATTTTCATTTCTTTTTTTTCCCTCTTTTATAAGCTCACCAGATTTTTATGATGAAGTTAAAATCAAGCTTCCGGCCTCGCTGACCGACCATCATCACATTCTCTTCACCTTCTACCACGTCAGCTGTCAACAAAAGCAGAACACTCCACTAGAGACACCTGTTGGATACACGGTACACACTTACACACTCATTACCATGCAATACTATTTTTAATTTTATTTTTAAAATGATACATAACTTCTTAATATTTATTTGAACAAAAATGTATACAATTCAAGAATGACTCAATTGAATAGAAAGTTCATAAGTTTTGTAACTTTTGCATTACAAAAAATCTATCAAATGCATGGACAAATATTAGGCAGCATAATATATATTTTAATAATACTACTAGCAACTAATACAACAACTATTAATAACATAATGATAAAATTCAGCATATTAGAATGATTTCTGATGGATGATACCGAAGACTGGAATATCTTCTTAAATTTCAGTATCGCAGGGATAAATAAATTGTTGAAGCATGAAATGTTATTTCAGATTTTTGTAATATTTTAGTTTTTACAGCTGTGCTACATTTCCGTCAGTCAGTCTTAACAGAGATTTTGGCAGCAAGCCATCTTAATTAAATTTCCTAACAAAGATTTGCACTTTAATGCTGTTGGTTAACAATTGAGATGCATCATCTCTCAATTGTTTTGCTGTTGAATTATGACAGTCATGATATTCATTAAATGCATTGTCTTTTTTTCCTCCCTCAGTGGATTCCCATGCTGCAGAATGGACGCTTAAGAACAGGTCACTTCTGCCTGCCAGTGTCTCTGGAGAAACCACCTCAGTCTTACTCCGTTCTCTCTCCTGATGTAAGATAACTCTGGTCAATACACATGGCTAAAAATGTGAAGTTTATTATGTAAAAACAATTTCATTTCATTCATTGAGTGTCAAGTGTTGTATGCAATATTTGGAACTGATAATACTTGCACCATTTAACATCACCATCTTAATTTTAAAATGTTGTTAATTTACTTACCTTCACGTCATCCATAATGTATAGGTGACTTTAAATAAATAAATAAATATTTATTTGTGATTAATAATCAGATCATCAAATAGTAAATTGTGCTGATCCTGGAAACTTTAACGTGTAAAAAAAAGCTCATGTGTGAATTTTACAACAAGCTGCTTGTGCTACAAACTGTCCTGAACAATCTCCGTACTGTTTGCAGTGGTAGTGTGTTAAAGGTAACAATGCTGTGAATAATGTTGCATTGACCAATCATTTAACTTCTTTAGACCTTCATTCATTGTCAGGAGACACATTAATTTTGTTCAATATATATATATATATATATATATATATATATATATATATA
>CAIGQW010054109.1:16270570-16324761 GCA_903798125.1 Danio choprae | reverse complement strand
ATATATATATATATATATATATATATATATATATATATATAGTGACTATAATCATTGACATGTTCTATGAGTTAACAAGAACCACAATTCACCCAAAAATCATTCTACTTAAAGGATAGTTAATCCAAAAATAACAAATTACACACCCTCCAAACCTGTTTGACTTTATTCTGTTGAACACGACAAGACAACATTTTGAAGAAAGCTAAAAAAAACGCTAACCATTGACTTTCATAATATTTGTTTTTCCCATTATGGAAGTCAATGGTTACCGGTTTCCAGCTTTCTTTAAAATATCTTGTTGAATCTTGTCCAACAAGAAAAGTCAGGTTTGGAACAAGTAAAGGGTGAGTAAATGATGACAGAATGTTCAGTTTTGGGTGAACTATCGTCACTTACATCTTGAATGGCCAGAAGGGGAATAAATGGACAGCACATTTTCATGAATGATTCCTTTGAGGGGAAATAAGTTTGAAGAGGGTTAATACAGACATTATACTGGAAGTTCATTCTTTTATGTTGGTGTGTGTAGGTTCCTCTTCCTGGAATGAAATGGGTGGATAACCACAGAGGGGTGTTTAATGTAGAGGTTGTGGCTGCGTCCACCATCCACACACAGGTAATTACTAGCTGAATTGTCTAAATAATAATTAACTTAAACACGGCCTTAAAGAAATGTGTCTGTGATGTGTTTCTTCCCTCTCCACAGGACCAGTATTTAGATAAGTTCTTTGCTCTGGTGCATGCGCTGGATGAGCACATGTTCCCTGTAAGGATCGGAGACATGCGCATTATGGAGAATAATCTGGAGACTGAGCTGAAGTCTAGCATAGCAGCTTTGAATTCCTCTCAGCTGGAGCCTGTGGTTCGCTTCCTTCATCTACTGCTGGACAAACTGGTGCTGCTGATGGTGCGGCCACCGGTTATAGCTGGGCAGATAGGTATCCACTGTCCTCCTACCTAAGTTTTAAAAAAACATTAAAAAAAGAAAGAATTCTTTCATCATTTACTCACCTTCTTGTTGTTTCAAAAGCCTGTGACTGAATGGCTTTCCTCTGTGGGATATATAGTTCTGATATCCTATAATTCTGAAAGTTTGATAAATATACATTTATGCTTGTAATTAGATTAAGGTGAATAAATGAAGATAGAGTTTACATTTTTGTGGTGAAGGATCCCTTTAGGTTATGTAATGTAAAATAGAAAATTCAAGCCACAGATTTACGTATTAATTTTAAACTTTTACATTTTAAATGGTTTAAGTTGGTTTAAGTTTACAACAGTTTATAACAGTAGTTTATTCCAAAAAGAAAAAATCTTGTTAGGCATATTTAGAACAAGAATAATTGAATGACAGATTAAAAGAATATTTAAGCATCTTATTATTGAATGAAAAAATGAATTAATAAACCCTTAACTGTCACCCCACATTTTGAGTTCACACTTACAGGATTAAAAGGATATGTTATATGCGATGTCCCGCCTTTGACCCATATAGCTTTATTATTAATTTATCTCAAAACTGCACAAAATAGTTTTCTGATGATCTTATTTTACTTCCTCCCTGTTGCAGTGAATCTTGGTCAGGCTTCTTTTGAAGTGATGGCATCCATAGTGAACCGTCTACACAAGTACTTGGACACCAGTCAAGATATGCATGGGCGAAACAGCCTTCTCTCCTCATACATCCACTATGTCTTCCGCCTGCCCAACATGGATCCCAATTCCCCCTCTCCAGGTCTGATTTCAGCTTGCTTATTATTATTATTATTTTTTCTCTAAACGTATGGCTTGTGGAGTGTAGTAAAATAGTTTTCACTCCAGTAGCACTGGGTATCTATTCAGATGTCTTGATTTGATTCAGATTCCTAAAATCGAACCAAGAATCAAATTCAATTAAGTGATTTGTAGATTTAATACCATGATAATAAGGTGGGGATCAAGGTGGGCATTTTGACACATACATATGATTACATGTCAGATGTTTGCACGAAAAGAATCAGTATCAAATTAACATTACAAAAATAAAAAACTCGAATCAATTGAAAAATCTGTTTTTACCCAGCCCTTCACTCCAATATGTTTCAGTTTTGATTTTATTGTGCTCTGCATAACAGGTCCAGGAGGATTGGGTGGTTCAGTGCATTATGCCACCATGGCCCGTTCTGCTGTTAGACCTGCAAGCCTCAACCTCAACCGCTCTCGTAGCCTTAGCAATAGCAACCCTGACATCTCTGGCACTCCAACGTCCCCTGATGATGAAGTTCGCTCCATCATTGGCAGCAAGGTAGGTCGACACGTTTCCGCAGATCTGTTGTACTTATTCTCCTAGATGTATTATAGACATAGTTTATGTACACATTCAAATGCATATTTTTCTTATTGTATTAATAAGTACATTTGTAGGTCATTGACTTTCTGTACTGGATTGCCGACTTGGCAGATCAGCATTTTTTTCGTTACAGGTCAACCTATAGCTTACAGGCAGGACGAACTTTAGCTGGAACATTTTATGTACTTAACCCATGTTACACAATCTTTTTAAAAGGAAAAACAAAAATTAACTGTAAATGCGTGGCTGAGATCAGTGGCCAAAATCCATTCAGCAGTTTGCCTTTGAATGTGTAGCTGATAGCCTAGTTAATTGTAAGTGCTTTCTTGATTGTTGTAGCACTCAGCTTACTGAATAAATTGTGCAAATCAAGTAGCACAGGAGGCTAAATATTAGATTCATTAATTTATAATAGAAATCTGTGTATGTGTCACTACTGTAGTTATGTGTCTATAAATCTTTAGCACATGAAGCATTGAGAAACTAAATTTAAAATGGAATAATTATGTTTAACAAATATGTATTTTAGTTTGGTAAATTATTGTAGTAGTTTACTGTAATCTCAAACATCTGCTGAAATGTTTCTAGGTAAATCTGAATTAGGATATCAAAAGAATTCATTAATGCTGGTCTGAAGTTTGGGGTTAACTTTAAATTTAATCAATTTTAAAGTGTAAATAAAATGTTTCAAATTGTAAAGGTTATCCTTTAGAAAACATTCCAGTATGTGCTTCCTTTGTTAACCCTAACATTTTGAATATTTTAGTGAACATGATAGTAGGCCTGTCACAATATCTGTTTTTTTTGTTGTACGATATATTGCACCAAAATATAATGCAATAAACAATATTATTGTCATTTTAAGACCATTTTATGTCACTCATTATACAATGCCAGAATGACAATATAATATCATCACAATGCAAGTACACTCCTCCAAAGAACACTTTTTTATTTAATTTTATTTAATTACAGTCATTTTAACAATTCAATAATCCATGCAATGCAATCAATGCATATCCTAAATAAATAATAATAAATGTTAACAAAAAGTGCAAGGTAAAAATGATGAGGCTACCAGATCTATTTTCAGTTGTCAGGCACCCACATGAAAATATACTAAAGTAATTTATAGCAAATACTATAGTGTTTTTTAACTGTACTGGCACTGACACCATAGAGATAGAGATGTTGCACAATCAGCTAAAATGTTGCTAGAGTTGTTTATTTATGGGCGATATATATCGCATCTCCAAAAATGATTGAGGTCATGTCCATGTGTTGTGCGATAAGTCGATATAGTTGTTATTGTGACAGGCCTACATGATAGAGAGTATATGATTTAGATAATGTTTCATATTTTCTGAAGAACTCTGCATGCACACATCTGTTATTTTTGCTAAGTTCTGATCCTTTTCCTCCTGTTGTAATAAATAATATCAACCTGATTTCGCAATCATGTACTATGCTGACTTTGCCAATCTAAGATTTTGTTACCTCTTTAAGATGCTTGATACTCTAACCTGTTGCTGCTCAAAGATGACTAATTAATATTAACTAACTTGCTTCCCCGCTCACTTGATTCATTGACCAGTAACCTTTTGACCTTTCACTGTTCCCTGGCTTGCTTGCATCTGCCCGTGACCCTTTTGATGCACCCTTGGCTTGCAGGGCTTAGATCGCTCCAACTCCTGGGTGCACACCATGGGGTGCAAAAGCGCCCCCTGGGGGACCAGCCCTGGCTCGACATCCGATACTAAGCAGGTCATTCCGACTATCCCAATCCCCAAATACAAAAAGCAGAGTTCCCGCTTTACACAGCCCTTCCCAGTAGTAGCACTAAAGCACCAATAGCTAATTCCACGAGCACTCCATAGCATACTTCACATCCATATCCATTTTCCTTTCAAATCTTTCATCTTGAACCAAATTCACAGTCATTTCCAAAGCTGCCTCATTTCTCTCCTTCACCATTTCACACTTAAAAGCATTGCATGGGCATAACTAACTTATTTTAATCTTTTTATTTTTTCTATTCTGCATGTACATGAATGCGTGCGTGTGATTGTTTGTCTCGTGAAACTTTATTTATTACTATTATTATTGTTATTATAACCTGCACCTAATTAAGTCTAATAATTTATTTTTCTCATTACTTTAAGCCTGTAATAATCAAATTCATTAAGGCATATATGCATTCATACATAATTGTTTATTTATTTGTTTTCTTTATCTTTTGTACAGCAGCATACAAATACATTTTTTACTTTTTTTAAACAAGTAAACTTTGTAAAAGTTTGTAAAGTCCCTCAGAATGGTTATTTTTAAAGTTTAATGGTTCATTTTAAAAGTAAATGTATTCTTAAAATGATTTTATTCATCTATTGTGATTTTTACCTGTTAATGTTTTGTCTTTGTGCGTGTGTGTGTTTGCGTGTGTGTTTGCGTGTGTGCGTGTGCGTGTGCGTGTGCGTGTGTGTGTGCGTGTTGTGAATGGCACCACATACTCCTGTCCTCCACACTAATCTATTGTCACCCTTCATTCATCCCCACCCGTAGGCCATGGAGCGCAGTGGCAATCGCATGTCATCGCACACTGAGAGCGCCAGTTTCTTGCAAACATTAACAGGACGATTGCCGACCAAAAAGGTAGAGATCCAATTCCTGGAGGGCAGGAGCCAAAGTCCTCCTTCTCGCCTTACTACGCCTGTCTGTCTTGGAATGACTGGATGATGTTGTTTTGTTGTCATGTTTTTGTGGATGCTGTGTACTTGTTGTTTTTACTGTGAATGCCACCTGAAGAATGTATGAAGAGGGAATGATGTGTCACGTGTGGTATGGAGCACCTTGTTGGTCTTGCCTCAGCCGAATGGATTGTTTTTGTTTTCAGTCTTTGATTTGTAGATGACTTAATCCTTTCCACTCTTGCAGCAACACAATGGACCTTTTGTCAAAGGACTGTTTCATATACCATAGTAGATTAAGATAAACACTACCAGTCAGTAGTTTGGGATCTGTAAGATTAATTGTTTTAAAAGAAGCTAGTTTTGCCCACCAAGGGTGCATTCATTTGATCAGAAATACTGTAAAAATGGTAAAATTGTGAATTATTATTGCAGTGTACAATAACCATTTTCTTACCATTGTGTTTCTGTAAAGATGAACTTTCAGCATGCTCAAGAAACATTTGGCATTATTATTAGTGCTGAAAGCTGTTGGGCTGCTTCATATTCTTGTAAAAACTGTAAGACAGTACTTCTCAAAAGTACCATTAAAATATGTATTTACTTGCATTCATTATAGACGTAGTAAATTCACGAGTGAAAGACATTTATAATGTAAAAGAAAATCTTATAGATAATGTTAAAACTAAAATGTATCACAAAACTATGAAGCTGAAAGCATTGATACTTAGAAAATTCATGATCCTTGATTAAGCACCAATAATAATGGATCATAACATAACAGCAAGTCAGTAAATTAGAATGATTTCTGAAGTATTGTGTAACTGGAATAGTGATGCTGTTATGTAATAATATTTCAAAATGTTGAAGTTTTAATTGTATTGTCAATCAAAATAAATGCACCCTTGATGAGCAGAATAGCCATCTCTTTAAAGCATTAGACTTACTGATCCCAAACCTTTGACGGGTAGTGTACTAAACTGTATGCAGTGTATTTGACCGTGTCTGATGTTTGCTTCCTATCCTCAGCTCTTTCATGAGGAGCTTGCCCTGCAGTGGGTGGTCAGCAGTGGCAGTGTGAGGGAGGGAGCCCTGCAACAGGCCTGGTTTTTCTTTGAGCTTATGGTAAGATGTTTCGTCTTTGAACGGTTAAAAAAAAATTAAATCATTTGTTTTGTTTTCAGGTTGTTAATAGAACAGGATGTTTGCATTTTAGGTTAAGAGCATCATCCACCACTTATACTTTACTGACCGTTTGGAGTCACCCAGGAAAAACCGTTTCCCTGAACGATTTATGGATGACATCACAGCCCTGGTTAGCACTATTGCGGGTGACATCGTCTCACGTTTCCAGAAGGTGAGTTATCATATTAAGGTGAGCTTTTTACATAATAATATCATTATTGTATTAGGAATGCCATATGTTCAACACCATGAGTAATGCAATTTAGTATTATTTGTTTATTTTGTTTATGTAAAAATGATAAATTATATAGGCACTTCACCATATCTCATCTCTGGTAGCATTTGTCAAGTAACATCTTAAAACATTAGCATGGGTTATGTTTAATGTCATTGTAGGAGAAAAAAAGTGATTAATATACTGATTTACTGAACTTGATTTGGCTGCAGCCACAAGCAAATCTAATGAAACACTTGGCCTGAATTCCAAATGGGTTTTTTTAGGACTCTTGGAATTGTTCTGTTCCTCTTGAAATTGCTCAGTTTTTCACATTAATTTCCATTTATTTTGGATTTTTTTAACCGTTGCATAATTGACCATATGCCTGGAACATTCTTAAGCCAGTTGGAGAGCTTTCTTTGAAAGATCGGTGTGACTTTGTCTGCAATTTCATCAGGTTTCTTCAACAGGATCTGATAGTGTGATACTTTTAATCAGTATATAATAAATGAATTAGACCTAAGTAAGCATTGATTTAGTAAAAATCAATGGTTAAACCAGAGTGCCATGAGGGACAGCAGCAGAGCACTAAGTACTGTGTGTACATCCGTAAAAAAATCCTGTGTTCATATTTCAGAGACATGGCATGGCACATTGTGATTTGATGCCTTTCCTCTTGTCTGGTGTGTGACCCACTTTAAAATGTCTCAATGTAGATTCTTGATTTTAAACAATGCAGATCTTAAATGCAGCAAAATGAAATGACAATTCACCGGAAATGCCCGGGCTGGCTTATTGAAATTCATATTAACTGTGCATATGATCAAGTAAATATTCAAAATGAGTTTTAAACAATTTTTTTACCTGCTGGACAAATAATTTTGGCTGACAGACATTCGGTGCAACCGCAATTGATAGTGTATCAGCAGTGTCTCTATAGGGTATTTATGTCCTTTGAGTTCAACAGCTGAGGATCAGCCTAGAAAAAGCTCATTCAAAATGGTATGGGAAGTGGGGAAAACATTGATATATAGCAATATATAGCAAATGACAACAGGAAATGTGTTTTTGTGAAGTTATTGAATGGTGAATTTGCTGATTTGTAATGTCTTTTTAGGATCTTGAGTTAGTGGAAAGGCTCAACACCAGCTTGGCCTTCTTCCTCAATGATCTTCTGTCAGTAATGGACAGAGGCTTTGTCTTTACCCTCATCAAAACCTATTGGAAACAGGTACCTTTCCATTCTGCTCCAAATGATTGTTTTTTTATTCATTATTTTTTCTGAAGATCTTTTCTTTCTCCCGTTCACAGGTGTCCACTAAGCTCTATGCGCTACAGAACCCCACTCTAGAGTCTTTGAGATTGGACTTTTTGAGGATTGTCTGTAGTCATGAACACTACGTCACCCTGAACCTGCCATTTAGTCTGCTTACACCACCAGCATCTCCTTCTCCTTCTGTCTCCTCTGCCACATCACAGGTATAAAAATAAACTGAGACAGCTTATTGATAACATTGATAAGAAAATAAAACTGTATTCCCCATAGACATGACTAATGAGCATGCATATACAGTTTATTATTTAAACTTTGAGTGTTTTAAGAACAGACTGTTGTATTGGCCGTGGTGTTCATCTCAGCACCAAATCATTGAAGACTTTATAAATTATTCATTTTAAAACAAACATTCAAAAACATTTTTGCCATAAGACATGCCTAATATATTGATTTGAATATTTTCTGACTGTTTAAAGGCATATTGTGCAATAACACTTAGCAATACAACGCAATTTAGTGATTGATATTAGTTAAATAAACTAAACCTAACTGATGATGAAAACTGCCTGTGCAGCATTTATTCTTAGCTGATGCTAATTTCCTTTTTAATGTTTCATTACTCATTAAAATAAAAACTGTTGCGTTATACATTTTAATTTATATTAACAACTTCTGTAACAACTGTAGCTATTTCTCCATGCTGCATTAACTTAATGCATCAACTAACTAATAATTACTAATGAGACCTTATTGTTGTTACCTATTTAACTTTATAACGTTTTTATTTTAAATTTAGTTTGTTTGAAGCATTTGTTTACATTTGTATATCACACACACACAAGCTTCAGCAATTATTGCAAATAGAAATGTTCCAAACCTGGATATGTTTCCCCCCCTTCTGTTGAACACACAAAAATATTCTCTTAATAACGTAGGTAACCAAACAGTTGACAGTTGTAGCCATTGACTTCCATGGAATAGGTGCTATCAAATTCAATTCAATTCAAGTTTATGTATATAGCGCTTTTTACAATGTAGATTGTGTCAAAGCAGCTTAACATGTTCTAGTAAAGTCCCGATTTCAGAGTAGAAGTTCATTCAAATGTATGCTTTTTAACATTCTTCTAAATTATCCTATCCTTCAATAATAATAAAAAATAAATATAAATTCATGTTGTTGTTATTATTACAGATGAGAGAAACTGATACACATTTGAAACAACTTTAGGGAAAGTAAATAATAAAGGTTTTAATTTTTGAGGGGCAATATCCCTTTAACTCAAACCACTTGATTAGACGAAATTGATAGTTTTGAAGACATCACTTCATCCCATTTGTTGTTGTTCTTTTCCATTGTCTCTGTCCAGAGTTCTGGTTTCTCTACCCATGTGCAGGACCAGAAGATAGCCAACATGTTTGAGCTGTCTGTACCCTTCAGAGAGCAGCATTACCTGGCTGGTCTCATTCTGACTGAGCTGGCCGTAATTCTGGAGCCTGAGGCTGATGGGTCAGTACCATGGTGTGTGCACATTTCTTTCTTACACCTTTCAGAATTACTGTTTTGTAACTTTTGTCATTTTGATATCTGTTAAAATTAGGGACTTTATTTTCATTTTAACAGAAATGTTGTAACTAGACTATTCTAACAAATGCCCAGACAGTAAAAAAAAAAAGAAAAAAGTATGAACAATCTATTTAAAATAGCTTTATATCATCTATGAATCAAGCATGCTGCTGAAATTTAAGTTATGTGCTTTACTTACATCATGATGATTGCTGCTTTTAGTCTGCTGTTTAAATATCTAATTGTATTATTGTAATATATTTAGAATATTGTGAATGGTCAAAATAAACAATAATACAGTTGAGTTTATTTTATTGATTTCTTATTTATTTTTAGATATTATTAAATTATAATTTAATTGATAACATATTAGAAAGTTCAATAGCTAACAGTAGTTAAAGCATTAGCTAATATTAACAATGAACAATACTTTATTTATGTGTCTTAATACAGCTTTTTATTGTTGGAAACAAAACCTCAAATGTTTTGGCCTTCCTCAGGGCTACATCTTCAAACAAGTTATATAAAAGATGTTGCAATTTACAATACTATACTATAGAAGTATTTTTCAATGAAAGTAGTTACCTAATGTTATCAAATGGAACCTCATTATAAAATGTCACAATTTCATAATTTTTTAATAAGCATTTTATTTGGCTGAACTTGCAGCTATCCATACATCTACAAAATGTGTAATTGTACAAGTTCTTCTCTTCTGCAGGATGTTTGGCCTCCATAAGAAGGTGATCAGCGTGGTACATAATCTGCTGTCCAGTCATGACTCTGACCCACGTTATGCTGATCCTGAGGTCAAAGCCAGAGTCGCCCTGCTTTATCTTCCCCTCATAGGCATAGTCATGGAGACCCTTCCCCAGCTCCACGACTTCACTGGTATGAGCTTACACTTTTCTGTTCTACATTGTAAAAATGCCACAAAGTAACAACATCCACCCATTATTTATTAATAATTCCCATCACAGAATCCCTTAATCAGTGGGGGCGTCCTGGTGGTCCGGGTACTGAGGAGCAGGAGGCTGAGGGCAACAGTATGATCAGCCAGACTGTTGCAATGGCAATCGCAGGGACTTCTGTGCCACAGATGTCAAGGCCTAGTAGTTTTCTGCTCAATCCACAGGTAGTGTGATTTATTTATTTATTTAATGCTGGATTGCTTTTAGCTTAATATGGAGACACCATAGAAATGTAATATAACATGACATTGTTATTTTACATTTAAGTATGCTATATATTAAATACAGGGCTTAAAATTAATGTTTAACAAGTAAATGTTTAATAAATATATGCTGTTGGAAAGTATATTAAACAGTGTCACTCGCTAATTGAGCTGGTTTATACATTTTTTTTAAATGAAGAAATTGTGAAAATGCATTTTGGTTAAGCTCAAATAGTAAATGGCACACAATGTGTTGTAGTTACATAATATGTATGAATCTGTTTTCTGATTTGTTTACCAAAATCCTATGCAGAGAGTGTTTTGGAAACATGTTTGAGTCATTAATGTATTGCATTTGACACCACTAAAACTGGGTTTCCCAAACGGTGGTTTGTGAGGGAACAACAAATGGTTTGGGAGTTTATGAATAAAATAAAAGACTTACAAAAACATTTTTTTAATGTTTTACTTTGTGTTTATTAACCAACTTTTTTTTGTTTATACTGCGGGGAAAATAAGTATTGAACATGTCACCATTTTTCTCAGAAAACATATTTCTAAAGGTGCCGTTTTTTTTTTTTTTTTTTTTTTTTTTGTTAAAATTTTTTTTTTTTTTCCCGGATGTTGGTAACAGCCAAATAAATCCATATATGCAAAGAAAACAAATCTAATAAGTTTACAAATTAAGTTGTGCGTAATAAAATGAAATGATACAGAAAAAAAAGTATTGAACACACGAAGAAAGAGAGGTGTAGAAAGGCAGTGAAAGTCCAGGCAGCAGCTAAAATCTCCCAGTAGTTCTTCAGCAACACTCTGCCCTTCCTAATTGTAAATAAATACTAGCTGCTTCAGTCCAACATCTACATTAGCAGCATGATGATGATGAAACCAGGGTGAACATTTCAGCAAGATGATGATCCAAAACACAGCCAAGGCAACTCTCAAATGCCTTCAGAGAAAGAAAATCAAGCTGTAGAATGGCCCAGCCTATCACCTGACTTGAATCGAAGAGAAAATACAAATTATAGATCAGATTTGATAGACAAGACCCACAGACCCATCAAGAATTTTGCACTCTGTTAAAATCTGTGAAATACTCACACCTGAGCAATTCATGTAACTTCATTCTCCATATGAGAGTCGTCTTTAAGCTGCCATCACCAAAAAAGCCTTTTATGTAAATTATTAAATATGTTTCAGTAGTTCAGTACATTCCCCTTGTGTCATACCTTTGTTAATACACATAACTAATTTTTTCAGATTTTATTTTGATTTTGTTTTATTTTTATGTTTGTATTGTTTGGGTTTTGCCAAAATCTGGTTCAATTCCATGTCAACAGCTCCTTTAGAAATATTATTCCCAGGAAAAAACATGACCTGTTTAATACTTATTTTCCCCACTGTATTTATAAAATTTAATTGAGCACTTTTTATGTTCAAGAAAACTTAAGCAGCCAAAACACTGATGATTACAATTAATTTATTGTTACATCCTTGAAGCCACCATACAGCAAAGCATCATAAACCACCATAAGTCACAATCTTGAAATTTGAAATGCCAAACAGACAATCATCAAAATAAGCGCGAGCATCAATGAACAAGTAACTCTTACCTTGTTCTCCATTGTACCAGGAGCTAAACTTGAGTTTTGGAATTTATTAATTAATTATGTATCCATATCTTAGTTGGCCTGGCCTGCTTAGCGTTCCTTATCTCGTATTATAAATATGCTGCGTTCATTCTTTGTCATAATTGAAGTCCCCAATCATAATCATAATTTGTTAAACAGAATCAAATTATATACATATTAGCCATGTTTCCATCCAAAGATGCAAATTAGACTTGTGCGCAAAATATGGAATATTGCATAAAACATCTGGGATTAAAGTAGTGTTTTCATCCAAGGAGTCAAAGAGAACAAAATTGTCACTTCCTGATAAACTGGCACCAAATATCCAAAAGAAAAATGAAGTGACTGTGGGCCTTTTTGTTATATAATAAATTACTTACACTTCAGAAGATAAAGATGAAATGCAATGAACGTGTGGTGGCTTTTGGAAGAGTGAGACTGCTCTTTGGGAGCACAGACATTCAAAACAGTTCTTGGAGGTAATATTACTTAACCACTTTCATGACAGATTTTTGGATAAGGCATTTTAGAATGACCAAAACAACATTACAGATGTTGTGCATTGTTGTCGGTCCGCTGGTTTGTCCATTAATCCTGTCTCTTTGCGCCTTTTTTATTTATCACATGATCAGTTAAAACAAAATCCCAAGACTTTTTTTGATGTGCATGCTGGAATTTGTTCTGTAAATATGTTTCCATCGTAGTTTAAGCACATTGTTCACTTAAATTTTTTTTTATTGCACATTTTCAAAATGTAGGCATCCATTTTGGCATTTCCATTAAGCATTTTTTTTTTTTTTATATTCCAAAATGCATAAGAATATGTGGATGGAAACAGCTAATGAAACATACAAAATTACACAAATAGTAATAAAATAATTAAAATCTAAAAACAGTAACACAGCATGTCACTTTTGTCAAATTTCTTTTGCACTAATAGATAAAAAGAAAAGATTGCTTGGTGTTCCAATGGTATATTAAAATGAGCTCCCCTTGTTCTCCAGGCCACCCGTCAGCATGGCTCTTTCTCGGCCGAGTCCAGTCGTAGTTTGCTCATCTGTCTGCTGTGGGTGCTGAAGAACGCAGACGAGATGGTGCTTCAGAAGTGGTTCACGGACCTGTCTGTCTCCCAGCTCAACCGTCTGCTGGACCTGCTCTACCTCTGCGTCTCCTGCTTCGAATACAAGGTCTGAAGAATCATCATAGTTGAAGAAACCTTAAACATGGGTTCATAGAGTGTCCTTTTGCATAGCTCTCTAATGCGCATTTCTCAAGAGATATCATCTGCAGAGATATTAATCCACGTTTGTGTGTTTCTGTTCATCCATTTCATACAAAAAGGCCCATTTTTTGTTCATGCAGGGTAAGAAGGCATTTGAACGCATGAACAGTCTAACCTTTAAGAAATCCAAAGATATGAAGGCCAAGTTGGAGGAAGCCATTCTAGGCAGTATTGGAGCCCGACAGGAGATGGTGCGGCGGAGCAGAGGGCAGCTTGGTTAGTTAATAAATAAATCAATTTATATAAATAATAATAAATTCAAAGATTTAATGAAGGCAGTTTGACATTTTTGTGTATTTTGCTCTTTCTTTTCTTATCTCTACTCAGAGAGAAGTCCATCAGGCAGTGCTTTTGGCAGCCAGGAGAACCTGCGCTGGAGAAAAGACATGACCCACTGGCGTCAGACCAGCGAAAAGATGGACAAGTATGATATTATTAATTATTTGTATTTATTTATTGTGAGTGTGCGTGTGCGTGTGCGTGTGCGTGTGCGTGCGTGCGTGCGTGCGTGCGTGTGTGAAATATGTAAAATGTAAAATATGTGAACTTTGACTTTCTTTTCAGTTATGTAACTGATCTTATACCAGTACAAACATTGTAATTTGGTCATGGGTTATTGATGATTAAATATTTTAATAATTGTAATAATAATAATACCAACAACAGCAAGGCAGTTTTTCAATAATAATTTAAAATATTAATAGTAATTATTATTATTATTATTATTATTATTATTATTATTATTATTATTATTATTACTACTACTACTAGTATTTAAATTGTCAATTTTTGCACATTGATTCATCTTTCTTTAGTAATGTATTAGTCCAGTATTGGGCTTGTTGTATTGTCTATGTATTTAGTATGTTCAAAGTGAGATTACTGACATTATTTTAATCCCATAAAATCTATTAATATGATCACATTACCCACATTTATACAGTTACAACTATTAACAATTTGACCCCAAAACAAATAATCCCTTTATGTGCCCTTGTTCTTTCATGTACTGTGTGTTTAGGGGCCAGAGATCAGTCAGGTATTGTACAGTTGAAGTGTGTTTTGCTTTCAGTGACCCTTGCTTTGCTTCAGATCTGAATTGAAACCCCTTCCCCTCTTGCCTCTGTCCTGCTGTCCTCTGCTGGTGATGGATTGGTCTGGATGCAGTTCTTACTGACCACAGTCTGATACTGACCCCAGACCTGTGTGTGTGTGTGTGTGTGTTTATTTGAGGGATGAAGTAGGGTGTGTTGTAAATGATAATATTCTGTTGTTACCTGTGTGCTTATTACAAGAAATGCAACATGGCTCTTAAACAGCCTCTCAGGTCCAGGATTTAGCTGCAATATTTGCTCTGAGCTGATAACAATTGCCTCGTTCTCAGTAAAAAGTTGCCATCATTAGATTATTTTATTTTAGAAGATTAAGGCCTTACACTGTATATTAAGTTATATGAGAGGTGCATTTAAAAGTTGTCATATTGCTCTCTTTAATTCCCTTTCCAATTAACTTGTGTTATTTAAGCTGTTTAGACCAATGGTTCTCAACTTTCTTTTCTTAGGTAATTAAAACAAATAATATAATAAAGCATATGTGTTTTACTTATATTATGTTTAAGCGTTTAAGAATCTGCATGTTAACTAAAAAAAAAAAAAAAAGAATATTTCTGAATGTTGGACTGCCGCATTCTTAAAATACTTATTTTATTTTAGATGGTTGCCAAAAATACATTTCATTTTTTGTTATGTATAGCTAAATAATAAGCATTATAAATAAAAATGGCAAAAATGAAATATTATTAAAACTAATTTACAAAACTTGGCAATACTCCAAATAATTCAGCTGAAAAACAAAAACAGTTAATTTTTAAAAAATTGTTTCACGTACTTTATGCATTATTAGAAAATGAGGGACAGTCATGCATTAAGAAATAAATGAAAGAGGAAGAAAAGGGGGGAAAAACATTTGACAGAAAACCTGACTTTTATAATGTAATACTTGGATCCGTTCTAATTTTTTATAAAACGTATTTGAATTAAACAACTTCATTTTTTTATAAATGTGCTATTTTAAACTCGCTTATTTAAACTCATTGAAACTCATCTTGATCTTCCCACCACCAATTTGATGGAGTGATAAGTGGGTTAAGCTCCATTCAGTTGAGAACCACTGGTCTTAATTCTTTCAGCTTTATTGAAACATTTTTTTCCAGTGATTACTGTTTGATGCCACTGAATAACAGGTCATCTATATATCCGCCCTCATAAACTTCTATTACTAGTTTCTCCCCTTATCAAAGGGCAAAGTGTTTGGCAGTGTGGGTGCTTCTGTTTATTTAACCCCTTTTTAAACAAATCCAATTCAGTGGGATTTGGAATTTGAATTACCGTTACTTTTTAAAACGCTGCTCTTCCTCCTGGAGGCCTTGTGCGCAAACGGATTTGCAATATTGAATGGCATGTAAAATAAAAATAGCTACGCATTTAAGGGTTTGCCTTAGAGCTGTTGAGAAAAAAAATGATTACACATTGATTCTGAGATTATCAAAATGCATAGCTATTCTCTCTTGAATCAATTATGAACTTAGTTTTTAACAGCAGATGGTGTTCTAGGCTGTTTTTTTTTATGTTTGTCATTTTTATTACAACAGGACACTTGATATTGACAGGAAGTGAAGTTGGAGAAAGAGAGATCAACCAAAATTGCAATACAAGTTTATTTAAAAAATAAATAAATAAATAAAAATCATGAGGAACACATTAACTAATGTTTGTTGTCTTGTCTGCAATGAAATAAAAGTCAAAGTAAATTTAGAAATTACTTTCTTTTTTCCCTCCCAACTTTTTCTGATTTGGTTGTATAAACACAGTTGCTTAAATGTACTGTTTACTAACAAGGTGACAGGACCAAATACTGGCCTGGCATACATAATATAGCGTTTTTGGCTGCTTTTTCTAATGTATAAATATGTATTGTTTTGAAAACTTTGTTGCGTAAATGTGAAACTTTTAAAACTCAAGGGAAAAACGTTTCCATCCTGTAAACGTAGCCTTAGTTGGCTTTTATGTTAAACACAGCTCACTATGAAAACTCTTATAATTTACTTTACACATATATTTTAGGTTCAAGTTGTATTTTAGGAATTGGATGAGTGTGGCTGTTGGTAAAACATACAGCGCCATCTGCTGTTAAAAACTAAGCTCAATCAATTCAAGAGAGATATGCATGATAAAAATCGCAGAACCAAAATTTCAAACTATTTTTCTCCACAGCTCTAGTTTACCTGCTGTAAATTGATTAAATGACTTTTTAATAATAATAATAATAATAATAATAATAATAATAATAATAATAATAATAATAATAATAATAATAACAATAATAACAATAATAATATTAATAATAATCCATGTATACAGTGAATCTCCAGGTGCAGAGTTGCTGTTTAAGAAAATAGTATCACACCACATTTTCCAAAACCTTTTAACAGCAGACCACCCTCTCTGCTTCTAACAATAATAAGAAATCTATGACAGGGCTGTGGCTTTCTTCTTCTCTATAAAGCTTTGGTATAAGGTTATGGTACAGTTATTTGTGTGTGACTATACAGGTTAAAGGGAACCCTACTGCGCAATGGGACAAGCCAGGAGCCCTTCTTAGTTAGGTTTGTAAGCTTACTAGGATATGCTTACACATTTACTATAACTTTGAATTGCTTAACCTATATTACGTGTTTAGGCCTGGTTAGAAAACTTATTTTATAAACTTTTTTTTATTTCTTTTATTTTACATATACACATTGTATTGGTGAAAGTTCAGATTAATACTTTACACTGAATGAACACAAACATAATCAAGTTTGTACGAATGGAGTTTATAATCTGTATGCAGAGGACAGCGTCCCTCTGTATACACTCACTTGAATGCTTGTGTGGAGATTGCTGTGGCATTCAAGGATGCATTCGCTGTTGTACATTGCGTATTGCACAATTTTAACAGTTCATTGCCTCATTGTTTGTCAGGACCAGGGCCGAGCTGGAGCATGAAGCAATTATTGATGGAAACCTGGCAACTGAAGCTAATCTCATCATATTGGATACGCTAGAAATAATAGTTCAGGTAATGATTGTATAGCCACCTTCAATAATTGTGAGTATTTGAACACAGAAGACCTTTATTCTGACTGTTATTGTGTTATGTAGACCGTGTCAGTGACGGAGTCCAAAGAGAGCATTCTGGGAGGCGTTTTGAAGGTCTTGCTACACAGCATGGCATGCAATCAAAGTGCCCTATATTTGCAACACTGCTTCGCTACACAGAGAGCTCTTGTGTCAAAGGTGAGTGAACACCGTTCAGGTCAGACACTGGACATCTTCTGCCAACATGGATCAATGATTTATGATTTTATTTATTTTTTATTATACACACATCTTCTGACCAATCAAATGCTCTATTTTATCTGAAGCTACCCTCAATTTTCAAGATATGGCTAAAATTTGTCACGTATTCAACATTTGCATAAATAAGAAAATCATAAACAGTAGCTGACCCTTTATTGTAGTAGTTGCAGTGATATTACGCAGCTGGGGTTTTACGCAGCGTGTTGTTAGGACACAGGGTTACAATGTAGCCTGCTCACCTAATGTTTATGTTCGTAATATTTAAATTATTTGATAATTAATAGCCTCATGTGGAACTCTACATCTCATTTCAGAGTCACGGGCGCATGCTTTCAGAGCCTTTCTCAATGAATGAAATATGCGGTTTTCCAACAAGGCAACCCGGGGTGCTGAAATATATATGACTAAACTGGCATTGGGCGGGTTAAAAGAACTAAAACAAAGACAGGGTTCCGGCACAGAGTTTCTTAAATATCTGCAAACATATTATGGTATTTTTATGCTTTAGAAGAGTCAAAAGCTTACATCCAGCACCTTTAAGGTTGAAGAAAACAAGTAGTGCAACATGATTTGTGGTATATTCACAGATAAACATTTATGCATGTAGAGAGGAGAGTGTTTCTACAGGTGGTTTGTCAAGCCCACTCACCTGTGTGAAGCACACTTCAGAAATGCGCAATGTTTTTTTTTTCTAGAGATATAGAGTGATTGTATAAAAGTGTCTGGTGCAAATGCACAAACTGGTGTAAGTGTCTGAGAAAATGTCAGATGTAAGAGTGTGTTTTCTACATGTTTTGAGGTTTAATTACTGGACCTTTTTTCATAAAGTGATACAGTGTGTGTTCAGTTTCCAGAGCTGCTCTTTGAGGAGGAGACGGAGCAGTGTGCTGACCTGTGCCTGCGTCTCTTGAGGAACTGTAGCAGCAGCATCAGCACCATCAGAGCCCACGCCAGCGCCTCTCTCTACCTCCTCATGAGACAGAACTTTGAGATCGGAAATGTGAGAAACATTTTAACACACTCCAACATACTTGATTAAGGTTGCACTGTATTTGTGATATTCATGCCCTTTAGACATTCTGTTTGTGTTTGGATAGACATATAAGCATTTTTTTTCTCTTACTAACAAATTAAGTGTACTTGTTGGTGCCGATAGCCTCGTGGGTAGTGCTTCGGGTGTCCTGAGTTTAAGTTCCGGCTCGTGAACCTTTACCACTGTCACATGATCCTTCAGAAGGGTTTCAACACAAATATTGACAAATATAGCTTTATTTTAGCATTTGATAACTTGATACTTTATATTTCAAGATTGTTGGATGAATAGCAAATTCAAATGTACAGCATTCATTTAAAATTAGAAATCATTTGTACAATTACAAATATATTTACGGTCACATTTGATTTGCTTAATAAAAGATTTGATTTGCACAATGTTTTTGCTTAATAAAAGTATCATTTATCTGAACGACAGTGCATTTTTGAATTGTTGTGTATATTTGAATAATATATGCTTCACATTAACTTGCGTTATAAAGTAAAGGTATTATGTATATATTAGTATATGTATATAGTTTAACATTTACAGTCCATTTATATATTGAAATAGCTGAAAATAGTGTATAAATGGCAGATCTTATTCATTAAGATCTTATTCATATAATCATTAATTCGTATACAGTATTTTAATCCTTTGGTGGAAATATGGGGATTTATTTAGTTTGTTTCAACCTCTCTCCCACAGAACTTTGCGCGGGTGAAAATGCAGGTGACCATGTCTCTTTCATCTCTGGTGGGAACATCTCAGAACTTCAATGAGGAGTTTTTACGTCGTTCACTCAAGACTATCCTCACTTATGCAGAAGAGGATCTAGAGCTCAGAGAAACCACCTTCCCTGACCAGGTCAGTCTCAACAATCTGTTTACCTCACCAACTGTTTACTAGTTCCTGAAGCAAAACACTGACTTGGGCTTTGGTTTCAGGTTCAAGATCTAGTGTTTAACCTGCACATGATCCTATCAGACACAGTAAAAATGAAGGAACACCAAGAAGATCCAGAGATGCTAATTGATCTGATGTACAGGTACGGTTTATTATTTCATTCATTCATTTATTTTCTTTTTTCGGCTTAGTCCCTTTATTAATCTGGGGTCGCCACAGCAAAATGAACCGCCAACTTATCCTACATATGTTTTCCACAGCGAATGCCCTTTCAGCTGCAACCCATCACTGGGAAACATCCATACACACCCATTCACACTCATACACTACGGACAATTTAGCTTACCCAATTCACCTATAGCGCATGTCTTTGGACTTGTGGGGGAAACCGGAGCACCCGGAGGAAACCCATGCAAACACAGGGAGAACATGCAAACTCCACACAGAAACGGCAACTGACCCAGCCGGGGCTCGAACCAGCAACCTTCTTGCTGTGAGGCGATTGTGCTACCCACTGTGCCACCGTGCTGCCCTTATTATTTCTTATTTCTTATTATTAATAATGATAATAATAATAATATTAATACTATTAATAATAACTACAAACTAACTTGTCCTTAAGTATTTTTTATAAAATTTAAAATTTACAATTTATATTTATTACATTTATTTATTTAGCAGATGCTTTTGTCCAAAGGGAAGGATTATAATTTACAATTAAATCATTAACTACTTTTTCAAATTAACAGGATCAGAAATACTTTAAGAAATTAGTACATTTCAAAGACAAATTAAAATAACTTGTAAGTAAATTGGCAGTAAATACATTTGATATGTATAGTGTCTCAATAAGTGTATTGTTTTTATTTTTATAAATTAATATTTATAATTATTATTTTCATCATATTTTCATGGTTTCATGCTGACAATTCAGTATTTCCGTCACAGGAGCAAATGCCGTAATACAATATAAATGTAATACAATTTAATATTTAGTTTTATTCTGCTTTAAAAAAAAAACAAGAAACACACACACATTTATATCTTACTAATCCTTTTTTTAAATGGAAGTTTAAATTCAGTTGTTCTTTTTTGAAAGTTTTTGTTAAAGTTAATTTGCAGACATATAAAGCCGTGTTTTTTCAAGTCAAAAAGTTTTACTTAGAAACATAAAGAAAAATCTCAATTCTCTCCAGAATTTTGAAAACAAATACCCGGTTTCTGTTATTTACAGGATTGCTAAAGGCTACCAGACGTCCCCAGACCTACGATTGACCTGGTTGCAGAATATGGCTGGCAAACACTCAGAGAGAAATAACCACGCAGAAGCAGCCCAGTGTTTGGTCCATAGCGCCGCCCTGGTGGCTGAATACCTCAGCATGCTGGAGGACCGCAAGTACCTGCCTGTGGGCTGTGTCACATTTCAGGTTCCTGCTGTATTCTGTAACTCAGATATTGAAGGGCCAGTCATTTACTTTCTGATTGTGATATATTAATGAAGTTTTTGTCACACCGCAGAACATTTCCTCTAATGTGCTGGAAGAGTCTGCTGTGTCAGATGATGTGGTGTCTCCAGACGAGGAGGGCATCTGCTCGGGGAAGTACTTCACTGAAGCAGGTTTAGTTGGGTTGCTGGAACAAGCTGCAGCCTCCTTTTCTATGGTGAGTTCTTTATTTTAGCTTTGGCTGCATTCTATTTTCAATCAGATTTTTAAAATGTATATATATATATTAAATAGTTTTATATGTACTATTATTTAGTGATTTCACTATAAATAATTTGGTAATCATTTTGTTTTGGGGAAATACTTGCTATGGGATTTAAAATACCTCATTTATAATTAATGTTATGGCTTTGGCTACATTCAGATGTTTCAATTTCATTATAATAATGCAATTTATTTAATACATATGAATCTTTTGTGGCATATTAGTGGGATTTTTTTTTCTTCTTTTTACTACATAACAATAATTAAAAACTTTATAATTAGTTATTTGCTATGTAATTTTAAAATACCTCTGTTATGGCTTTGGATACATTTATTTTGGATACATCCATTAGTTTTAGCATGTTGTCATAGATGTAAACCAAAGCAGTGTTTAGTTACATATTGGTGATTTTGTATTTATTAATAAATAGTTTCTAATGAATTTCCAGATTGTTGCTGATTATTAATTGTTGCCAATATTGAGCTTGGCCAGGTCTCTGTGGTTAAAGAGGTCATCGATATCAGTGAGATTTCCTTGTAAAATAAAGTGAAATTAACTTTGTCAAATTTGATGATGCTGAATTTAAACATATCAGTTAAACTTTTGTATCCCCTGCATTTTTTTTCTACAATAAGAATATTTTTTTAATGTAAAAGGGAGGAATATTTATATGAATAAATAAAAAACAGAATGCTTATTGTAATAACAAAATCAGTCAAATGCTAAAGAAGGTATTTTAATGACAAAAAAAGACTTCAGAATGTATAATTAAAAAAAAAAAAGTGGAAATACTCATTTTAATGCCAAAGAACATTACATAAACAGGTAAACATTATTTTTACAAAATTGCTTTACTTTGAAGTAAAATGCCTACAGATAAAATGTGGATTAAGTTTTTTTTATTTTCTGTATTGATATCAGGATATGACAAAATAATCTCATTCTTATGAAAATCACCTCACCTCACAAATATTTCTAACCTGGCTTAAAAGAGAACAGGATATTAAGGCATAATACAAAACGTCTTTACATTTAAATGGATGTTAAAAGCCAAAATGCTGTCATATTTCATTTGTCATATTTTGTTAGAAAGTATGACATGCTATTGCAAAACAAGCACCATCTTAGGAAATTAGCATCCCACCGCTATTAAAATATATACAGTACATTTCCAAATACTTTTTAAATATGTGCTGAGCAAAATAAAAAAAATCTGATATGCCATCAAATAACTGTATTACATCAGATATTTTATAGGGCATCAGCCACTCTTATCATTATTTCTCTCCAGGCTGGCATGTACGAAGCGGTCAATGAAGTCTACAAAGTGCTCATCCCTATTCACGAAGCCAACAGGGATGCCAAGAAACTTGCCACTATTCATGGTAAACTTCAGGAAGCCTTTGGCAAAATTGTGCACCAGGTAAATGCTTAAAGAAAAATCATAGTTTTAGATCTTAAAATAGATGCTCCGTTTAGCCTCTTCATGACTGCAAGCAGTGTAAGACAACTGGACTTTGTATTATTACCCTGTACTGTAGTACAAAGCAACAATCTGCCAGTTGTCTACATTGGCAACATTTTTGTTGTGTATACAAACAGACATGATTTCTGTGTGACACGTGAAAGAGACTTTGAGTTAACATGACTGCTTGACTCTGTTTATCTCTTCGTCTGTGAGAGTTCATGGGCAATATCAATAGAATTCACACCAAGAATGATAACTCTTATTAGCTGCGTTTGCTGACTAAAATGCACAAGCTGCTTAAGCTTGGAATGATTTAAAATTTCTGTCAAAAAAATCACACTATGATTTCAATTATTATTATTATTTTTTACTATTTTTATAGATGCGACATGAAGTCTGATGTTCTTTTAGAATCCGATTTGTTGTTAATAGTTATTATTATTGGTGTGAATGTATCTTGCTTATACTGTACATTAGGTTAATGATTTGAGCAAAGCTACAGATTTTCTTTTTCTTTTATACTTGCCGCTTGCTTATAAAATCCTTTATAGATGGGTGAATTGTAGGTATGTTAAATGAGATCATACATACATAGGGGTGATTCTCTTTTGATCTGGGTTTGTGAACAAGCTTTTGCATAGCAACATGAAAAAAAAAAAAGTGGCAACTGTTATAGGAACTCCTGATGTACCACCCAAAACCCATTAGCATCATGTAATGAGCAAACTTTCTTTTATAAATGTAAAAAATCTAGTTATTTTATATTATTGCATGTGATGTACTGTAGGGGTGGATAGACTTGCATGGCACACACAGTCTAACAAAATACACTACCATTTAAAAGATTGGGGTCGGTAAGATTTTTTAAAAATAGTTTATTGAACGAAGTCTCTCATTCTCACCAAGGCTGCATTGAATATATATTTTAAAATGTATATTCCAATATATTTTAAAATGTAGTTTCTTCTTTGTGATCATAAAGCTGATTTTTATTTTCAGTGGCATTACTCCAGGTTTCAGTGTCACATGATGCTAAGATGTTAATTTGAAGCTCAATTATTTAATTTTTTATTATTATGTGTAATATTTATTTATACAGTTCAATTCAATTTTTAGTGAGTAACATTTTAGACACAATAATTACATTCTTGAATGAGTCAAATAATTTGAGCCAATTATTTCAATGGTCTTTTCATAGACTACCAGCTGCATAATTTCTAAATGCATCACCTGTTTTAAACTAATCACTTGAATGATCTATTAATAATCACTCATTAAGAAAAGGGACTTGCCACTACCTACTGCCATATACAGTGCATCCGGAAAGCATTCATAGCGCTTCACTTTTTCCATGTTTTTTTTGTTACAGCCTTATTCCAAAATGGATTAAATTAATTTATTTCCTCAGAATTCTACACACAATAATGACTATGTGAAAAAAGATTTTTTTGAAATTGTTGCAAATTTATTAAAAATAAAAAACCTGAAAAATCACATGTACATAAGTATTCACAGCCTTTGCCGTGAAGCTCTAAATTGAGCTCAGGTACATTCTGTTTCCGCTGATCATTCTTGAGATGTTTCAGCAGCTTAATTGGAGTTTACCTGTGGTAAATTATATATACACACCTGTCTATATGAGGTCCCAGGGTTGACAGCGCATGTCAAAGCACAAACCAAGCATGTAGACAAAGGAATTGTCTGTAGACCTCCGAGACAGGATTGTCTCAAGGCGCAAGGCTGGGGAAGGTTACAGAAACATTTCTGCTGTTTTGAAAGTTCAAATGAGCACAGTAGCCTCCATCATCCGTAAGTGGAAGATGTTTGGAACCACCAGGACTCTTCCTAGAACTGGCCGGCCATCTAAGCTAAGTGATCGGGGGAGAAGGGCCTTAGTCAGGGAGGTGATCAATAACCCGATGGTCTGAGCTCCAGTGTTCTTCTGTGGAGAGAGGAGAACCTTACAGAAGGACAACCATCTGTGTAGCAATCCACCAATCAGGCCTGTATGGTAGAGTGGCCAGACGGAAGCCACTCCCCGCCTGGAATTTGCCAAAAGGCAGTCACAGACCATAAGAAACAAAATTCTCTGGTCTGATGAGACTAAAATTTAACTCTTTGGAGTGAATGCCAGGCGTTACGTTTGGAGAAAACCAGGCACCACTCATCACCAGGCTAATACCATCCTTATAGTGAAGCATGGTGGTGGCAGCATCATGCTGTAGGGATGTTTTTTAGCAGCAGGAACTAGAAGACTAGTCAGGATCGAGGGAAAGATGAATGCAGCAATGTACAGAGACATCCTGAATGAAAACCTGCTTCAGAGTGCTCTTGACCTCAGACTGGGGCGATGGTTCATCTTCCAGCAGGACAATGATCCAAAGCACACCGCCAAAATATCAATGGAGTGGCTTCACAACAACTCGGTAAATGTCCTTGAGTGGCTCAGCCAGAGCCCAGACTCAAATCCTATTGAACATCTCTGGAGAGATCTGAAAATGGCTGTACACCGTCGCGTCCCATCCAACCTGATAGAGCTTGAGAGGTACTGCAAAGAGGAATGGGCAAAAATTCCCAAAGACAGGTGTGCCAAGCTTGTGGCATCATATTCAAAAAGACTATAGGCTGTAATTGCTGCCAAAGGTACATCAACAAAGTATTGAGCAAAGGCTGTGAATACTTATATACATGTGATTTTTCCAGGTTTTTTATTTTTAATAAATTTGCAATAATTTCAAAAAAAATTTTTTTTACATTGTCATTATGGGGTATTGTGTGTAGAATTTTGAGGAAATTAATTTATCCATTTTGGAATAAGGCTGTAACACAAAAAAATGTGGTAAAAGTGAAGCGCTATGAATACTTTCCGGATGCACTGTATAACAATCCTAAACCAAGGCACCTGCATAAAAAACACATTCAGATAAATAGAATCTAATTAGCATCTAAAAAAAATGTCCCTAGTGCTGCTTAAATTCTTAGATGATAGAAAGTTAATCGAAATGTAATTTAATTTATTTTAAAATATTTTATCATTATTAAAGTCTTTTTTTTTTTTTTTTTTTTTTTAAAGTTAAATCTTTAACTATCTTTTTTAATGCATCCTTGCTCAATAAAACCCATACTGCTCCCAAACTATTGAACAGTAGTGTATGATTTTCCATAAAGGTGAGTCTGGGTTTCTGCAGGGGGTGATTGTGAGCTGTTTGTTGATTTGTGCTGTATTCTCTCTGTTATACAGAGCACAGGCTGGGAGGTAGGTGCTGAAACTTCATGGTTAATGCTTGGCCCATACGTGCAAGCTGTGGGCTTTTATCATGACTCTCTTTGCTGTGAATTTGACTCATTAACCTTTTTTATGGACGTTTTTCATTTCTTCGTCCATCCCTTCATCTTTTTTTTTAATTATCTTTCCTATGGGACTGCTGTCAGTGGTGTCCGGACAGCAGCATCCCTTCTCGTCTTCTCATCCTCCTCTCTCTTTCTCGAGGAGAAGCAATGTTAACATTGTCAGATTGACAGGCCATGCATGGGAGCCACTGTGACACTAATGACCAGATTTATTCATGAATGCGTCATTTCACTCCCTCGTTCGTCTCTTTCACTCCGTTTCATCAGCACTGTCATCTATGTCTTCTCATCATGTCTCAAAAGCACAGGGTTCGATTTACACGAGTCTTGTTGAAGAAAGGTTTTGCTCAAAGAAGAAAATTCTTTAATTTTGCTCACCCTCATGATGTTACAATCCTCTCTGACTTTTTTTCTGGTTTCATTTTGAATTATGTGTTGCTTTTAAATTATAGTGTTGGTTCAGTTCAAAGCTTACAGCACTTAAAAAAAAATACCTATGGGAAAAATGAATGGGAAAATACTTTTGAAACCAAAGCTGATTAAATAGTGAGCAGACTGTTTATAGCTTTAAAAATGTATCTGTTTTGTTCCATTGAACAAAGATTCTTTATACAGGTTTGGAATGACATGAGAGTGAGTTATTTTATTTTTATTTATTTTTTATTTTTTTACGTAAAAAAAAAAATCTGAATTGTTGGAATCTTGCCAAATTATCCTTGATTTTTCTTCTAAATAGACTCGGCTCCAAAAAATATATTCACATGCTCAAAGTGATGTCCAATGACCTGTTCTTTATGCTAGCTTTTGTTTAATGGCAAATTAAATCGATCCCTGAGTTCTAATTTACACCTGTTTGTATTACTAGTGTTCATTTTTACTTTTCTGCATGGCAATTCAACCAAACTTTTTTACAGCATTAAACCCGGAATGCACTGTTTCTTGAGTGTCTGTTTAATCTTTTTAAGACCCCAACTGTTTTTGTGCCTGCTTCTTCCTTGTTGCATGTTTATTGTTGGGTTTTAGTCTTTTTGTGTGTGTGAATGTTTTCTTTTTTTCTTTTTAAGATATTGATTTATGGAGTTTGGTAGTATTGCTGTTTGTTTTGTTAGTCTTTCAACGAGTTTCCTGGTTTCCTGATTAAAATGTTCTGTTCTCTCCTTTTTTATTTCCCTGGTTGCTGACCCCTCCTCTTCCCACTTTAATTATTGTGTCTTGTGGTAAGTTCATAGTTTGAGGGTTTATTTCTATAGCTTTTTATGACTGAACAAACAATCACACTGAACCAGAGAGGGGCTGAACCATCTCAGACCGCAAGATTTCCACAATATCGTGAAGTCCATTGTTTTTAACGTGCTAATTTGAATACAGGTGTACTACCCAAAGATTTACTAGCTTTTTAAAACATTTTTATTTCATACAGACTGACAGATAAACAAACAATTACAACCATTTCAAACAACCCTCTATAATTCAAAGTACAGTAGTAAACATTTAAAGTGTATAAACGACTTTCATCAAAGTTGTCCTACAACTATTGAACAACATCCATTCATGTCTTAGGACAATTTAGAAAAGTGTTTTGATCCAAATGTTGACTACTGTATGTAGCAGTTACGGTAATATTATTAATGCATGATGCTTTACCTCAAAATTTAAAAACAAGAATGACACACCGACATGGACACATCCATTGTTGGCACCACTTAGTTAAAAAACATAAAAATGTGTCATTTAGTCTGAACATACTGATGTATCTTGTCCACATGTAGAAGTTAATCACTGAGCTTGAGACACAGACACGTGGTAATAGTCAATATATACTCACTGGCCACTTTAATATGCTCACCTGCTAGTACTATATTGGGTCCACTTTACCCTTCAGAACTGCTTTAAATCTCCATGGCATAGATTGAGCAAAGTGCTGTATTCATCAGAGGTTTTACAGCATCACACAGTCACTGCAAATTTATTGACTGCATATCCATGATGCAAATCTCCTGTTTCACCACAACCCAAAGATGCTCTATTTAGATTGAGATCTGGTGACTTTGGAGGCCATTTGAGTGTAGTGACCTTGAGTGAACTTGAGTTTTGTGGGGAAAAAAAAGAGAAAAAAAAACAGCTTAGATGCGCCCCAAAATTGCATGTTTATGCACTATTCTATGCATAAATAACCCCAACGATGTTTGTGCTTAAATTCCCAGTGGACTAGCAGTTTCTGAAATATGTTTGTCACTTATATGACTTTTCTTCCTCATTCTGATGCAGGTTTGGAATGTAGCATTTATATGATTTTGTGTTAATGTCTATGTCCAGTTGTGATTAATTGCATTATGAGCAGTTGAATAGGTGTACTTAATAAAGTGGCCAATGAGTGTATTACTACCGTTTCACTACTTATGATGACTTGTGTGGGCATTCCGGTTAAAAAACCCTCTTGGGGACTCACAATTTATGACTACAAATAGAATGCACAACTACTTAATGTAAAATAGTGCAATATACAGTTGAAGTCAAAATGATTAATATTTTATAAATATTTCTTAAATGATGTTTAACTGAGCAAGACATTTTTCAGTGTTTTTGATCATATTTTATCTTCTGGAGAAAGTCTTATTTCGGCTAGGATAAAAGGAGTTATTAAAAAAAAATAATAATAATCATAATAATAATTTAAAGGTCAATATTATTAGCTCCCTTAAGCAATATTTTCTTTTTCGATTGTCTACAGAACAAACCACTGTTATACAATGTCTTGCCCTAACTTGCCTAGTTAACCTAATTAACCTAGTCTTTAAATTGCTCTTTAACCTGAATACTAGTATCTTGAAAAATGTCTAAAACTATGGGCCTCACGGTGGCGCAGTGGATAGCACGTTCGCCTCACAGCAAGAGGGTCGCTGGTTCGAGCCCCGGCTGGGTCCGTTGCCATTTCTGTGGAGTTTGCATGTTCTCCCCGTGTTGGCGTGGGTGTTGGCTCCGGTTTCCCCCACAAGTCTAAAGACATGCGGTATAGGTGAATTGGGTAAGCTAAATTGTCCGTAGTGTGAATGGGTGTGTATGGGTGTTTCCCAGAGATGGGTTGCAGCTGGAAGGGCATCCGCTGCGTAAAACATATGCTGGATAAGTTGGCGTTTCATTCCGCTGTGGCGACCCCAGATTAATAATAAAGGGACTAAGCCGAAATGAAAATGAATGAATGAATATTATTTACTATCATCATGGCAAAGAAAAAAAAAATAATCTGTTATTAGAAATTAGTTATTAAAACTTAAGTTTAGAAGTGTGTTAAATAAATGTTCTCTCCTTTAAACAGAAATTGGACAAAAAAAAATATACAGGGGGGCTAATAATTCAGGAGGGCTAATAATTCTAACTTCAACTGCATGTGGGCTATAAAAAGATGTTGTCATGAAAATTTGCTCGCAACACTTGTTAAATACTGATGAAAAGTATGGTTGGTCTGCTTTGGGTCAGTCCTTATCTGCACGTGACTGATACTTCACTTCCTGTGTGTAGAGCACTCAGACATGCTCCTGGCTCTCTACATATACACAACTATAATCACCAACTCTTTTTCTTACTGTGCTTTATTGACCTACCTTGTAACTCCAGCACACATTAGTTCTGTCTGTCATTCTGTTTCTATTAACGTAACCGTTTCAGTCTGGCATTCTGGTTTGGGCCACAGCGTCACGTTTTAGCACTTGCTACATCATAAATGTTCTGTTTTGCTTCATTCTTTGACTCTTCTTTGGAGTGCAGTTGTTGCTCACTTGCTGTTTAAGGACATCAGGTTTTCTTTGGTTTATGTCCACCTCTGCTAATATATCTTTCAGAGAAAGGTCCCACTTTGTTCAGAACTGCTTCTTGCTGCACTGTCTTTAATCTCGGCTTGACCTCTTGTTTTTCAGTTCAATTTGTGTAATGTGGAGATGCTTACTTTCCTCTCAGCTACTGCTTCCTATAAAAGATCAACTAAGTTAACCTATATATACACACAGTGCAAAAGTTCTGGGTTGGTAAGATTTCTAAAGGAAAACTGTCAAATATTAAAATAGATGGCAGTCATTTTAAATTTTGACAATATTTAATAGTATTTTACAATGTAATTTATTACTGTATGGAAAAGCCATTGGTCTGCAGTGGCTCGTGATTTTTCATGATCAATTTTGAATACTTAATTTTGGTGTTCAAAAAGCATTTATTATTATAAATGTTGAGAACAGTTGCATAATGTTTGCAAACATTGTTCAGATTTTCCCCCCCGTCATTTTTGTGCAGTACATTTTACTGTCTTTTTAATCAAATAAATGTCTTTGCTAAATAAAAGTATTAATTTCATACAAATCTTACTCACCCCAAACTTTTGAATGGTATTATCAAATTAACAAACAATACAGAATATTTGTAATGATAATAATAATTTAATATGAATTAAATCGCCACACTATAAAACTACTTAAAATCAAGCAGTGAAGGTAAAAGTGTTGACAAGCTTTTTTTTTTTTTGCTCTGTTTTTCTCTGAAGTTCTGTTAAATATTTTCTAATGTGGTACATGTTTGTACATTAATAATAATATTGTGCCAGTTCCTGTGTATCTTTTTCTGTATCTCACTGTTATACAATTGCATCCCTATTTCCATTGTTGTATGCAGTTTATGTAAACATGTACCAGACAATGTTTACATGGCTTTTGTCACTCGATAACTTGCTGCCAAGAGCAAATGTTATGTTTGCCTCATTGCACTTTACCTTTCTTTACAAGCAACTGTTTAGAATGTCAACCCATGACATACTGTACGTCAATGTGTATCAACAGGATTTATATTTCTGCCTTATCTGGTATTTAAAAAAACTGGTAGCTTAAAAGGACAGCAGATTCGTAATTGACACATTTGTTTTTGTTTCAGGATGGAAAGCGGATGTTTGGCACCTATTTCAGAGTTGGAATTTATGGTTCTAAGTTTGGTGACTTGGATGAGCAGGAGTTCGTGTACAAAGAGCCGGCTATCACTAAGTTGGCAGAAATCTCACATCGGCTTGAGGTATACAGCATTTCTGTATAGTGATGTACCTGTATTTTTGATTTTGTTTCCATTATCCATTGTTTTCTTTTTTTTATTAATTTTTTACACATGTATAGCCTCTCCTGTTGTAATGATTCTGTTTAAATTTCAGAGTTTTTATGGTGAAAGGTTTGGTGAGGATCAAGTGGAAGTCATTAAAGACTCCAATCCCGTCGACAAGTGTAAGCTGGACCCGAATAAGGTGCAGTGTTGTTTAAATCTCTTTACAGGGTTCCCACACTTTCACGGACAGCAGATTCAATGACTTTCAAGGACTTTTTAAAGCACTATTAATTTGAAACACCTTTGTAATTCATACTCCAGCATATGTAGCACCATGAAAGTCCTTACTGTACTTAACATTTCAATTACACTTAATTTACATTAAACAATTTCAAAAATTGACTCTTTTAAAAAGTCATGTTCAAAGAACTTTAATAAAATTAGTTGGTAACACTTTAGCTCACACTTATGCTATTAACTACTGGCTTATTACCTGCCTATTATTAAGATAATGACTGTTCATTAGTAGTTATGAAGTCTGATCTTTTTTACATCCCTAATCCTACCCAAAACCTAAACCCAACTTCTACCTTACTAACTATTAATAAACTTTAAGCTGTTGGTGTTAAGCATTTAAGCATTTGGTGTTAGTTAATGGTTTGTTAATACCGTGAATTGTGACTTAAACTAAAGTGTTACCAATTAGTTTAATTCAATACTGGTCATATTCAAATTTAGTTTTCTGAAATATAGATAAAATGTACATTATTTGTCAGTATTATTGTACAAGACTTTAATTTAGGATTTTAAATGTAAAAGTTTTTTCATTCTGTTTTTGACACTTGAGTACAATTGTTAAAACAAAACCATAAACTAATTTAATTTCACATTTAATTCAAGCACTTTCCAGGCTTTGAATCCATATTAAAGTACTTTTAAAGAACTACTACTTACAAGAAGCGTGGGAACCCTGTTTTTAATTTTTGATTGGATTTGGTGACAAAAATAATTAACAAAGGATTTTCTTTTCCCTGATCCAGGCCTTTATTCAGATCACGTATGTTGAGCCGTACTTTGACACTTATGAAATGAAGGACCGCATCACATATTTTGATAAGAACTACAACCTGCGGCGCTTTGTCTACTGCACACCATTCACACTCGATGGAAGAGCTCATGGTGACCTGCATGAACAGTTTAAACGGAAAACCATCCTTACTACCTCTCACGCGTTCCCCTACATCAAGACCCGCATCAACATCATCCACAAAGAGGAGGTAAAAACACACACACCCCCCATAGGCGTAGCTTGTAGGGGGACTGCAACCCTTCAGACACTTTATATTCATTCCCTGAAGCAAAACGTTGTGACATTTTGTATCATTTGGTACACATGCAGTAATAAAATGCTCATTTTAAAATAGCATAACATAGCTGTAAACATGTTGTACTGTGTGCAATTCTAAGGAAAAAGCATTTCATTAAGCTACACAGTAAACCAGATATAATGGAACTCTTTTGAATGGTTTGCTTTCACTTTCGATTTCCTGAATTTGTACTTTCAACATAGTGAAAAGTGACATCCTATATGTAAAATAAGAAAGCATACGGGCTGTGCTTTATGCCATCATCTACTTACTGATGGTAAACAAGCGCTTTTTATCAAGTAAACCAAAACTAGGTGTGTTGTTCATATTTTAGACTGTTTAGTAATATTATTTCGTTCATATTTGGTTGCTTAAGGTTAGAGGTCCTATTTTAGTGTTTTCATTCAGACACTTCGCAAACATTCATCTGCTTTGTCTGTTGATGAACAGGAAAAGAGACACTGAAATTGGTCTAAATGCATCTGTTTTATGGCTTGTCCTATATGCTCGTAATTGATAATGAAAATGTGAATGGAAAAAAGTTATTAAATGTCTTATCACATTAAAGTAATAAATAAAATTAAGGATAACCAAGTATTAACAGATTATGCGTCAACACATATATTCACGAACAGTCTAGATTAGACTTACAGGCTCAAAAGTTGAAACCTAAGGCGTACCAAGGAAATCTGAAACACAAATGAAAAAAATAAATAAAAACTTAATGCGATGTATTTTTCTTCCAGGTGGTTGTGTGTGTGTCTGGCGTCCCCTAGCGTAAATGTTAAGCTAGACCTTTGACACACACACACACACTCAATGTGAAAGCTTCTGCGGGTATTTATTAGGAGTGTAAACACTTATTTGCTAGTTCACTTTAGGTAGAGGAACGATTTTAAATGGTAATATTTGCCTTTCAGATCATCTCCACACCTATTGAAGTAGCCATTGAGGACATGCAGAAGAAGACACAGGAGCTGGCTTTCGCCACTCATCAAGATCCATCTGATGCCAAAATGCTGCAGATGGTTCTACAGGGCTCTGTTGGCACTACTGTTAACCAGGTGACTCGACGAGCCTAATAGTGCATTTGCATCAGAATTAGATCAAACTTTTACCTCCAGAATGTCCATCTTAAAATGATTCAAAATGATGTTTTTTTTCTTCTTTTTTTGGATAAATGATCAAGATAGTAAATGATGTGTATAACTAATGCCCATTGTTCTCTACAGGGTCCTCTCGAGGTGGCTCAGGTGTTTCTGTCCGAGATCCCAAGTGATCCTAAACTCTACAGGCACCATAATAAACTACGACTGTGCTTCAAAGACTTCACCAAGAGGTTTGATACTAAATGCTTCCAAATTACATTTAGCACAAACACTAGTAATCTCGCCTAGGGTGGCAAAAAAATCTAGTAATGGCCCTGGGCGTAAGTACCTGCTATTAGCATGTCTGCACCACAAGACCTGGGAACAGTTTTGAGGAAACTCTTATTAGCTCCTACTTCAGAGCAAGGTTTAATCCAGCACAATAGGAAGTTAAATAAAGTGAAATGTTTACCTACAGCTGCGCACATTTTCGTCAAACTGGCACACACGTTTCCACCCCCATTCTGTGCGTACGCCAAGTTTATAAATGAGACCCCAGCACAGTATTATAAAATGTTACATACAAGGCATACACATTTTGCAAAGCTAATAGCTGTTTTCATTCACCTATTTTGTATGCACATTTTGGAATATTGGATAAAAAATGCTAATGGAGATGCTAAGATGAGCGTAAATTTTAAAAAAATGTGCATTAAAAAAATTATGCATGTAAGAAACTTCTTATCCGATAATAAAATGTGTATTTTTTTTAAACGCATTTACCAAAAATTCCAGCCATTTTATTTTAGCATAGCATGTGATGATAAAACTGGGTGTAATGGGACAGCATTAATGAATAAACCAGCAGACCGACTACTTTGCACAACATCAGAAATGTTTTTTTTTAAATTATTGTTCTAAAATCCCTTGGCCAAAGTCCATCAGGAGAGTGGTTCGTATTATCACTGGAAATGTCTTGAGTGGCTGCGCTTCCAAGCAACCACGCGTTCATTGCATTTTGTCTTCTAAGGTGTAAGTACTTTATTATACAGGATAAAGGCCCACATTCACTTCTACTGCAGCAAATTTCATTGGTTTATTTTTATATAATTGGCACCAGTTTATCAGAAAGTTACGATTTTGTGCTTTTTATCTTATTGGATAAAAACCGTGCTTTATTCGCAAATGTTTTATGAGATATTCCCGTTTTGCACACAAGTCTTATTTGCTATCTTCAGATGGAAACATTGCTACTGTCAGCAGTGTTTACCTGTGGCATTTGTGATCTTTTCTCAGTCTCAATGCTATCTCTACCTGATGCGAAGGCCTCTAATATAATGCACGGTCCAGTAATACAGTTAGAAGTTGAAACTGCCTAAATTCAACTTTTAATGACCTCCCTAGGTGTGAAGATGCCCTACGCAAAAATAAGAGTCTGATTGGTCCAGACCAGAAGGAGTATCAGAGGGAGCTGGAGAGGAACTACCACAGGCTAAAAGAAGCTCTGCAGCCTCTCATTAACAGGAAGATCCCACAACTCTACAAACCTGTGCTACAGGTCAACTCACACAGGTCAGACAACAACAAAATTGTCAAAAGCTCTTAATGTCCAGTATATGTCACCCTGCACATGAAAAAAAAAAACAATCAGACTGCAGAAACTTGGTTGTATGTATGTATGAATGAATGAATAATGGTGTGAGCTGCTCTCTGAAGACAGCTATTAATATTTCAGTAATGCACCAAGTCATAGGGTTCACCGTACAGCTCTTAAACAGTACTTCACTGTTAAGAAAAATTGTCAGTTTGGTTCAGAAATATTGTGTACTAAATGGTAATTCAGTGATTGAATTAATTCAAAATTAAACTAAAATATGGAAATGGGTATTCTGTTATGTGAAATATAATCTTCGAGCCCCGTGCTTAACCGACTCAAAGGGCTGTATGTGATAGTTAGTTACGTATAGTGGACATGATTCTAAAAGCTGTGGGAGTTTGGAATGTACTTGACCTCTTTTTTTTTCCGCTTTAACAAGCAGCAAAAGGACAGCTTGACCAGGTTGTTGATGGGGATTTTTAGATTGTTGAATTGAGCATTTTTACTCTTCGTCATTCATAACATTTGTATATTTTGTTTCTTTTTTTTCAGAGACTCTTTTAGCAGAATGAGCCTTCGCAAGCTAGACATGTGAAGACCGAAGAAATAAAAAGAACAAATGCAATTTTATTTATTTGTACATATATCTATGCTCCTCACACTATCAGTGTTTTTGCCATGAAGTAAAAAAGTTAAGTGTTAAGCTGTTTGGTACATCATTCCAATTTTGTATTAGTTTACAAAATGGCCTGTTACATGATAAGAACTGATGGTGAATTTAGCATACAATGTGTCAAACCTGTATTCAATTCCTGTGCGCACTTTTTTTAATTTAAATTTTTTTACTTCATCCCATTACATTTTTAATAACCATGGTACAACTTGAGAGTTTATTTACTCCTCATGGAAAAAGCAAAAAAGTGATTTCTTTTTTCAGCATTGGGTAGTTTTATGTACCTTTTGTTTACGTTAAATATTTTGCTAAATAAATACTCTTATAGTCATCTCAGTGTGGTGTAAAGAAACTGGACCAAAATGCATTGTTTTTATATGCTGGTGTTTTAATGTGGTAAATAAGAATCTACATAACCAGACAATAGAAAAATATTTACATTTTCCCTCTGTCCTCAAATATACAATAGAATACCATGTAGTAATAGAGACTCTCCATGAAGGGTGGCGTTTATTGCTCAGAAATCTAACTGTACTGGTAGGGCCTGCTTGCAACACAAAAGGAGAAAAGCTTCTTTCGACTGGATTGAGGTATGGCAGAAAAACTACAAAAGTCTCACTTTATCATTGTGGTCACTTGTTATAGGCAATTAGTACACTCTGTCCTTTCAGCGTCGACCACTTTTTAAATTAAACTTTATCTGTGTGCAAATCGTCATATTATGCCGTAACTGCCGTTGGGAGCAAAACATTATCTGTGTCCTCAACTGTCAACAATGAAGTCTAATGTGAAATCTACACGGGTTTTAAACGATGAACATCCTCTAAAACAGGGCAGTCAAATGCAAGTTCATACTTGAGACGAAAACCAAAAATTGTTCTCATTAAAAAATATAAAATATCAGTGCACAATAAAATTAGTTTGTGCCAGGTTTCTAAGGAATGCTTGAAAGTACAGGAAAGCCGATGAACACTTCAATAAGTGCCAAGGTGCATTTGCATGAGGGTCACTAAAAAGCAGATGACATGGATTCACTGAACAAGAAGAAAGTGAAGAACAAAAACAGTATGACAAAAAGGGAAAAATTGGCAACAAATGTCATGGCCTTAAAAGTTCCAAATCTGCTTTCCACTGACATTTGCTCCAAAAACATACATATCAACTATCCACACATCTACTTAACGTAGTTCAGCTAAACTCCATAAGTATGTTGTGTTGTCCCAATCCACTTGCCTGTTTTTACTGAGAGACTCTCTTGTAGAAGAGCAGGTATGGTGTAGAGGTGGAGCAGGTCTCTGGAGAACAGGCTCGGAGGAAGTCCTCCTCTTCATAGAGTCTCACTTCAGAGTCATCAAACAGCATCCACTTTCCCTCAAAGTCCAGGAGATTTCTCAGAGCAAGGTCAAAACTCACCTGTGTACCGTCGGCCACAGCGTCAGCACAGTCTTCCTCTTTCTTCACAGCATTCTGAAGGAGAGCACGACTGGACAAGCTGGAAGCCTTGTCTGCATTGGTTTGCTTGCTGTTGCTGAGCTCATAGCTGGTAATGCTCCTTTGTCCTCCTAAAAGGCCAACACCTTCAGAGCACCTCTTGCTTGCCGTTTTGCTGGATATGTTATTTGTTGCACTGGTTCTGTTCACATTTCGGCCTCTGCCAGACAAGCTAAAGGACACCTCGCCATCATCATAGTCTGTTTGAGGAGCTTCCTCTTTCTTCTGTTTCATGTCTTCTTCTTGGTCTCGGTCATGCACTTCTTCCTGAGACTGAGGCTTGATGTTGGTGTGATGGAGATCCATCATGCGGATGTAGGTGGTGTAGTGACCACTGCTGATGGTCACTCCGCTGTGCATGACCACGGCAAAGAGCTCATAGTCTGGAGAGTCGGGCTGAGTGCACCACTCATGCAGAGAGAGTTTCAGAGGAGTCTGCAGAGGAGTGTTTACCTTGGACAGGCCAGCATAAGGGTCCATCCTGTTTAAAAGAAAATAAATCAATTATTAATTGTTCCAACTGCTCAAATCTACATTAATAACTTGAACGAGATATTTTTGTTGAGAAACACTTGCAGTAACATGAGCAGTTTTACTGCCATCAGCTATTGTTTTTATTTGTATTCTTAATTTAGATTTTGACTTAATTTTTTTGTAATTTCATTATGGCAGTTGAGGCCTAATGGTTAGAGAGTCAGGTTTGTGACCCAAAGGTCACAAGCTTGAGTCTCAGGACAGGCAGGACTGACTGAAGTAACCTTTGGTGTGTGTGTGTGTACTTGAAAGGGTTATATGCGGAGCACAAATTCTGAAAATGGGATGACACCATTCACTTCATTTTACTTTTATGTAATGTATATTGTAATTATGTATTACCCCTCCCCCCAACAATGAATTAAAAAAAATTAAATAAGCACTTCACTGTGCCCTTCAAGGAGTTGAAAGCTAGCTAACAAGCACTAAAATCAATCTAGGATACATACTCTGACCCATTGGCAGCAAAGCACTTTAGATGGATTGTGATGACCTCTGGTGTTTTGTCAAACAGGAGACTTCTCTCAGCTTCTGTGTAGTGATGACAGGTCTCACAGAAATATTTATCTTCACCCACAATACGCTCAACAGATGCAAACTGAGATATGGCCCACTTTAAAGTTTTTAGCTCAGGCTTGGGATCTGGAGAAACTAAAAGGAAAGATAGTGTCATCATGAGCATCTAAAGTGTTGTAAACCAGCATCCGAAAGCAAACATGAAGGGGTTAAAAATGTACTCACTCTCAGAAGTAGAGTCAGAAGAGAGGGTTTCATCTTCTTGCACAGGCACACTGATGTCTTGAAAATCCTCTCTTCTCTCTGTGAAGCACTCGCATTCTAGACAACGTGTCCGCAACACCAGCTGACCCTGAAACATCCACTTCAGCACGTCCAGGCCTGATCGCTCTAATTATACAAGACGTTATGTTAATGTTCTATTTTCAGATAATATGCAAATTAAAAACTCATTTAAATAAACTAATTGAATATTACCCATCTATTAATTTTAGGATCTGATTAGGGCATAGGATTTAATCATAAAATGCAGAGTAAAATATTTACCTTCGTTCTTTCCCAGACCCTGTTTAACTTCTTGAGTTCTGTTCTCATTCTCAGTATTGTCCTTCTCCTGTTTCTCCTGAGAACTACCATCTGACTTCTCCTTGGTTTCTCCTCTCGCTCCTACGTGTGAAGTAATTCGTCCCATGCTGCGAAACTTGGAGAAGATGCTAGGCTGCTTCCCAGATGGCCTCAACCAGCCCAGCTTCCCTCTCCTGGTCCTCTTCCCTGTATCTTTGGGTGGACTGTCATTCTTCTCTTCTTCTGTGGTGCTCCCCCTGTCCTTCTCTTGCTCCTCTGTGCCATTCCTCTGCTCAGTAGCTGAACTCTCTGTGCTTATATCACTGGAGGACTTTCGTTTTGAGCGGGTCATAGGCACGTTTTCTTCATTTTTCTTAGACTTGCTCTGAGATTTTGGCTTCTTCTTAGCATTGCCTGCTTCTGTGTCACTCTTTCTCTTTCCACTCAGCTGGCTGTCAGAGCTTCCGTCACCTTCCTGGACAGACTCGGTTCCATTGTTCATTGTGGTGTCCTGGTTGTCTGTTTGCTCTTTTTTGATAGTGTCACAGGCCTCCTGAATGTTCGCAAGGATGCACTGCAAGACCTCCTGTGCATCATGCTGCAAGTAACCCTCATACATTGGGTTGAGCTGCCTGCAGAGGAAAAATCAAATCATAAGTCTATATACCTATATCCCAATGTAAAAATTTTTAAAAATTAATGTCGATGTATGACATTTTGGTCCACAGCAGTACCTGAGTGCATTAAGCAGTTTACGAGGTGGTGTGGCTAGCTCTCCATCGTTGTATTTTTCCGGGTTAAGCAGGAAGCTGGACTGCAGCTGCTCCACAGAGAAAATGAGGCTGTGGAAACTGCCCAGCAGCTCCATGGGAACAGGTAGGGTGTTTTCACCAGAGTCCCCCTAATAACAGAGTATCATTCAATGTTTAAATGTAATTATTATATGTTCTGCATATTTTATTGTATAATTAGCAGTTGCTTTTAAGGTAACACATTTTAACTTATTGTTTTTCTTTAAAAAAAAAAAAAAAAATACTGGTACAAATGCCTCAAGATTTTATGAAACTGAAGACTAACCTCATTGTTGGCACTGTCTTCTTGTGGTTTGTCTTTCAGTTTAGCCACATGACACAAGGACTTGATGGCTTCTTTAAAACCAGGACAATAATATAAAACCTGCAATTGGAAAAAGTCATTGCTTAATAAGATCCAAACAACTAACAATATGCAGTTATTACAGCAAGACACTACAATCTAAATCCCACACCCCAGCCCCACACAGTTGAAATCTTTTCGATATTTGTATTTGCATTTTCAAGTTTTCTAATTTAAATGTAGAGGAATTTCTTTTATACTCTGTCAAGTTTTTTTAGCAATTACATTAATTCTAATGGGACTAATAATGGTAATTCCCCGATTATGTTTTTAGACATTTTATACAATAAACAAATTCATACATTGGCATTAAAAATATATATTTATTTTGCAATAGTTTATTATTTTAAGTTATGAGGTTCATATGTAATGTGTGGTTCATATATTTGAAGTTTTAAAGAGTGTCAATTTATTAAAGTTAATTTTTAGGTAATATTTTCAAAAACTTTAACAATTACTCAAAAAAAGGAACAGTTGAAATAACATATGGTTCTAAAGTTATGACCTTAGATAAACAGGTTTCAAACAGAACCAAAATTATAGTGAAAAAGTATCAAAATGAATGAAACAAGGAATGTAGTTTTATCCTGAACCTGTTAAACATGTTCATAATATCCTTGCATATTAGAGCATATTTAAATTATATAATATGCATATTTAAACATAACTGTAATACAAAACAGCTGTCTTAATGTGTTGCATTTGCAACTAATCAATAGTGGGAACTGCGTTTAGATGTTGATTTAATAATAATAATAATAATAATAATAATAATAATAATATATTAAATTCACCTCTGTTGTCCCAAATAGTGACATGAATAATACATGAACTAAAGATAAGACGAACAGTATACCTGAAGGATGCTATTCAAGTAGCAGGTGTTCCCCAAATTATTAAGCCCAACGAAGGGGACCAGGCTCTCGCGCTTCTCGCAGGTAAGAGGAGACGAAGAGCAAGGCAGTGGAACAACCTGGTCATGACTTAAAGGGGGGAAATACAGGAAACAATTAGGAAAAATTAAATTCCATCAACATGACGAATCGGATAGCTCCATAAAAACATGCCATACCAAATAGTCTCTTGTGGCTCAGCGGTACTGTTGTCTTCTGGCGGGGCCTCTGAGAAGTCCAGGGCGCGTTTGGTTTCCTTCTTGTGAAAGAACTTCAGTGAGAGTTTGCTTTTCTTCACAGGACTGCCAGTCGCAGCAGCCACTCCACTTTCACTGTGCAGTCCGGGCATTTTAACCTTTCACTAATTAAAATTTAAAAGAAACCAAAGCAAACGTCAAAACGGAACAAGTTCACTCAGAATATTCAATATCAGCCACCGCGTGAAAGCCCTGAAGTCGGATGTGCTCTAGAAAACACAAGCACTTTCTACAAATAACATGACTTTAACTTACAATGTTTCATACATATGATTGATCATGTGTTAAATATTTACGTGATGGCGTTTCGTTTTATCGTTATTAATTCATTAGCATGAACACACGAATGTATAGCAGTGTTGCTAACCGAGTAACGTTAGCCCCCCAGCCCACACAACATGCAGGTTCATTTCTGCAGGAGTACTTCAGAGTTACGTAATAAGAAACAAAACTACGTTTAAAACGATCTTACCTTATAAGACTTATTATGCATAGGTTACATTTTTGCGGAATACGATCCAAAAGTACGCGGTTTCGCGTTAAATATAAACAACTTGACAAGCGCGTTTGCTGTAGAACTTGGCGCTTTTTCCACGACGGGGAGTTGCCGCTACTGCCTGATCAAAAAAGAGATGGTCGCTTAAATATTCTGACATTAAAGAAGGTGAGAGGCACATTTTGTGACTAAATACGTATTCTGAATAAAATATGTATTTTTTTATTATTTTTTAAAACTATTAATAAGCACCTAAATCTTTTTCCTGGCAAATTGTTTGACTACCCATCGTCTTGTATGAATGCCATTTTTTTAACCGATCTGAGATCAGCAATGCGGTAATTCTGAATGGCTTTCGTGAAAAGGTGTCTGAATCTAGATCAGCGTAAAAGGGATCATTACAGGAAACCGCCTCGATGGTACAATTTTTATGGCAGAAACGTCCTTATAAATGTGTTATTTTGTTCGAATATTTTAAATCGCATTTTTGTAAAACATTAACTGCATGTCATAAACTATGTCTTGACATGTCTCGTAAAAATTGGTATTATTAAGAAGAATGCTGTTATTAGTAAATTATCAGTGTTGTTATTAGTAAATTGTTATTAATGAAAATGTAAAAAACCACGAGAAAAAAACGGAATGCATACGATTAACCTTTTTTTTTATTTTGAATTGTGCAGAAAGCATTTCCTACCTTTTACCAGCAGATGGACATAAAGAGCAATAGAGGACCAGCAAAGCTAAGTTAGCTGGGACATGCGATTAACGTTTACAATTACATTTACATTTTTTGTAAATGTAACACTCACACATTTTTTTATTAAATGGAAAGGTATATATTTATAGATACTGTAATTTGTCACTTATTTAGGCTACCGATGATAAAAGAAATGCCGTGTGCTATAGTGTTTTATGGAGAATAACACTGTACAGAAGAACACAGCTGTCAGTTCACCTGCCCACCCAAGTACTGTATATTACTCAAGAGAAAACTAATCTGCTGATGTGCTTGAAGAGGCTGAGCTCAAACCCTTTGAAATCACATTTTAGCATCTGCTGATGGGTTGCATCTCTCTAGAACTCCCTTGTCAGAAAAATGTGTGAGGAAGACAAAAAAAATAGAACTTTTTGTAGAGAAGACTGAGGCTACGGTTGTCAAAACAGCTATATATCAGTAACTACACTGGCATGTATTCAGGAAAATGTCAATTGTGGTTAAAAATGTTTATATAAAAATATTTTAGGTTAAAGCAAGTTGGCCCATTGTTTTGTAGCTTGCAATTTTATGTCATTTCTTATTAAGAGCAAATAAAATTTGATCATTTATCAAATGCTATATATTTGATATCATTATAATATAATTTGAATATTTGACCTATTCTCTCCATTTCAGCTCAACTGTTTCAGAGTAACATGTCAAAAAACATTTGACTAAGATTAATGTTCTTAACTCATTAACTAAATTCATTCATTTTATTTTTAGCTTAGTCTCTTTATTAATCTGGGGTCGTCACAGCGGAATGAACCGCCAACTTATCCAGCATATGTTTTACGCAGTGGATGCCCTTGCAGCCGCAACCCATCACTGGGAAACATCCATACACACTCATTCACACACATACACTACGGACAATTTAGCTTACCCAATTCACCTATAGCGCATGTATTTGGACTTGTGGGGGAAACCAGAGCACCCGGAGGAAACTCACGCGAACACAGGGAGAACATGAAATGCCAACTGACCCAGGGAGAACACTGAAATGCCAACTGACCCAGCCGAGGCTCGAACCAGCGACCTTCTTGCTGTGAGGCGATTGTGCTACCCACTGAGCCACCACGTCACCCTCATTAACAGAATTCAGAAGATTAAATTAAGATTTCTAATTATATTATTTTATTTTATATTATATTACTTGTTTTACCAAGAGGTCCTCCTCGCAAAATATAATACAGTGTTTATATGTGAATAATATACTGGCTAAAACATCAGTGTGCATCTCTATAAACATTAATAATATGATTATATTTGTTATAGTTATTTACAATTAAATTAAACTAAACTTTAATTTTAAAAGAAACTTCATATATTTGGTCAAAATGATTTGCTATTTAGTTTGTTTGTTTTTTTCACATTTTTGCATTGTTAAACAGAAACTGTGCCTACAAAATGTATTGGTTTTAATACAATGCAGAAATTCGTATGTATTGTGTATTATTATGTTTACATTCTACGTACTTATATGAGTGTAGCTGATCAAATGCACCTCTTCTCAGTCCCTACAGTGTACACCACGAAGGCTAATAGAATGCAGGCACACCAGCCCTGGGAAGAAGCCTGGAGTCTGGAAATGCAGAGAAATAGAGCAGCGAGCTCAAAGAATGAGAGGCATGTCCTGTACTCTTTCAGCCCCAGCTGAGCTGTGCTGTTTTTTAAATCACTTTACCACACTAAACCCTCCTCAATATCAGTGACACACACTCTACACACCAGCTGAATACACACACACAGACGATGTCAGTTGTTGATGGAAAGCTCAAGCAGCATACATATTGTATAGGCAATGTTGATAAACAACAGCGTAATCTTTTAGTATGTACTACTTTAATCCTATAGCATCTGAACATGATGGGGATCTAGATGGGGGGTGTTGGCTGCTGCTGCTGCTGCTGATGTGTGTGTGTGTGTGTGTGTTAGTGTGTCTGACCCTCCGTCTGCCATTGGATGAGCTCTGTGGAAGGAGGTGTGTTCAACCTCGCAGTATAGCACTTGTTATGAGAGCCTTCTGCCGTCCCCTTCCACAAACCTCAATAACAATATCGCAGAGGCTGAGTGAGTGTGAGTGTGTGTGTTGGGGAGTGAGGAGTGTGTAGCACCCTTGCTGCTGCTGCCTGCGGCTTCCTCCCTGTGCTGGATTTTCCTTGAAGGTCTGCCTCACCTCTGCAGTGCCTAGGAAAAAAATATAGGGACCTCAAGAGACTGAGGTAAGTGATGTGAGATAATACATTCCTCATCTGTCAGCTCCATTATTCAACTTTCCTCATGTTTACCTTTGGAAAATGCAGCACACCTCTATAGATCCCACCCATTTAATTTCTTCTCTTTGCAGTCTGTGTCCTTTGGTGATCATTTAATATAATAATGGATTAAGTTGCACAGATTTTTCTTTGCTGTTTTGATAGTTTATATAGGATTTCTGTCCATCATCAACGCGGTGTTTAATGTAGTGGGCAGCCTACAGTGTGTCTCTCATAACACAGCTCGTGTCATCTCGCGCTTGGCTGTGCTGTTTCAGTTTACCTCCCCGCTGGGTTGTCTTAATGTCGACCAGCTGGCTGTTACTGGGTGTCAATCTGGCAAAGATGCGAGACACGCGCTCGGTCGTGCCGTAGTGCAGCACTGCGCTCCTGCTCGTGCGTCTGCAGTGCTGCTCTACAGCTCAGGCTTGTTATTTCGTGATGGTGACTGGCTCGTTTGCAGCGGTCTAGGGACGGTGAGCTCAGCTGGTCGAGATCTCTGTGATATCCCGCGATGCCCGAGGCGAGATCCTGGCTGCCATGCATATTAAACGTCCCTGCTAGATTCATGTGCAGAGCGCGCGCGCAGCTAAAATAGCGGGTGCTGGATTCGGATGTTATTATGGGTTGGTCCCAGTGCCTGTATTTGGACATGACACAGTTAGGCTATTACAGGAAGCAATGCATTTTCTAAAACTAAACCGCAAGTGTACTGAATCAGCTCGAATTGATAATATATTCAATCGGTTTATGCAGGAATGAAACTGCATTGGGGAGTTGGCAAATAGCTGTAACCTGTTCACTGACAAAATAAATAAATCTCATTACAGAGTACAGACAGTTTTTGCAATTGCACAGGGTGTGGATTATGGGCAAATGGATATTGGGGGGCGGGGGGTCAAATCCCCTAATTAAGCTTGTACCCCACAAAGTCAGTCAAAACAGATTGAGCGATTTAGTGTTTATTACAGTTTTGAGAGGGTTTATGGTTTGACCGGTCGTCAAATATATGCTATCCAATAGGCCCATTCTTCATTGGAGGCATGCATAGCAACACAATGGCACTTTTATTGGGATTACTTTTTAAAGTACTTTAAAATGCTGGTATTTCCTTGACTTATTCAAATTCACGTGTTATTTACACGTTATTATTGTTTACAGATCACAAGTATATGACACAATGTTTTAAGTATTTATTTAAATAGTTAGCTGATAGAGCTAAATGAAAATGTAGGGCTTTTTTAACACTTTGCTCAACCCCAGGTTATCGTTATTTAGATGGGAGTTTTACATGAATAGGTGGGGTAAAGTAATTGGTCATTTCATTTACATCTAAATGTCTCATCTCTGTAATCATTAGGAACTGTAAAAGTTTGCCTACTTTTACCCTATGCAAAAGGTTCTGGAAAAATAACCTCAGTTATGCTAATCCCACAGTAAATGTGTATGTAAAATTTTTGCCATTTGCTGTTTCTGGGGGTTTTCAAGCACTTCGTGTAAATTTACCAAGATTTCTCACCCTATGCAAAGTGGCCACTAATATTACAGGCATCCTGTGATATAATTACTTGACTCCATCCACATAGTTAAACACAGATTTCAAACCTATCTAAAGTAACTTTTAGAACTGCTTTTATGAAACCCTTCTCCAGGGCAGGATTAGCACTGCTTTTTGCATTTTGGTGCTAAATATATTGAGTGTGAACTGAAGTGATGTTACAATGTTAGGCTAGATTAGCAACCAGAAGCCAATCACATGCCTCATTTTCACAGGCTTTGTACAGTAAACGAAAAACTGTGTATTGTATTGACCTTATTCTTTCACATAACAGTGGGCACAGTCATCATAACCTCCATCGTAACTTCCAGTCGCATTCACGTCCACTAAATTGTAGACATAACAGCTTGTCATGCAGATTGATGTTGCTAGCCGATATATTCTTAATACATTATTTTAGTTATTTTTATGTATAGTCATAGAGCAAGTTTTTTGACCATTTTTTGTCATTTGTTATTCCTTCAATTTATCCATTGGCAAATTAATTGGAAGTGCTAAAACAAAAGCACATTGCAGAATAAGTTAAACAGAAAGTGATTAGTCTTTTTAGTGTCTAAGGAAAAAATGACAAATAGTGACAGAAAATAAAAATTGTGAAGAAGAGTTTCCTTTATATTCCAAGTCCTTTCGGGAAGAGAGTTGGCAACTTATAAAGATGTGTTACACTATAAGCACCATTTTTTGTCAAAAGTGTCAAAAGGCAGTTTATGAATATTTAGGAGAAGTTGTTGATTGCGATGTGAAATGCGAAGCAAGACAAGTCAGGATTCCATTTACCCAGGATTAAGAATGACTAATGGGTTAACTATTTCAAGTGCGAAAAGCCCTATTATGTATCAGTTCAATAAAGATTTGCAGGTGAAATTACAATTTGTGCAGAGAAACAAGAACCTCAACTGATTGCCCGCTGGAAATTGCTTTTTAGTTAACCAGACCTCAAAATTCCTCTGAAAATATGAAATTCCTTTGAAAGTGTCGACCCCTTTGAAAGTCATCGTATAATTGGCTCACTGCCTTTGCACATGTAATGTCTCCCTGAGAGCCTACAGGCCGTTTGATGTTTTCAGGAATGCAGAGGTACATCAAACATGTGACCCAAGGGGCCACCCAAGAGTTTAGACTCCCAAAAGATATTGTGAAAGTTTGCCATCATTATGGGGACTACAGAAATAGTGCGCTTTATAGATCATATAGTTTTCCAAGTTTTTATTTAATAGGTTTGTGTTCATTCGTTTCCAAATACAGGTTGGTCAGATGATTCTATTACTTATCTGTTAAAGTAAAATCTAGTAAACCCAGGTGATCTTTTATAATGGAAATAAATAAATGGACATGATTTTGCTCTTGTGATCAGTCATGTGGGCTTATTGCTCAAACTAAAACTTTAGTTGAAATGATGACTAGAGAGAGAAATATTAGGGTACTTCAAATTGATCTGATATGTTTTAGGTCTCGTGACTTTTATACTCAAACGGTCGTATTGTTATTTGTTAGTTTCTTGGATGTCTAAAGTGGTGGGCATGAGAGAGCTCCTTGTGGACGTTATGGAATTTGGCATAGCGAGGTCTCTTGGGGTTCACATGTGAGGCTCTGTGGGGGCGATTCCTTGTCCATTGTTTTCTGCTGAAGGACATTTCTCACAAAACGGAGATGGAAACAATAGCTAATATAATTTTCAAGCCGCTCCTGCCCTTTAGATGCATTTCACATGTGTGCGTAAAAGAAAAAAAAAAGTGCGAGACCAGGATTTCTTTGAAAGCTACTCAAAGGAAAATCTTCTGACAGATGACTTGGAGTTGTATATCGGATTTTCCAGGAATCTCATGTTTTCATAAATGGAAAGTTAGATTTGTATCAGAACCACAAGAGCTGACCGGACTTTTAATGTTATTGTGTTTTCATGTGAGGAAATCCCCGAGGGTCCAGTGGATGTGACTGGGAAGACGGTTGAAACACTAGTTTGACCTCAGAAAAGCCTGATGTCTCTTTTTACACTAGAATTTTGCTCACTTTTTAAATGAAAGGGTCTTTATCCATGTTAAAGGTTCCATGAAGAATCTTTAACATCCAAAGAACCTTTACATTCGTTTTGTTTTTTTACAGTGAAAAATGCTTGTTAAGAGTATTAATCTCTTCTTCACAGAACAGATAATGCTCACTGAAAAGTTCTTTAAGGAACCCAAATTGGTTCTTCTTTGGAATCATTGCAAAATCTAAAAACTGAAACTTTTATTTTTAAGAGTAGGTTACCCACAAATGACAATTCTGTCGTCATTTACTTAGCCTCATCTCTTATGAAACTCTTATAGACACACAGCTGTAAGATTTTCAGTGTATGATTACTTTTTTCCCATATCTTCAAAAGTCTATGATAGCTTTATCAGACTATCGTATGACTTTAGAAGATTTATGCTGTGTGAGTACACAGCAGACCATTCTATGACTCTTTTCAGATGCTTTTTTTTAAATTGGCAGCCCCTGTTTTTAATATGCAGTATATGCATTGTATGGAAGAAGAGAGCAAATTTATCTTGAGTGTTTGGAATTGTATTTATTATTTTTTGGGTATTCAATAATACATATATTCAGGATGCTTTAAATTTGTTTAAAATATTGACAGTAACGACATACAAATTGCTAAAGAGAAAAACATTATTTTTTTTTACTGTATAGTCAAATAAAGATATGTATAAATGCACAACATATATGATCAAACAAATGAAGCATTGGAGAGCATATGTTTTTTGTTAAAAACAAATCGTGATGTTTGAAAAGTGGACCGACTGACAGATGGTAAATGTGTGGGATTGTAAGCGTCATTAGATGTTAAATTGTGAGCTTTCAATCTTTTTTTTTGAGTTGTCTATCAGTGAGGGTAGAATGGGGCGCATTGAGACTTAGGAATGTAAATAAGCTTTACATATCAGATAATCCAACACAATATCAGTAAATCAGTCTCACTGTGGGCATGTCAATGTGTGTACCCGTGTGCTGGCTTGTGTAAAACGGCATGCAAATGTTCAAAGTCAAATACTTGTGTTTTAATGTGTTATTGCAGTTGATCTCTTGAATGTATGTTTATTTTAGTTATGGGGATCAATCTAGTTTTGTTCTGTCCTCACAATTAGTTCTAGAACAGATAAAACCACATGGGCATTCAGGTTGCATCAAAATTCCCATTACACCATTTTTACATTTCATCTTTTATAATGTGACAGTTATGCACCTTCTGAGGCCCCATGGGATAGCAGATGGTCTACTGGTTGCATACTTCAGTATCTCAGATGTGGTTTCCTTTCTCTATTCTTTGTCTAGTGTATGAAAAATACTTACAAAGATTGCCAAATTTTATTTAATTTTTTTGCTATTTTCCCATAAGGTTGGTTAATTTTTATATTGTGTATTTATTTGTTCATAAATTTATTTGTCGCCAATGAGCATGAACAAATCTACATGGCCATTGTATTTAGTGAATATTCAAAATGACAAAACACTGTAGATTTTTTTTGTAAGACAAATCTGAGGGAGCAAAAAAAGATGAGATGCGGAGAATTAATAAATTATGAACAATTTACAGCCACTGTGTGACTAATTTGTAATTAGGTAATCCATAAATATAATTAAGAGCATTTTAATATATCATATCTAATTACATGCACAAAATGCTTGGAAACTAATTATGTAATCTACTACCCAGCACTATACATTGCAGAAATGCAGCCTTAAGGCCTATTCATATCAAGAACAATAATAATATATAAAAAAAGTTTATTAAAAAGTATTAAAAATAGCTCTACTCCCCACCACAGCTATAAAAACAACAACACAGAGGAATAATATCAGAACCACTTTAAGGATGTTTTTTTTTTTCCAAACTGATGAACAATAAAAAACATTGACAATCAATCAGAATTCTCCCTGCTTCCTGCTTAATATAAACATAACGCTAATGTCCATCGCTTTGGACTCTAATATAGTTAGCATTATAGTTATCTTTAGAGAAACAGAAGATATGTTTCAAAAGCTTGTCTACACGGATGCTGAATGGAGGAGTTGAAACTGTCTGACCTCTTAGGGCGATCATTTCTGTTTGCGTCTGCTTTTGCATGTTTTTGTCTGAATTCTTTCCTGTTGTAAGCAATGAAAAGATGCTTGCGCAACTGTCAAAACACAGTCATCCTACATATTTTATCATTCCATGACAAAAGTGAATTTATAGGTAGATATTAAGCTTTACACTTGCGACTAGAAAGATTCAATTTCTGCTATGTAGTTTTAACATTTGTACATTAAATAATGAAGAGGTCCACTTAAAAAAATGTTAAATACAGTTTCGAAATTATTTTTCCAGTTATTTACACTTTCAAATTGCTTTATGATTTATAAAGTTTAACAAAGTGAATTTTAATGACATTTAAGGAGTTTGAAACAAAACATTTTTGTCTGGCTTTGTCATGTAACTGTACAAAAACCAGATAATGCTAATTTTCAGACATCTGTTAATTAACAAATGCCAAGGGAAGCAGTTTTACCTAAAGTATATAATGTTCATTTTTGCCTGATAATTACAGATTTTTTGTCTCTAAAACCACATTAATACAAATTAGCTTGCATTAGATGAAGAAAAACTGTAATGTTTTCCTCCAAAACCTTATTTTTTTCTCTTCAGCTAAAGAAAGATAATCAGATATGTATCTTTGTCCTGGGATAAGTAAATAATCTGAAAATGTACATTTTTCGGGATGAACTATTCCATCAACATGATTTGTACATTCACCTTCATTCACCTCAGCTCATCTTGGGCTGCGTTTTTAGGTCTTTATAGATATGATCTGTCACGTACTGTGAAGTCTTCAGTGGATGGGGGTTTGTCTCTCTCCTTCTTTGCTCTCTGAGATATGCAGTGACATCAGCAGTCACCCAAAGAGAACAAATGCAGCAGTCAGCAGAACTGCATCCAGTTACTGAAAAAGAACACAAAAGAAAACAAATGCTGAGATTTTAGTGCACTTTCTGATGCTGTGTGTAGAAACAGCCCTGTTAGAGCCTCACCATTTCTCTCAGTGGACTCCAGTAATATATCCAGACTGTTGGGGGTGTACTAGTGTCAGAGATGTAGGTCATATGTAAATATGTTTTTAAAGTAAGCCTTTTTTATTAATGCCTTGTCTGGCACCCGGCTTTTCTGTTATATCGTAACCCAGTGAAATGCTGGGTAACAAAGCCAGGAACTAAAGCTTTTGTTACAGATGTTACAGCTTTCATACTGTCAGACGTTTAAAGCTTCTTGTCAGACAGTTTGCCGCTTGCCAGAATAGTAGATTTGTCAGTCATAAGATGTTGAACATTAATATGAACGATGAGCGTCTGTTGCTGTGTTGCCATGTTAGGTTTTACAGCTGTTTCTTATTTAAGTTGTCTTTGATGTCTACACCTGCTGCTTGTATTTATGATGGGGGCAATGGCTTATTGGCAATGCTGACAGCTTATACTTCACATATTCGCAAATTCAGTATTCATTGTACCAAAAATCCATCATCAATGATCATTTTGATAAAGATGCCATAGAATGAAAATATGGATATTCCTATTCATAGCTGAATAATAAGAGTTCAGTACATGGAAATGACATACTGTGAGCCTCAAACAACATTGTTTCCTTGTTCTCTTGTAAATCTCGTCAGTATAAAATCATGGTGAGTACAGGCTAATCAGAACAAATACAGTGGTCCCTTGTTAATCGCAGGAGTTACATTCTAAAAATATCCCGCAATAGGCGAAATCCGCGAAGTAGTCAGCTTTATTTTTTACAATTGTTATAGATGTTTTAAGGCTGTAAAACCCCTCACTACACACTTTCTCAGACAGGGATTAACATTTTCACACTTGCCTCTCTTGTTTAAAACTCTCAAAGTTCAAACTTTCGTAGGAAAATAAGTCCAGTATTATAGAACGAAACCAAATATCAAAACCATTCGATCTTCATTTATTTATTCTGTGATAGCGTCCTACAGCCGCGTAACTTCTACCTTCCTTTAGCATGTCCAGAAGTCCAACGTTTTGTGCGATGGTAAGCATCTTCCTCTGCCTTTTGGGTGCTACCGCAAGGGCCTTTGACGATGCATATTTTTTCGTCGACATTGTGGGGAGAAAACTTGCAAACATACAGTACAGCACTTCAGAGTCACACTGCTAGCGATCAAAGATTTATGTAAATTTGGCAAGCTGAACACATTCTGTACTGTACAGGAGACACGGCACAGAGGAGATTGATTGACAATGGTCTACAGCCAGGACGCAGAACACAATGTGCTAATCATGGCGCAGAAGACTGTAAAAAAAAAAGCATGTCAAATTGCATGAAAAAATGTAAACCGCGTTATAGCCAGGGACCACTGTACAGACTGTGACTTCCACCCTGCAAGATCATTAATATGCATGCCAGAGGCAGCGTTTGATTTGACACAATGTTTCCTAGTGAGATGACAACAATATGTTTCCCTTATTTTTAAGTTTATCTAAACTTGTATTGTATTTACTTTATATGTGGGACTCTTATTTTGAAAACAGACAGGCTTTAAGGAAGAGTAAGTTGGTTGCATAGATTAGTGTTGTAACACGTATAATGTATTTTTACTATAAATTACAACTTGTTTTGGTAGTAAAAACCATACAGATAATATTATTCATAACAATAGACAGTTTTTTTTTTACAACACTGCTGTAAGTGGTTTTATTCAGGGCCTTATCTAAAATTATTGTAGTTATTAAATAAAATTAACTTATCAATGGTTTAACATAATTACAGTTTGCTACCCTGAACCATCGTATCCATGAAATTTATGCATCTGCCTTAACATGCATTACGTAATTCATGATATAAACCAAAAGATAAAAGTTGATTCATATCTGTGGGCTATGGTGGCAAGATTTACAAATTGTTTCAAAAAATAATATTCCATGATCAGCTTTGAAGTTGCCCTCACATATTGTTTCCAATTCTCTCTAATTTACCATAACCTTTACTCATTGTTCAGCCTTTTAATTATTATCGCACCCTGGAGCAACTTCTATTGCTTTCCTTGTACATACAACCATGAAAAACAGGTTTCATTTTAAAGCAATCAAAAGCAAGAAAAAGTGTCTCTTCTAATTTGAAAAAAACACTCAGTGTCCATGGTGGTCGTTCTAGTGCTAAGGTTTAGTATAATCCCCTGTGTCGAGAACCACAGCTCTTTGTCGGGTGACAGATGTGCAGTGGAGGAGGCAAATGAGAGCCATTTTATTTTTCCACATCAGCATTTGACATCTTTTCCTACACTTTAGCATTGGCTTTTCTTTTATTCCTTTATGTACAGTGTCTCATATCACTATAGCTGTTTAATGAGTAAAATCACCCATTGAGCTGTATTTGAAAAGCCTTGTGTTTCTGCAGGCTGATATTATGCATTGATAGGGCTTTGATGAAGAGGCGTAATTGCTCTTGACTGAGAGTGGTCTCTCGTCCTGCTAGATTAATGCAGAGAAAAGCTGCACTGAAACTGATTAGACACTAATCCTGAGGGACACTTGTACACATTTACAGCTGTGCAGATGGAACCAACACTTCCACAGTTGATCATGTTTTTGTTCTCACATGTTAATCTTCCTATATATATATATATAATGCATATATATATATATATATATATATATATA
>CAIGQW010054109.1:16242389-16265570 GCA_903798125.1 Danio choprae | reverse complement strand
AAAACATATGCTGGATAAGTTGGCGGTTCATTCCGCTGTGGCGACCCCAGATTAATAAAGGGACTAAGCCGAAATGAAAATGAATTGTGTTTACTGATGATTATTTTTTATCTTTTTATTCGCTTTTTAAATTTCACATCAATTTAAATTAACAGATTTTTTGTTAACAGTTTTAGTTACCGTACTGCTATTAGTGTGTGTGTTGATTGACTATATACAACGGTTGATCTAAATCTCTTTTGGAAAACTTGATGATGGTGTCAAAAGCAAAAATAAAACCTGGTCATACACTAAACCATAGGTTTCAAATATGATAAATGTTCCCGAGGGCCATTAGCTTAAGCAATAATAACAAGCGTCCAGTGTCCTCTGAAATACAGCAGGAAGAGCACAGCATTTTTTTCTTGTTATTTCTGGTCAGAACTCTAAAAGAAAAGTACCCAAGTCGACATTGCAAATGACTTTTGCTCCTAAAGGAAGAAGATGTTTTTATGCATGTTATTAATTCAGCCACAAGATACAATACATGCCCTTTCTCATGATCTGACAGTAAAAAACCTTGCAGGGAAGGAATTTAAGATATAATTTAGGAAAACAAATCTGTTTTTCATTCAGATAAGTCAGAGTTTTGGTAAGCACCACAGAGAAAGTATGTGACCACCTGCTTTTGACCTCTTTTCTCTTGTTGTTCCAACCATCCAGCAGCCCTATTTAGATAACAAATCTTTCCCGTCTGATATAAAACCATCATTCGAACTGTGCTATCTAGAACAGCAGCTTGAGACAGTTCGAGATTTGAAATGGATTTGACACAGAGGGAGAGAACAGAAAAGAAAACAGATAGTGACATGAGTGAAGAACTGAAATCGCTTCAGAGGGCTGCTCTGATAAGAAAAAAAGATGGCATCACCGGATTGAAGAAGAGCAAAAGACAGAGCTATAAAGAAAAAGATGGAGATGCAATGTGCCGCATCGCCTCTAGCTCTGCTTTGGCCTTTCGAAAAGGTATCAGGCTTTTCAATATGGATGATCCTCAGGGTGCCAGATGCTTCCTGTTGCAGATGAACGCTAACTGAACTCCAGACCACAAATAGGAGGTGTGTTTATATTTGTGTGTGAGAGAAAAATAGGCTGATTAAATTCCCAACCACTTCTGTGTTCTGTGCTATTCATAGAATTCATTTGTTTATAGTTAGGTTTATGCAAATGGAAGCATAGGGGAAGAAATGAATTACAGAAACAAATGAAAATAACTGATTTAGAAGCTTCATTTAGAAGAGCCCAATCTGTTTATGATTTATGCATCTACTTTTTGTTTGACCATTAGCTGGACAAGTTTTTGTTTACTGAAAGAGGTCTAATGTATCTGTAGTTTACTAATGGCATATATAAGACAGGAATACACTAATACACTTCATTGAAAATGTATACGTTTTTGGAAAAGACACTATATATTATATAACTGCAGGTTAACTATGTATATAAGCAACACCTCAACTCTTTCTGATTTTGACTAATGTAATAACGTGCACCTTTTGTAAAGCTTTTGTAACAATAAAAAAAAGCGTTATAAAAATAAACTTGAAATGATTTAAATTAAATAAAAAGTATTTAGTCAATTTACTCACCCCCAGACCATCTAAAATGTAGATGTAGATGATTTTTTTTAAAGGTAGAACTTAATTTTTTTTAGATAAAACTGGTCCTTGGTCCTTTATGAAATGCGAGACAACATACCAACACTTTGACCATCAAAATAAGTAAATAAATAAAAAAAATGTAAAAGCAAAACAAAAATACCCATGGCTCCTGATGATACATTGAGGTATTTTCCTGATTGTCTTAATCACCCACTCTCCATAAGTTTGGTTCATTCAGTATCATACTGCATATTCATGTTTTTCAGACCTCCTCATGACTTTTACAAGCAAGATCTTAGTGAAAATTGTTTCTTTACTTTTTTTAGTGCAAGGACCATAGCAATTTGTTCATGTGTGTGTGTGTGTGTGAGAGAGAGAGAGAGAGAGAGAGAGAGAGAGAGAGGGAATGTATCCTTGCATATGTATTTGTAAATTAATTTGTTGTTGAGATCTTACAACAGTCTTAAGAGTTCAGTGTTGGATTAAATAGGATTGTCTTATTTTGTCCTTTGGAGACGTAATGATCAGATGTTTCAGCATCAGCGGAAATGGAATAGGAGCCTTGCCCACAGTTCCTTAGAGACACACTGGACTACATGAATGTGACCTTGGGATCTCTGTGCTGTGTTATTTCCTCTTAGAAAAAGCTGGGGAAGGTTTGCATTACAAATAGGCTGCCCCCCCCTCCTTTCTTCTGCTTTTTAAAAAAATTTTTTGATCTATCCTCAGGAGTTACAGGAGACCCGACAGTGTTTTCACTTCAGTTCTGATCTTGAAATTAATAGTGATTGCTTTTAATTATAGCTTCTCTCGATAACAAAATCCTTTATATGAAATACTATGATGGCGGTTAGCACAATCAGCAGCTATATGTGATTTCTTGAAGCAATAAACAGTCAAATCAATGGCTCTTTCCAAATCAACTGTTAACAAATCAAATATTTTCTCAAGATACTGTATGTTCAATGCAGGTGTTTTCCAACCTCTTTTCCAGCAAGTATGTTATCACATTTCCAGATATTCTGTAAAAACACAGCACATGCCATTTACTGATAACACAGGGCACTTTAAGTTCAAGTTGTAAGTGAAATAGTGCCAGGTGTTTGAGAAGATTCCTTTAAAAACTGGATCTGTTTTTCCAAGCTGTTACTTCTTAAACATTCTCATGCCTCTGATCTGAGAGATTCACTTCTGGAAGCTTCTAGCCTTCGGAAAAGTGAGGATAACCAGGATGGAAAAAAGGGGGGAAGAAAGGGGGGAAAAAAGCAGACAGATGAAGTAGACCGATCAAAGAAAAACACAATACTGCTTGTCTGCTTGAGGAGGAGGAAGCCAAAACCTCTGAGCAATGGGTCAAAGAGGGATAGTTACAGTTCCAAGATTAAAATCTGTAAAAATTCCAAGCTTCATTTTTTTTAAAAAAGCAAAGCATTTAATATATAAATAGCCATCTGCACTTTTACAAGAACTTGCAAGCAATTTGAGTCTAAAAAAATGTTGGAGGTGCTACATGTTTTAATTACATTTAATGAAGCTCTGTAGGCAAGAAAAACCTATTACTGCATTCCCTTTGCAAAAGAAGAACACGTAAGGCTGGAGCTCTAGCCATTAAAATCTTTCAAGTCCCCCGAGAGGTCTTGTGTACTGCCTGCTGAAAATTAACCAGGTTCTTATTTCCCACAATGCCAGAAGGTAAAAACCTATACTTGCTTTGTGGCCACCGACCCACACCATCTAATATGAGTGAAAAGATCTAACATATTATGCATCAAAACATTTCCTTTTGATGTTAGATTCGTTAGAAATTCTATAGGGAAACCTGGAATCCAGAGGTAAAAAATAAAAATTGCTGTGTGACATGGAATGTGATGGCAATGAATAAATAAAAAGTAGTGCTGTACACCTAATCAAGTGATGTTCATGTATTATTGTTACAGTACAATGTAGTGCTCAAAGTAGTAGTAATATTACTAATAACAGGTTTGAGAAGAATAAGTTTAACTTATTTTATAAGTTTTACAAAATCAGATTTCATGAAAATTCTGTCATTTATTAACCCTTTACATGTTTTTAACTTTTAAGAGTTTCTTTCTTCTGTTAAACACAAAAGGAGATATTTTGAAAAATGTTGGAAACCTGTAACCATTGACTTCCAGTATTTGTTTTCCTACTAATTGGTTTTCAGCTTTCTTTCATATATTTCCTTTTGTGTTCAACAGAGGAAAGAAACTCATAAAAGGCTTGGAACCAGTTGAGGGAGATTATAGGGAGTAAATTTTCACTTTTAAGTGAACTATCCTTTTAATAATTCTTTTATTATTTCATGGCTGGGTATGCTTTTTGATTACTAATTAATTTGAACCATTTTAATGGAGTCTCAAAAAAATTTTACTGACTAAAGTAAAATAAAAGGTGTAAATGATAATAATAGAAAGAGAGATTTACTTCATATTAGTAGCATACTGTATTAGTGAATAAAGCATATATAACATAAAGCACATATGTTAGTACAGTACATTTGGAATTTACTTCCCTTTAGTAGATTTCACATTCAGGTGCAAATTTAAATGAACAATGCAACAATTTACTTAGATATGTGGTAGTGAGGCGACACGGTGGCTCAGTGGTTAGCACTGTTGCCTCACAGCAAGAAGAAGTTTGCATGTTCTCCCCATGTTCACATGGGTTTCCTCCTGGTGCTTCGGTTTCCCCCACAGTCCATAGACACGCGCTATAGATGATTTGAATAAGCTAAATTGGCCATAGAGTATGAGTGTGAATGTGAGAGTGCATGGGTGTTTTCCAGTACTGGGTTGCACCTGGAAGGGCATCCACTGTGTAAAACATATGCTGGATAACTTGGCGGTTCATTCTGCTGTGGCGACCCCTGATAAGCCGAAGGAAAATGAACTAATGAATGAATGTGATAGTCAATTTGCACCACTATTTAAGGCCCAAAAAGCCATGCCCTAAACATTTCTTTTCTGCTAGGAGGAGGAACATGGAGAGCAGAGAGTAGGAAGAGAACGGTTTATTTATTTGTTTTTCATTTTTAATTTTTTTTAATTTTTTGATTGCCAGTAGATGAAGTTTTCCAAACAAATTGATCATTAAGCAACATTATTTTTTTATTTTCACCTCTCTTGGTAGATCATGTTGGTCCTTATGGAAATTAGCTTTACGTTTTTATTTTTAATTTGTGCATTGTCAGTGCTTTCCACTGCTATTTATGCCGTTTAGTAAATGTTTCCCTTTGTGTTGAAACTGTAGACTAATATCTGCTACATGCTGCAGTTTTAGCAGCTCTGGTAGAAAAAAAGTGAGGATTCACATGTATGCATTTATCAAACACTACGATTCTTTATATACCACACCAATAGACATCCACTGACAACTGAAGGGTACCAAAAACGAGATAAATGACTCCTATTTGCAAAGAGTGGAAAATCAATTCACTTTCACTCTCTTTTTCATAATTGCAAGAAGCAAACAAGAGCATGCAGCGTTTTGTGATTGATTCTGTTGACAGCAAATTTGCAAGTCTGAAAAGTATCAAGCAGTTAGTCATATAAAAGGCGCGTACGAGTTCTCAATCGATGAGGCAGCCTATTGAACACAGCATATATAGACTTTTTTAGAAACCAAATCATTGTTTTCCCTCTTGCAGGCATATTTTTTGACTTTTGTGTTTTTCAAAACTGCCATCAAAGTGCTGAATGAAGCATTTCAAAAACACTGTATGACATTCCTGTCATATTTCTTTTTTTATGAGTGTGTGCAACCCTATCTGTCAGCAGTTTTGCTAAAGTCAGTCTGTATATTTGTGTTTCTGTGTCTTGTTTGTTGTTTTGTGGTTTCATCTTAGTGCCCAGATGCATGTTGATACAGCTCATGTGAACTTGTGGCACTTGACTTTGCTTGTTTGTCATCACATTTCTATATGAGCATTCTTGCTTGTTTGCAGCTGCTTGTTTTATGTGTGTGTGTGCGTGCGTGCGTGTGTGTGTGTGTGTGAGTATTTTCACATTTAAGTTGGTGAAAGGTAGGATGATACTATGACAGCCATGTGGGGGCGTTTTCCACCCTCACATTTCTTTCACCACATCACTAAACAGCAGACTATCTCTTCTTTCAAAGAATGTGCATGCAATCATTTCTATTTGCATGCCTTCCAAATATAGTTTATTCTACCATTTTAAAGTTGTTGTTCATAAAGATTGTTGTAATGTTTTCTGAGTGAAGTATCTGGTGCTCACCAAGCCTGTATTTATACTTAAAAATACAGTAAACAATGCTGTTTTGAATGGATGTTAATGTTGAAAATATGTTAGGGTTTGATTATTTATGTGATGGCGAATGTACTTATTTTTTCATGTCTTCAGTGTCACATGAGCTTTCAAAAAATCATTCCAATATTTAGATTTTTATGTAGAAAAAATATTATATTTAGGATTTTCAAATATTTTTCAGTATTCTCTGATTATTCAAAAGTTCAGAGGAGCAGCATTTATATGAAATCTATTTTGAGCTTAATGCATATACTGAATAAAACTTGATATAAAACTTTAATGCATATACTTGATTTTTTTTAAATTTCAAAATTCATTTATGTATTGATGCATGCCATATTTTTCATGACATGTTTTAAGATCAGACAATATGTGGTAGTGCTGCACGATATTAAAGAAAAATATGACAATGTATTGCAATATGAATATAATTTCACTAGAGGATTTAAGTAGCTCTATTTGGAAAGATTTCATTTATTTAGATTGACTGGGATGATCAAGTCTTTTTTTTCTATGCTGTGTATCTGCATAAAATATAATAAATTACAAGCATATATAAATACGCCAAATCTAAAATAAAAGTGAAATAAACAGTGCTTTATGCTTTTCTGGGGAGTCAAAAATTGAACAATCAAATGTAAAATAACATGGCCATTATTGTATAAATAATTTAAAATATATATATTTAATAATATATTTATCTTTTAATCTTTAATAAATAAGCTATTGCTGTGATGTGACTATTGCAGATACACACATTGTGATATCAATGCTCAAATGATATGTTGTTCAGCTCTGATATGTTGTTTTTGTTGTGTATGTCATAAGATATCCTAAAAGGAATGTTTGGAATTCATAAGTAGCATTGTTTATAGTGCGTAATGCTGCACCATCCTTTTGTCATTTTGGAGCGTCATAGTCTACTTGCTTGTATTACACTTAAAAGACCATCTGTTTTTAAAGGGATAGTTTATTTCATACAAAAATAAAATGTACATAATCATATGCTAACCCTCATATCATTCTAGTAAGACCAAATGCATGGATCCAATATACTGATGCGCATGCAATTTCTATTTCAACTTTTTATGTTTTATGTTAGGATCCTCAAAACAGAAACTGTGGTGGGATATATTAGACTGTGGCGGGTCATGACATCATTAAAAAAAGCTTCAACAGGATCATATGAGGCGAGTGGCATTAAAGGGTTACACTTAACTTTACATTATCCTTGTTACAGTGTAACTATACATTTAAGACCAGAATAATATTATTTAACAATATGTAATTACTATATGGCTAGGGGCAGTGCGGTGGCGCAGTGGGTAGCACAATTGCCTCACAGCAAGAAGGTTGCTGGTTCGAGCCCTGGCTGGGTCAGTTGGCATTTCTGTGTGGAGTTTGCATGTTCTCCCCGTGTTCACATGGGTTTCCTTCGGGTGCTCCGGTTTCCCCCACAATTCCAAAGACATGCGGTACAGGTGAATTGGGTAAAGCTAAATTGTCCATAGTGTATGAGTGTGTATGAATGCCTCCCTGTGATGGGTTGCAGCTGGAAGGGCATCCGCTGCGTAAAACATATGCTGGATAAGTTGGCGGTTCATTCCGCTGTGGCGACCCCAGATTAATAAAGGGACTAAGCCGAAAAGAAAATTAATGAATGAATGAATATATGGCTAGGGTTAGGATGAGGTTTAGAGGTTTTAGAGTTAGTTACATGTAATTATGCTTTAATTTATAGTTATTACTATAGTAGGTACATGGAACGTGTAACAAGGACACTGTAAAATAAAGTGTTGCCAAATAAAGGGTAACCACAGGTACTGTATAATAAAAAAAAAGGTCCACTTATATTAATTTCAATATATATGGACAAAAATGAAACATACAAACACATTTCTCAGAATATAATATTTCTTTTTACAACATGAACATTATCAGAATATGGCAGAATTTTTGTTTTTGTGCAAAGTTAATTTCAGTTTGTAATCCCAATGTGTGAGCATATAAGTAATGGACAGACTATAAGGGTTTGAAGGGCGCAGATATAGCACAGGGATAGACGTCTGAGAAATGAGGGAAAGAGTGACAGTAAGTTATTGTGGGATGGCCCAGAAAACAGCAGTATCCTGTCAAGAAGTAAATCAAGCAGAAGGGATGGAAAAATGGCCCAAGCAACATATGAGTTTGGCCTCACACACATACACCTTTGTTCATCTGTTGACATCAAGTCACATTTCTCGAGAGCATCTTTATCTGAATGGAGTGACAGCATCATTTCTCACAAACATTCATTATCCCAGCTTCACCCCAGCGTGTGAGGCCCAGAGCATCTCTCCATAGTGACAGTACAAATCTACCTGCCATATTTTGGTATATTGGATAATATGCAGTAAGCCAGTAAAAATTGCATCATGATATTTACCTTGGCCACTGAGTGTATATTACTAAAACATGACTCAATATTCAGCCAGTCAGATGACGACTTTGAGGGGTTTTTAAGATTAAATTAATTGTAGAACTAATTTGTAGATGAAATGAATGCTTCCATTAAGACAGAATACGGCAGTCATTTGAACAATTACATTTTTAATCTGTTATTCAAGTTTTCAGTTTTCAAATGACCTAAATGAATATGTAATTTTTAGTTTTAGTCACAGTTATTAAAGTACATCCAGTTTTGTGAAATTGTGAAGTCTGTCCAAGGCTAGTTGCTGAAACAAAATAAGTTTAGGTTATTTTATATATTTGTATTTAAGTTATTTGTTTTCTTTCAAGTAACAAAATGGCTTTTGCACATGACTACTATACATTATCATTGGTTACCTAACATAGTTGTCTTCCTCTTAAAGGAACAGTTCACCCTAAAAGGAAGCTTGATGAGTTTCTTTCATTTGAACACAAACAAAGATATTTTGAAGAAAGCTGGAAACCCGTAACCATCAGTAGTACGTAAAACAATTACAATGAAAATCAATGGTTACAGGTTTTCAACCTTTTTCAAAACTTCATCTTTTGTATTTAAAAGACGAAATAAACTCAAACAGGTTTGTAAAAAAAAAAAAAATTTAATAATAAAAAAATAATTCTGTGGACTGGGTGGACTGTCACACTTTAAAGAAATTGTTTAATCAAAAGTGAAAAATGAAATTTATTTTTACCTCAATGCCATTTACCCCCCCCCCCATCCCCCCTATATTAAGTTAATATTATAACCAAACATTGCATTTTATGGTGAACTGTGCATGCCTTTAAATTGCCCTTGTTTTCACCTTGATGACAGAAATTCAATGGAGGACAGATATAGCATGCAGCCCATCAATTGTGTACAAGACACAACACTGTGCTGCGCAATTGTTATACATTTCTTTTAAAAGGTTGACTTTTTGATTTCTCATCATGTTGTCTATTTGTTTGTCTGTCTGTCTTTATGTTGATTAGAGGGCTATAGATGGTCTGTTTATGCTGAGCAACCTGCAGCCCATCAGCTGTTTTTCATCTGAATAAATAAATATAATAAAAGCGCATCGTTGTTTACCCATGTGGGATCCATTCAAATAGCTATCCTCTAAACATAATATTTTCTTACTGTTCAAGATTAATTCATTCCATGTTTCATTCATTAAAAAAACCCCCAGCATAAACAAAAATGAATTCCCTAAGGGTGGATAAGTCCATATCTGTTTACCAAACTGTCGAACACTGTCTAGTTTTTTTTTTTGTTTTTTTGTTTTTTTGTCGTGTGCTGCAGATTTTGCCTCAGGATAGTAGTGAAAATAAATTAATGATATGACAGAGAATGACATGAACTAGCTTGTACTATGGCTTTATTTACATAATACAGTTTGCCAACCAAAATCTTGTTCACACCAAGGAAAGTATAACCATTTGTGCTCTGCCTCTATTCATTTGGATCAGATCCACACTGTAACAAATGCTGGTTTGCTTCAACTCAAATGTAAGTCCACTGTTAAAATTATTTCAAATTATATTTCTGGTTTGTCTATATTTGAGTTGAATCAACCAATTATTGCATATTATACACTTAAGAAATTACGTTTGATGTTTGTTCAAACTACTTATTTAAAATGAGCTGAAACAACACAATTCTTGAGTTTTTTTGGGGGGGACAACTTTATTGTTTTATGTTCCTTCCTTCCTTCCTTTCTTCCTTTCTTCCTTCCTTCCTTCCTTCCTTCCTTCCTTCCTTCCTTCCTTCCTTCCTTCCTTCCTTCCTTCCTTCCTTCCTTCCTTCATTCATTCATTTTACTTCGGCTTAGTCCTTAGAATACTAGGACTTCGGCTTAGTCCTAGTATTCACCAGGGGTCGCCACAGCGGAATGAACTGCCAACTTATCCAGCATATATTTTTTACACAGCGGATGCCCTTCCCAGCCGGGACTCGAACCAGCTACCTTCTTGCTGTGAGGTGACAGTGCTAAACACTGAGCCACCGTGTCGTCCCTGTTTTATGTTCAATCCACTTAAATTTGTAAAAACTAATAAGTTAACTTAATTCCTTCATGTCATTCAAACACAAATCAATTATGTGGAACCCAGCATTGTTTACAGTATATGCATATTTACTCATTTATCACAAATAGAAATTGTGCCAAAAATAACTGCAAAGCTGTTTGATTAATACTGCACTATGCTCTCAATCCAGAACATGTTAATTAAAAAAAATTATATTTCTATTATACAGGTTGTATGATTTAGAAATTTACACAACAATAATCTTCACTGAAATGGATGCTGAAATACAGCTGACTACAGCAAAATAAAAACAGGGTTAATCTGCTGCACATATTCTGATCCCTTGTGTTCAGAGTCCCACACACACACATATGCCTGGCTGGGAACCTCATCATTATTGATAGTGGGAGCAATTTGGCCACATCCTCAGCAGCAGAGCACAAACAGCCCCCAGCAGCAGATCCGCACAGTTCCAGAATGTGCCTTGTTCACACAAAACAGATTCTGTCCATTTAGGAGACAACAGAGAGAGGCTTTTTCTTCCTACAGTATCTTTATCCTTCTTTCTGCCTTCTCTGTTTGTCAGTCACACAATTACCATATACAGCATTTGTGTAAAAAATCTGCTTTTTAAAGGATTAACTCAACCAAAAGTGAAAATAAGTCATAGCTTACTCACCTGGTTGTTGTTCCAGTGCTGTATGAATTGTAGTCTCGGTTTCTTGTTGGTAGCGGACTCTAAATAGTTCAGCGATTCTTATCTGACCTCTGGCATCAACATGGCTTTTTGCCAACAGAACTGTAGCTCATTAGATAGTTTCTCATTTCTCATACCTATAGATGTTAGCGCGTACAACTCCTAGTAGATTTCTGAAACACTCAGACCAGTCAGTCCAACACTTTCTCACAGCAATTTGTAACTTTTTAGTGGTCAATTCGTATGAATTTGTACGATCCCATTCATACAGTTTAGTATGATTTTCTCAAGCCCTAATGAAGGGTAAGTTTAGTGAGCAAGGATAGAAGCACACCTTTTAAAAGTGTACATTTTAAGCTATGTTTACATGACAACAATGTAGCTAAAAACAAAAAAAAAAGTTTAACCCTTGCGTTTAAAAAAAAAAAGTCTCACTTTTATACAACGTTTTTTTAAAAGACACTGGGAGAACATACAAACTCCACACAGAAATGCCAACTGACCCAGCCGGGGCTCGAACCAGCGACCTTCTTGCTGTGAGGCGATTGTGCTACCCACTGTGCCACCGTGCTGCCCAGTTTAGTATATTAATTTAATTTAATATATTAAACAACCTCAATGTCATGTGTTCACATTTTGAAATGAAGGTAGTTGCAATATGCAGAATATGTATCCAGAAAGGACTTCATTTTGGGGTGAACTATCCCTTAAGGAACAGTTATAATCAGAATGTAGCGCTGCATTGAATAGTTCACACTTCACTTTCAAACTAAGCAACTTACTTATACATGTAAAAATCAAGGTTATATGAATTCTTATTAGAGGGTTTCGCTGCCGAATGTTTGCTGATCAGTGGTAAATATGACTGCTCCTTTTACATTCAAACCACCTGCAATCCAGTTTCTCCAGGTACTTTCTGCGCTACTACTGTGTATTGGTGTGCTACTGTGTGTGTATTTTGAAGTATTTGTTAAGTTTTGTTAATACAAGACTTATAGAAAGCCTTCAGAAAAAGCACAACATTTGAAGAATCATGCCACATGTACTGCAAACTATAAGCAGTTTTCAGAATCAGAATCAGAATCGGTTTTATTGCTAAGTGTGTTTACATACACAAGGAATTTGTTTTGACTGCAGAAGCTTCCAGTGTACATAAAGTGACAACACAAATAAATATGAAAAAGACAACAAACATTAAACAGAGATGCAATCAGTCAAAAAGCTCTGCGTAGAAAACGTATTGCACTGTAAATTGTTATAAGGTGCTGTGTACGAGTGTGTATGAGAAAGTATTGCACGTTTATTGCACAGTAGGGGAATATTTAACTGTCCACACGGTAACAGTTCAAACAGGAAGTGCGCTGGGTGTGAGGGGTCCAGAGTGATTTTGTAAGCCCTTTTACTCACTCTAGAAGAGTACAGTTCTTGAAGTGTAGAAAGGGTAGTGCCAGTGATTCGTTCAGCTGTCCAGACTATTTGCTGTAGTCTGCCGAGGTTGAACTTCATCACCTGACGGAGGAAGTACAGTCTCTGCTGGGCTTTCTTCACAATAGAGTCTATATGAATGTCCCACTTCAGATCCTGAGAGATGGTGGTGCCCAGGAACCTGAATGACTCTACTGCAGCCACAGTGCTGTTCATGATGGTGAGTGGGGGGAGTGCAGGGGGGTTCTCCTAAAGTCCACTCCTAAAGTTTTGAGCGTGTTCAGCTCCAGGTTATTGCATCTGCACTATAAAGCCAGCCGCTCCACCTCCTTTCTGTATGCAGACTTGTCACCATTCCGGATGAGGCCAATAACAGTAGTGTCATCCGCAAACTTCAGGAGCTTGATGGAGGGGTCTTTTGCAGTGCAGTCGTTGGTTTATAGGGAGAAGAATAGTGGGGAGCCGGTGCTGATTGTGCGGCTGTCGGATGTGATTTTGCCCATTCTGACTAGCTGTTGTTTATCTGTCAGAAAGCTGGTGATCCATTGACAGACAGAGCTAGGAACAGAGAGTTGGGTCAGTTTGTACTCTAGCAATGATGGGACAATGGTGTTGAAGGCAGAGCTGAAGTCCACGAACAGAATCCTTGTGTAGTTCCCTGGTTTGTCTAGATGTTGTAGGGTATAATGCAGTCCCATGTTGACTGCATCATCCACAGACCGGTTTGCTCTATAGGCAAATTGCAGAGGGTCCAGCAAAGGTCCAGTGATGTCCTTCAGATGTGCTAGCACCAGTCTTTCAAATGACTTCATGGCCACAGATGTTAAGGCAACAGGTCTGTAGTCATTGAGTCCTGTGAACTTTGGTTTCTTCTGGATTGGGATGATTGTGAAGTGCTTGAAGCAGGATGGAACTGTGCACTGTTCCAGTAATCTGTTGAAGATCTGTGAGAAAATGGAGGCCAGCTGGTCAGCGCAAGTTCTCAGACAGGCTGGTGAGACTCCGTCTGGGCCTGGTGCTTTCCTTCTCTTCTGTTTCCTAAAGATCTGACGCACATCATCCTCACTGATCTGAAGTGCAGGCGGGGAGAGGGGGATGGCTGGAGGTGTTGATGGCTGTGTAGATAGATGGTCACGGCGGGTTGGGGTGTCTGGTCGGCTGTCTCAAATCTACAATAGAACATATTCAGCTCGTTTGCAAGATGTTTATTGCCGTCAATGCTGGGGGATGGTGTCTTGTAGTTAGTGATGTCTTTCAGGCCTTTGCACACTGATGCAGGGTCGTTGGTAGAAAACTGGTTTCCCAGCTTTTTGGCATAGCTCTTCTTAGCCACACCAATCTTCTTTGTCAGTGTGTTCCTGGCCTAATTGTATAGGACCCTGTCCCCACTCCTGTAGGCATCCTCTTTGGCCTGACCAAGCTGTCTAAGTTTTGGTGTGAACCATGGTTTATCATTGTTAAATGATAAACAAGTCCTGGTAGGGATGCATAACTCCTCACAGAAACTGATGTATGATGTTACAGTCTCTGTGAGCTCGTCCAGGTCTGTGGCAGCAGCTTCAAATACATTCCAGCCAGTGCATTCAAAACAGGCTTGTAAGTCCTGCTCTGTGTCGTTGGTCCATCTCTTAACAGTCCTTAATACTGGCTTAGTAGTTTTAAGTTTTTGGCTGTAAGTTGGTAGAAGATGAACCAGGCAGTGGTCAGAGAGTCCTAGAGCTGCTCTGGCGACAGAGCGATAGCATCCTTTATTGTTGTGTAACAATGGTCCAAAATATTATTGTCTCTGGTGGGGCATGTAATATGCTGTTTAAATTTAGGCAGCTCATGTGTGAGTTTAGCCTGATTAAAGTCACCGAGAATGATAAAAATAGAGTCTGGGTGTTGTTGTTCTGTCTCTGTGATCAGGTCAGCCAGCTGTTGCAGTACAGTACTCACGTGTGCTTGTGGTGGAATATAAACACATGAGGAATGCACGAGGAAAACTCCCGGGGCGAGTAGAATGGCTTACAGTTAATAAAAAAAAGCACTTCCACATCAGGACAGCACATCTTCTTTAACACAGTTACATCCATCCGTACGCCACCTTCTGTTGATGTAAAAGCATATTCCACCACCACGTGTTTTGCCCGTTGATGCCGTATCAGCTCTGAACAGCTGAAAGTCCGGTATGTGAAGTGTGCTGTCCAGAATGGCTTCATTCAGCGAGGTTTCCGTGAAACACAGTGCAGCAGAGTTGGTAAAGTCCTTGTTATTCGTGTAGTGATTCAGGTTTGAACAAGCCAGTGCATGCAAATAAACAATAATGTCAGTGGCTTCAGTTCATGTTTAGCCATCCAACCATGTATTCCTACTGCATTCTCAGATGGTCTCATCTGCTTGTGGACTAATGGTCAAATGATATGCTACAGAATGGCATAACCTCCATCGTAAATGGAGATGGGTAGGGGATGTTAGAGATGTTCAACCCTGTCCCATTTTGGGCTGAAAATCAATACCTATCCCTCATAGTGGCCCCAGACTGTATTTCAGGTTCCAGACATTTTGTTGTCCCAAGACAGGTAATTTTAGTATAAAGTTCATTCAAGAAGACCATGCAAATTTAATGAGGTTGATTTTAGCCAGAAAAGTAAGTTTCAAAACAATACTGCTTCCTAACAAACCCTCAAAAGTAGCATTGGCTGAATTTAGAGGCAGCTTTTTCTGTTTGGCTGACCTTTTGACAGATGGAGAAAGTTTTTGGGAAATGACGTTATTAAAAAAATAAAAGAAATAATAATAATATCATTGTTTTTATTATTATTATTTTTGATTATGATGCAAATGGATACACAAATTGCATGATAGAAATCAAATACAATGAAAACAAACAACCAAACGAACATACATTAACACCGTTAACAACAGCCTGTGTGTGTGTGTGTGTGTGTGTGATAATAATTTGGTGTATGGGTGGAAGTATTGATGACAGTAATATTATGATGACAGTAATATTACAGTTAAAAAGAATGTAAGAATAATAGCGTGAAAAATAAAATGAAAACAGAAACAGTCAGGGTTGGAGATTGAGGAAGATGATTCATAATAGTGTTAATATTGGTTAAAGTTATAAAACCAATCATATAAAAACAATATAATAATCATTATATTAACATAAATATTCAGTTTCTTGCACAGACCTCAGTGTATCATCAGGAGCCAATATCATAAATTTAGTTTTAACTATGTTTTGTTGTTGTTGTTGTTCTTGTTCTTGTTTATTGACTGTCAATAACTGACTTCAATTACTAATTTCAAAACCAAGGACCATAATCTTGATCCACTGAATAAAAAAACACATTCATCTCATATGTCTGAGTTAATAAATTAATAAATAAATAACCTGTTATCCGTAATCCATCTCTTTAACTTTGGTTAACACAGTAGCTATGCACATAAGGATTTTGTGCAAAAACAAAGTAATGCAATATATCTTTCTATGAGTCTATGAATCTAAACCATGCCAAGTCATTTTAGTGAGTAACCTCTTTTCTATGGCAATTACTTATGACTAAATCTATGCGAGATACTTTTTTGACAGGGCTGCGCAGTTTTATTGTTGCGGTCTCTTTCTCTCCCCCAGACTTCCATTAGTCTGTATTCTGGTCTGGTCCAGACATGCCAGTTCGAACACAAACAGCCTGAGGTTCTTATCAGTCTTTCTCACACTGCAGTCTTCCCCAGGAAACCCGTTCAAGCTCACTATATCACACACTCCTCCCTCAGCTTCAGCCATTCTCACAAGCACACTTTTACATTCCCACTTTGCTCCCCTCTTTATTTCACATGTTACCTAAGAACTGCACATCTCTTATCTGACTTTCTTTCTCCTTCTAAATCCCTTTCACCAGAAGCATGTCTTTGTCTCTATTCTCTTAATAGCTCCCTTGCTCTTTGTGAGTTGTGGTTATTCCAGTTCATATCTCTGTTTTTTCCCCCTCTTTTTATGTTAGTCACATGCTAGAGTTCATTTGTTCTTTCCACTTCTTAAGGGTCTTGCTCTCCATAAAGAAATAGTTCGCCCAGAAATGTACTTTTTGTCATTTTTTACAAACTTGAATGCATTTTTTTTCTTCTGCGATCATAAATGAAGTTATTTTGAGATGACCAGACAGGTCAGAATATGTTTGTTTTCATTTATGGAAGTCACAACATTTTTGAAAATATAATTCTATTTTTTTTATTAAATATCTGGGTGAACTATTCATTTAAATAAGCATTTCACAATTTTCTAGTGGTTTCATTCCAACTAACAAGGAACGTTCTCTGAACTTTAACTAATGTTGTGATTTTAAAAATTTTCAGCAAATGTTCTTCCAGTAAACTATAATCTGTGATGAGGCTACAGGTTGACATCGTTTTACTCAGACTGATAAATAAATTGAAGAGAAATACTGCATAGTAAACATGTTATGGATAAGTAAAATGTAATAAGATCCTGATGCATTCGCACTGACTTTCCAGTTGTGCATTTCAATTCTGTGGCAGTCTGTGGAGTAAAACTCTCTGTTGCTGTAAAACAGTCCCTAATTGGTCTTTACTCATCGTCTCTACCCAATACATCCACCAGTCATTCCTGAGCCATTTGCATTTTTAAATGATTTTTTTTTAATTTTGATTGTTTTTACATTTGCAGTATGTTTCAGTTTAGTTTTAGTTTGTTTCATTAATGGTTTTGTTAGTCTTATTTTATTTTTTATTTTGTGAAAACACTTTTTAGTATTTAATTTTATCTCAGTTTTAGTTTTGGTAATTCTAGTTTAGCAGAGTTCACAGAACACATCCATTGTTGATCAAAAACAAAGTTTAGTGTTTGAACAGCAGTAATAAAAATACAGAAAATATTTGAATAAACACCATGCAAGTGCAACGAAGGAAAAAAAAAACATTATGTAGAATTCAGAAAATCTTTTTTATATTAAAGGTTATATTGGCAAATGAAGAAACATTAGAACAGGTTTAAAAAATATATATATGTTAAATATATATGTTTTTTGTATATAATTTTGCATAATTTTGGAAGTGTTTGTAAATGCACGTCTGCAGATGTTACTCTAAACTCAGATTTTCATAAACTTCGTGCTTATTAATTCTGAAAACAATTATTTATTTGGGGCCTCACGGTGGCGCAGTGGATAGCACGATCGCCTCACAGCAAGAAGGTCACTGGTTCAAGCCTCGGCTGGGTCAGTTGGCATTTCTGTGTGGAGTTTGCATGTTCTCCCCGTGTTGGCGTGGGTTTCCTCCAGGTGCTCCGGTCCAAAAACATGTGGTATAGGTGAATTGGGTAAGCTAAATTGTCAGTAGTGTGTGAATGAGTGTGTATGGATGTTTCCCAGTGATGGGTTTCAGCTGGAAGGGCATCCGCTGCACAAAACATATGCTGGATAAGTTGGTGGTTCATTCCGCTGTGGTGACCCCAGATTAATAAAGAGACTAAGCCGAAAAGAAAATGAATGAATGAATGAATTATTTATTTTTGCTAAATGTTATTTTATTTCAGCTAGGTTTTCAATGACTGTTGGTAGATTTTCATTAATTGTGATTATTTCTTTTTTTTGACCAATAGTTTTAGTTTTCTCCCCCCAGCCCCCCCATCAAAAACACATGTGTCATCATGACATAACTGGATCCAAGATGTCCTATAGCTTTAGCAATGCAACATGTTGTAATGCTACTCTATGAAAATAATCTTAAGACTTAAGAGTTGCATTATATTTAGTTTGGGCTTGTTTGAATAAAGAAAACCTGCTGTAAATAAATATGTGTGGTCAGCTGTGGTTTACTGATATTTGGTAAAGCTAGAAACCAAAATCGTGCCCAAAAGTCTTTGCTTGAATCTGCCAGTTGAGACCTTATAATACGTGAAACAAGACTATATGTGATGTATGATGCGTTATAGATCAAATTTGAGATAAAGCCACATCTTTTTTTGTAAATTCCAACGAAAATTGCATTTCTGTTTTTTATTGTCATTTTTTAGCTTTTACTTTACACGGGTACATTTTTGGCAATAACCAAAAATGTTGTAAAAAGGTCAAAAGATAATTTTACTTGCCTCCAATCTAGTAAGTTGCCCAATTAACTGATTCTCGGTAAACAGAAACACATTTGATGCTATTTTCTGATGTGGAAGCATTTGATCTGTGAAAGAGTTTGGTCGCCCTTGCTCCACCCAAGGAGGGGGTTTGAGGTTTACAGCAGATGATGAGTAATGCCTTAATTTGTAATCTAATCTACAGTGATGCTCACATAGCTCACTTCACATTGTGTGAGCATTAACTTCAGTTCCTCTCATGCCTTGAGAGAGCCACATGACACAGATGCCAGTGTGCAGTGAAGCCTTAAGAAGAGAGCAGAATCTGATACAGGATTGTGGTTGAAGCCAGCGAAGGGCATTCATGGCTCAGTGTGTTGTCACTGCATTTAACACGTTTTTCAGTTTCTACAGAAAGTTGAGTCACTTGAAGTTGGTTACTTGATTTTTCTGAAACCAAAGCTGCTTTCCAATTGACACAGGTTTTTTTTCTCTCTCTCTCCCTGAGAACAGGATAAATGTGTTTGTTTACTTCACTCACCAGGCAAAATGTGCTAAAACACCTTGCATCACACACAGTCAAAACATGAACTGAGCATTTTATCGAGCTTAGCATATGGAAACATAACAGAATTCTGTTAATAAATATAATTTAAATGGCCGTACTTTCATACATCGCTATTATTCATTCAGGCTAACAAATATAAAGTGCTAAGATCAACCATAATCCTGAATTGCTCTATAACTGTCGGTTGCATGCTTTATAACTATGTATAAGCCACACCAGGAACTAATTAAACTCACTATAAACCCTGCAACCTCAAATCATTTCCACCGTGTTTGCTTTAGGCTGTGTTCTATTCTGAGGGAATCATCCCTAATCCTTTTGAAGGGTTTACAGTTGAAACTTTCGAAGGGTGTAGGGGACCAAAAAAAACTTTGCGCATCTGGAATGCTCTTTTTTTGTCATCTTGTGTCATCTGCGTGACAAATTAAAGATGTGCAATGAATCATTTAGTATTGGATTTATGCACAATGACTGGTGGATACATTTTACTGTTGCTGTTTATAATGCCTTTTGAACTGCATGGTTGATCTCTTTGAATTGGAACCTCACTTAGGAATGCTGAATACCCTGTTACATCCACTTCACAGGCCAATTACAATTAAATTGAACAATGCACCTCAAGTGTTAATGTATTCATTATGGCTGATCAGGATGGGTGTTGATAGTATATATCTGATTGCCACTCTTTACTGCACTGTGGTAGATAACAATTTCCACATGAATGTAGTCTAAGTGGAAAATGTCAGCTAAAATAATCATGAGGTTGGCACCCCACCCTCTGGAAACGACACCCCACCCAAAGTCCAGCCCACCCATAATCTTATAATACATCTTGCATCTCAGAGTTGAAGCTTGTCCTCCAAATTACCTTGAGTGTTCCTTTCTTAACACTTTAATTTGTTGTTTGTTTAACTCCAATTAGCACATTTCATGTATTATACAATTCTGAATTCCTGAAAATCTGAAATTGGCACTGAAATTGTACTGGATTCAGTCATATGAATTTGCTTCTTTAAATAAACTTAGCATTTACCATGCTAATAAGTGGGAATGCTTGTAGATTGTAGCTCATTAGCTAGCTAGTATAAATGAATAAATTTGGTCACTTTAAAATAACTCCATTGGTTTTGATAAGTGAGTAAATTATTTGTTGATTTGTTTATTGAGAATAACACCTAAATAGTCAAAGCAGAATAGCCATACATGTGCCTTTACTGTTTTATTCTGCAGACTAAGCATTTTGCATACATGTGTTGTTGCTTGCTAGTTAATTGCCTTATAATTTAGTAATATGAAAAAAAATATATAAGATGTAATTGGATTAGGCCTCACAGTGGCGCAGTGGATAGCACGTTCGCCTCACAGCAAGAAGGTCGCTGGTTCGAGCCTCGGCTGGGTCAGTTGGCGTTTCTGTGTGGAGTTTGCATGTTCTCCCTGTGTTGGCGTGGGTTTCCTCCGGGTGCTCCGGTTTCCCCCACAAGTCCAAAGACATGCACTATAGGTGAATCGGGTAGACTAAATTGTCCGTAGTGTATGAGTGTGAATGGGTGTGTATGGATGTTTCCCGGAGATGGGTTGCAGCTGGAAGGGCATCCGCTGCGTAAAACATATGCTGGATAAGTTGGCGGTTCACTCCGCTGTGGTGACCCCAGATTAATAAAGGGACTAAGCCGAAATGAAAATGAATGAATGAATGAATAATTGGATTATGTGTGGGAACATCATAAAATTAGTTCTTTGTCTTAATTTGGTCATTTTGAAATGACTTCATTTGTTAATGTGAAAGTTTCGAGAACAAATAGTTTGTTTATTTAAAATCAGCATAGTTGAACCGCAAGTAACATGTGTCTCTAATTTTACTCTGCCTGAAAAACCTTGTTATTCTCTGAGTAAAAGATAATAAATACTGGGAAAATAAGAAAATGCATTCTAGCCTGATAAAATCTTATCAGACAAGTAGCTATTTCCTATACTGTATTTGGCAATGAAAATCCTTCAGGGTTGCTGCAAGTGTTTACTTTTGTGTAAAAACTTTTTTTTTTCATGTGCACTTTGTGTCACTATTCTGTACATGAGGCTGCTTTTTCAGTTAAAGAAAAACGTTTTTCTTGTCTTAGAACATTTACCATTGTTGCTTACTGCATTTTATTAGTACTATATGCACAGGAATTATGAAGATTTATCCTTCATTTTTGCTCTGATTTCTGCCAATCTACTTTACAACGAATATTGTTTTATTGTTGTTTTTCATATTTATTCAGTATTTAGTAGAACTAAGTAAACAGCAGTTTGCTGTTATGTTATTGTTATTAAAAGGATTGTTCATCAAAAAATAACTGATTGCAGAACACAAAATGAAAAATTATTATTGTTTTTTTTGCCTAAACAATAAATGCAAATTGGTTTAATGTTGTTTCGAACCCTATCATAATTTAAATATTGTTAAAACATTCCTCAAAAGGACTTCTTTAGTCTCGACTTTATTGACTGACATTCAAAGCAACCAATCATTAATTAATTTGTTTTAAATTATATTTATGGGCACGTTTATGTGATACTAAAATAGTAAACAGAAATCCAGCAGAAAATGTGATCCTAATTTCTGCCTTACTTAAAGCACTAAGCCCAAAGTATTTCAGAGCCATAACTCTAGGCGGCCCATGGGCAGACTATTAACACTATACATGGAAAAATATGCTGTAAAATGTGCAAATATGTGAGTTTGACATATGTTAAGCCAGATATGATATCCTGCCGCCTTACCGGACTTGAAATAACAGATAGAGCCATAAGTTTCTCAAGTGTGTGTACACAGCTCTGCACTGTGTAAAGTTGTCGGCTTTTATGGTTGATAAAGATGGCTGTGTTTTGGCATGAGGTATTTATGTGGCCTATTTTATGAACAGTACTGATATAGATTACTTATGTGCTCTCTCTCTCTCTCTCTCTCTCTCTCTCTCTCTCTCTCTCTCTCTCTCTCTATCTCTTTCTCTCCCCTTTACTCTTAGACACACAGCCAACAGCTACACTAATAATTGTTTGCATGCTTTTTTTGGTGTATTTGACTGAGTGCCATCTTGTGTGTAAAATGTAGGGGGTGTGAGTGTGTTTACACACATTTTCATCTAATCCAGCCAATAGACAGTGAAAATTAACAGGTAGGAGCAAAGAGGCTTTTAATATGCTGCTTAAAATGTACTTGAACGCAAAACTGACATTAAATTTTTTTATTGAAACATGAAAGTTATTATTATGAATGATTTATCCATTTACAAACTAGCTAATCAATTCCCCATTGACCAAAATAAGACCTACTTACCTACTTTTATTCCTGTTTGAGATGCCATTTTACTTGTATAGTTTTAGCTATAGAATATCGTTTCAAATGGAAGCATTGCATGTCAAAAATTTACAAACATTTATTTAAAAAAATGAAGAATAAATAAATAATAAACTTAATTTGACCTTCTAACAATAACACTATTGTACATTTTAATTAGCTTATTATGAAAAAAAAAACATGTGTATTGCATTAGACTAACTGGGAGCATATTATTGTTCTTTTGTTAATTGGATAAATTCTTTTGTTCAGTTTATATGTCTCTTTGAATGAAACCTGTTACCAAATGATTAAATGTAGTGTTTGTAGTTCTAATTGAATTGTCCAATTCACAGTGTATTGTGAACAAAACTAGCCATTAAAGTGTGCCCAGATCTGCACTTCAAATGTTTGCCTGCAAATACTAAATACATTTTTTTATTTTATTTTTTTATTTCAACATACAACAATTTGAGACTTCTAATTTTTGAGACTTCTAATTTTGATTTATTCTATGCATATTGCTAGGCAGCAATGATTTTTTGCATCAATGATTTGCCATAATAAAAAATAAAATAGTATTGCAACTAGGGTTGCACAATATTTGGAAAATATGCAATATGCTATATATTGATTATTTATCTTGCAATATAACATTTCCTAGAGAAATGCTATTTGTATTGGCTATATA
>CAIGQW010054109.1:16205010-16233797 GCA_903798125.1 Danio choprae | reverse complement strand
ACACACACACTGTTATTTGCTTTCAATTGTTCACCCAACCAAACACACAATCAGGGACGGGGAATAAGTTTTAAAAATGTCAAGTAAACAAGCTCATTAGGAGTATCAATAATGTAAAGTTGTGTATACAATTATATCTTTATTTTTTATGACAATAATAGTCAATACGTTTAAGTAGAGTAAATAATTGTATATTAAATATATTAACTAATATTAAATAATGTAATATAATGAATAATAGGTAAAAAAATAATAATAATCACACATAAAAGCATACAGTAAGAGCACACAACATTTCCTTAAAGTCAGACCATTACTCTGTGCATTATTCAGAGATTCACTGGCAGATCAGGAACAAAACTAGGAATGAAACTAGGCATTTTGGAAAGTTTTTGGCCAATACCAAAAATTCTGGATGCATAGGTTTCACTACCAGCTCACTGAACATTGCTTTTTTTAATGACTTTCCTCAGCTCATATTTTCAGCTGTTTATCTCGTTTGTTCCAAACCCCGAAAATACCTTTCTAGTTGAAAATGCAATCAGTTGAAGATTTGGTGCATCCCTAATCAAAACAATTGTCTAGACTTTAAAAAAATATATCCATTTCACTGTAACCAGATGCTTTCTTAACTGCTGGTTTAACATTTCTGTTATATTCCTTGTTGTGTTTATTTTGTTTTAGTAGTGTGGATTGGATGCAAACTTTTCCCAACTTCTTTATACTTCTAATAAAAAAATCACTGTGAGTATATCACATATAATTCATTGAATAACATTCAGTCTTGCCAGCTGCAGTTCACTCAACAGCCACGGATGTCACTAATAACAAGGACTTCTGAATTCTATATACAGTAAAACCCCTTCAGCTCATTTAAATAGTATTTTTAAATGACTAATCAGAATATTAGCATCCGCTACTATGTGTATTAGACGCTGCGCTACTTATCATTAGTAAGTTGATACAGAATGTGATATGTTATAGACACATGTTCTCACTGGTGGTCTAATGTTCATTCCAGCGCTGTTTTCTCCAGGCCTCCTCTGATCTCAGTTGGACAGATGTTGTGTGTTCTCTACCTCCTCCAGATGTCTGATGCTCTGCAGAGCCATTTGTTGAGCTAGAACCTTCCATCAAAGAGGGGAAGTGCGGCAGGCTTATGCTTCCTGTCAGACAGCCCACTTGCTATCTGTTTATTGTCATTAGATGGGAGCAGTAAAGCCTGGAACAGAGCTGAGCTACTGGGAATGACAAGTGTGGGAGATGATCGTAACCATTAGAGAGGGAATCAGAGCACATTTTTTGGCATAAGCATGAATGTGTGGGTGAATGATATGCGTAAAATTGATTTTATGCAGTAGTTCAATAAACAAGAAGAAAAATATGATCAAAACATGCGTTAATGTTGTGTAATTTACATTTTAGAAGATAAAGACTAACAAGTTAATTTGAGTATATTTGTATTTTACAAAAATAGAAGCCAAATTAATTAATGTTTTAAACGATTAATCATCTCAGAGACTTACTAACAAAAAACATCTGCATCATGCATTTGGTTTAAACTTGTGCGAATATGGATAGTATTCATTCATTTTCCTTTGGGTAAGTCTCTATTTCAGATGTCGCCACAGCAGAATAAACTGCCAACTATTCTAGCATATGTTTTACGCAGCGGATGCACTTCCAACCGCAACCCAATACTGGGAAACACCCATACACACTCATTCACACACACACACACTCATACTGCCAATTTAGTTTATTCAATTTTTTGGATTGTGGAGGAAACCCATGCGAACACGGGAAGAACATGCAGACTTCTCCCCGTGCAGCGACCTTTTTGTTGTCAGGCGACAGTGCTAACCACTGAGCCACCATGCCGCCGCTAATATGGATAGTATGGCATTTTTAATTACTACAGCTGCTAATCTACCAGCGTCAGTTGTGCTACTTCACTTTTTCTGTGGCTTGATAGTCAAATGTCAACTGTAAACTTTATAATCCTGCCAAGTAATCTCAGTACTGTTATACTCAAATACTTTTAATTCAAACATTACTTCTTTGGCCTACTGTCTTTTGCATACTTCTGTATATATTAGGGAAGTTGCCATATTAAGAAATTGCACGTTAATTGTTACTGTCTACTGCTGTAACAATTTGCTGTGCATCATTTTGCAAGCCACATCTTTAGGAGGTCACATTTGTTAGCCGTTTATCACTTAATCACCACTATAAAAATGAACTGTTATTGTCTTGAGGCATAAGTCAAGTTTGAACACTATAAACTAACTGTTAAAATCAGAAAAATTACATTAATAAGTATGCCAAACATATCATACAACCTTAATAATTTAATACGTGTATACTACAGAACCCCAGCAAAGGGGTAAAATATTGTGAATTTTATTACACAAATAAAAAAAAAGGGGATTCTCATAACATGGAATTTTATTAAACCATTGTCTTGCTTTTATTTAATTTAACAACCGTGGAAAATGGTGTTATATAGCCATGATGTAACTAAAATCAAGGAACAAATTGAGCTGTGTTAATTAAATTATCTCAATATCTTTTTTCATGCACAGGACACTATACTATCCAATCCTTTGTTACTGGGTTGAATTTTTCACTTACTGTAGTATGCATGTAATGAACATCTTAGTCAAAACTCCTGTCCTGGAAAGGATGTAACCACGATCAGCATTAGCCCCTCACAGTTGGTTTCCATGTATTTTTTTTACTTTCTATAGGAGATTTTTGTCAAATTGTTTGTGTCATTATTCACCAAGACCCCGTTATATTCTAATTCTGACATAAACACAGTTAACTATACTTAAATAAACTTGTGTTTGTATCAAAATATATATGTAATCTATGACTTATGTGACTGCATGTGTGCAGTCCCGAAATCTCACGGTTATGCTGAGGATCACAAATAACAGGCATGTGGAATATTAACAGTCTTTCCCTGCTTGTCCAGCTGGCATGCCTGCGAATGCCCACAGATGTTGTTTTGTTGGCTGCTCAGCCGGTTTTTGCTGCCTTTGGCTCTGTTTGGTTCGATTTCTTTTCAAGGCTTCAGCACTCCTAATCAGCACTAGATGCTGAGCTTGTAGGGCTGCAGGTGGATTGTGTGTGCGCATCTGCGTGCATTCTGTTCCTACGCGGTTACAAAGACAGCAAATGAGATTGATTTCCTTCCCTCACTTCCGCTCCTTCCCTGCAATTTGATTAGTTATATTGAATTAAATCTGCTGTGAATAGCCAAATAAACAGCGACTTTCCATTATAGCTCAACATTGCTTGTTCCATTGAGTCATCTATGAGCTAAAGCAGGATAAAGAGGTCAAGCAATTAAATTTATATTATGCATGGGGTATCCTGAAATTAATTTTTAGGATGCAGCGCAAGCAGTTTACATTTGGCTCACAACAAACAAGGGAAGGGGATCTTGAGGCAAACTAGAAACATGAATTTTCGAGATACTCACTCTAATATGACCACGTATAAGACTAAACAGATTCCTGCAAATGAGGCCAACGGAAGATTGCGTGAAAGTCATCTTATTAAAGTAATTTCTCTCCAGTGGCCCTGATTTGCCATCTTCTTTTTTCCCCTCTCTCTCTCTTACTCTCTCTCTTTTCATCCTAATTATTCACTCTATCCATGTCTTTTTTTGGTGTTTAATTAAATAGGCAGGAAGTGTTGTTTGGTTCCATGTGGTTAATTGACAAGTGGCTAGGCCTCACTTTACTCAGCAATTACAAGCTGCATTCCAGCTCTGGCTAATTAAGACTCAACGATGGTGTATTTGAATGGCATTAAACATTTCTTAGGTTGGGGATGCCCCTCATCCCCTGCCTCCCTGCCTTGTTCCTTTCTTTTCCAAGAGGACTTAAGAAGCTGTACATTTTCCATGCTTGCTGCAGTGTGTCGGATTCTGGGGATTCAGCTGTCAGTCAAGCTCAGATTAACACTATTACAGGGGTTTGCCTTGAAACTAGGGGATAAATGCAGGCTGTTTATAAACCGAGGAGTTTAATTAAGATGCTTAATTTTTTCAAAATTAACATTGTACTAGGAATGCTTTAGTTTATAATTAAAACCTTTTTATAGTTATGTTCCTATCTGTCCTGTCAAATTCTATATTTTGATGCAAATTCATGTCAAATTCCTAGGAGACACTTTAATATCAAAACGACATCTAAAAACACAGCAAAAATCGCTAATCAATTTGATGTCAATTAACTACCTTCATGTGAAAATGACATCAAATTGACATCACACAACATTGGCAATATTTCAAAGCAAACTATTAACAAACTATGTAGCATCCAAATAAGAATGGAAAACTTAAATTGATTAAGATGCAAAACACAGTGTTATTTTAACATTAAATGTATATATGCAATATGGTATTTGTTAATATTTCGCAATAGCTTTTTAAGCTGTGTCAAAGTAACTGGAGGCTCATTCTGCTGTGGCAACCCTTGATAAAGAAGTGAATATGTCGATGGACAGTGAGTGTTTGTTTGCTTTTCACTTTTTTTTGTCCTTTTTGTAACTTTGACTTTCTTTCTATTGCTGTTTTTATTGTGTATACTTGATGCCCAACATAAAACGTGTCCCTAAGTGAACCGCTGATTTAGATGGTTTTCTTATCCAAACCGATTTAACAGTGCATTTGCTCAAGGGACAGTTCCCCTGAATCAACCCTTGGGTTAAATGCCTTGCTTAAGGCCACAACAGTGATTGCTCATGGCTTGGTCTTTGTGGTGACCAAACCAGTGACCTTCTGATTACATCTCAAGAGCTTTAAACACTATGCCACAGCACTCTATTTTTCTTTCATAGTGGTACCGATTTTAAAACATTATTTTCTAAAAGTGTAAGTTGATTGATAGTGTGATCACCAAATGCTATGTTGGCATTTTGTTTAATTTTTCTTCAGATTGTTTACTGCCTGATTTCTCAACCAAACCATGGCTCAGAGCCCATATCTAAAAAGCAGCTGAGACATATTACAACCCTTGCTTTTACTAAGTGAAGAAATCGTCATCGGAGGTTGCTTTCTTATTGATAAATAGTGAACATTTAGATACTATCAGCATGTATTTCTTTTTTTTTACACTAATCTGTCCAGATCTAGACAGCCAGCAGCCAGTCCATGATCCAGGATTCATAAAACATAGTCAGATTGAACCTTTGAAGAATATCCTTTTCCAAACTGTCCAAATTCCCAGCATCTGGCTCAGACTGCAACACTGAACTCAAAGCCAGATGACACATCTTTGAGTAATCTTTCTCCCATAAGTTCAGTATAGTTAAGATCTGTAAACATACCCTCGGGGAGTTGTCCACGGTTCTTTTAAACCTAAATATTGAGAAGGATACATTTCACCAGAAGAAGGTTCCCATTTAATGTATCTTGCACTCTAATAATGCTGGGTTATTTTAACACCTTTAAAAATATATATATAGACAAAACCAACTGCTGGGTTAATTTATTTAATAAAATTCACAGCCCTATTATCTATAGTTTGTCAGTTTTTTTAAATCCAAATTTGGCTTTTAACAACCCAGCAATTTTATGTAATTTAGTCTCTGTGTAAAGTGACAACAATTCCATGCTAAATGCAGTATATTCATTTAAAAATAGCAGATTATAAATAGTCATTATGTAATTGTTGAAAAGCTCAAAGGTCAACCTTTACTCTATAAAAATGCTGGGTTGTTTTACCCCAATCTCCTGACATTAGGTCAAATATAAAAAAAAAGAAAAAAGAAAGAAATAAAACAATCATTGGGTTAATTTACATCTAAAATTATATTTAAAACTTTTTTTTTCAACCCGACTTGTTCACATTTGGCCAACATTAGGTTAAAACAACTAAGAATTTTTAGAGGATATAATATGGCGCTTCATCAAAATAAGAAAAACTGTATTGTCTATAATAACTGCAGAAATGTGTTTGTTCCCTGACTGAATCAAAAGCAGACATTCATTTTCTCATATAAACCAGTGAGATTGTTTTCAACTGGTTGTGTGTGTGTCTGTGTGTGCATGTGTGTACCTTGTTTTCCTTATGTTGTGGGGACCAAATGTCCCTATGAGTATAATATCCAGGTTTTCTGTGAGGGTTGGGTTTAGGGGTAAGATTGTGATAGAGGAATAAAGTACAGAGTTTGTGCATTGTGTATATGGGAAGTCCCCATAAAGATAGCTGTACAAGTGTTTATATGAATGTGTGTGTGGGTGTGCGTGTGTGCGTGTGCAACTTACATTTTAGTAAGTTACATGTAGAGTGGCTTCAAGATAGGACAGTGAGAAGTAGATCTCCAGACCTGAAGCTTCAGGGTGTATTCAGTTTGTATTAGCATGATGTATTTTGATCAGCAACCTTACGTAAGCCCCTGAAGAATCTTAAATTTAAAATGGCAAAAATGTTTTCCATTGCCTAAATCAACCCCACATAAACTGTGAGCCATCTGGAGTAAATTAAACAGAATGAACTACAATGTCTGTGTGGTTTACTTAAATAGTGGCTTGGGATTTTGTAATGCCACAAACAAATAATGTAAAATCATGTTGCACTGAAAGTGTGGATTCTAATTTGTACAGTTATTGGCAAATGAATGTGTCCTACAGTATAAGCATAACAATTATTGTTTTCACTGATCCTTTAAATAAATAATAATTCAATGTAATAATTTGAGATCTTTACATTCTGTTTTTGATTTGTCTACAGGTTTTCAGTGTTTACATCAGATCCCACTCATGATACTGCAAAAACAGAAATAATGGACAAGAAAAGCGGTAAGAATGCCAGATTTGTTTGTTGTCATTTACAGTTTTACATATGTAAATACTATATTTTCCATTTGTAATAGTTTACTGCAAAATAATTCCTTGCATAATAATAACAGCATCAATTGTTTAGTTGTTTTGACTGCTTGAATTACAAAATGCGAAAATGCAAAATGAGTAAAAATGTATCTTGCATTTCAGCAAATGGCTTTGGTACCAAAGCCTCTGACAGTGGAGTACAGCGAAAACAGCTGCCATATTCTGTAGAAACCCCCTATGGGTTTCACTTGGATCTGGACTTCCTGAAGTATGTAGATGATATAGAGAAAGGGAACACAATCAAGAGGGTGCACATTCAACGTAAAAACAGGGGTCCAAAATACAGCACACTGCCTCGCAACTTCAGCCTTCCTGGACATGGCGCTCGACCTCTAGCCAAAGATACGTGGGCCAATACCTCCACTTTAGGGTCCAAACCCAAGTCCCGTGTCACTGAAGTCCAACAACTTTTTGAGTTCAGAGCCAGCGATGCCACAGGTGGTAGCAGTAGCATCAGCCGAAGTTCTGCTGCCAGTCAGTCAAAGATATCTGGGAGTAGCTACCTCCCCTCGCCAAAGGTTGCAAAAGAGTCTCAAGTACAGACCTCATCTCAGAATGAACAATCCATAGGCCTTAGTGTTAGGCCTCACCTGTTAAGAGCCTCCAGTATGCCAGTTAATGTCCCACGCAGAAAAGGATCAGACTCAACTGAAGAGCAGAGTTCCCAGTCACAGAATGGCTCAACTGAGAAGCTTTTTCGACCGGCCGATGGAGGTGACAGGAGAGGCAGCATTCCTCAGGACAGGGCCAGCTTGCATCAACAGATCACAGCTGCACTTAAAAGGGTGCGTGAGTTAGAGGAGCAAGTCAGGACCATCCCAGAGTTGAAGGCTCAAATATGTTCACTTAGAACAGAAAGGGAAGGACTGCTTCAAAAAATTCTGCAGCACCAGTCTGAGCAAAAGAGACCTTTGCAGCTGATAGAAAGCAAGGTTCCACAAACTGACTTGGAAGTGAGTGCTTTACCTCCAGTTACAACTGGGAAGGAAGATGCACATTCCCTTTCCAAAGACAAGGTTGCTGATCATGAAATCGTTCATGAAGTGCCCTCTGACAAAACCACAGAACAGCCATCAGAGGAACAACATTTTGTGGTGCAGGACAATGTACAACCAGGTTCTGAAATAAACAAACCGGTAACTGATACACAGTCAGAAAAGGAACAAGTGCCAGCTCCTGTTTCTGTCCCGGTGATACTCATAGACAAAGCAGAAACTCCAACTGATCCTGATGAAGAAGAGGAACTTTTGCAGGAGCCTACACTTCAAGAAGAAGTATTAAAGAGTCCCTCAGAGCAAGTAAAGAAGCATGAGAGATCAGATATTTTGTTAGAAGATAAACAGCCAACACTGTCACAAGGGATTTCTGCTTCAGAATCTGAATGTACATCAACTCAAGACGTTACCATGACTGTTCAAAGACCAAGTGTAATTATTATTGAGGAAAATACAATAGCCCAACCTGCCGAACAGAAACTTGTCTCTAACTTCGAGCTGGAGGCAAAATTAAAAACCTTGGAAGAAATTTTAAGCAAGGCCAGCTGTGAGCTAGAAAAGACAAATGTCTTACTAAGAGAGGAAATTGATAAAAACAGACAAAAGGATGAGAGAATACAGGAACTAACTGACCAAGTGAAAGAGCAGATTCTTCAAGGTCCTATTGAGACAGAACCTGAACCAGTAGTCAAATGTGATGCATCGGTCAGTACTGACAGCAAAAGTGTCCTAGAGAAAGGAGTCTCAACAGAACCTCAACCAATTGAGGATCCCAAAGAAACAGTATCTAAATGCTCAAGCACTCAGACAAATATAGTAGAAGCTCGAGACATTGAAGTGCTAGCACAAGTCACTACAGCAGAGAAAATTGTTGGGGTAGAGGTAGTCATGTGTGACCAGTCAATAGAGACAGATGTCCAGGACAATCTAGAAGGCAACAGTAGTCAGGAAGTTTTGGAAATGCTAGAGAACACAGACTCTATAAAAGAACAAGAGGGTGATATCAAAGATAGTGAATTAAGCCAGATTACAGGTACCAAAGTCAGTGAAAATGTTGTAGAGAGCGACACTGAAGAATATGTCATGGTAGAAAGTGCCATGGTTGAGACTTTGGCTAGTGAAAATGAAGTTCCAAAGCCCACAGTCCAAAAGACAGAATCTGTGGAGAGTCTGGGTGTTGAAAGCACAGTAAAAGAGAAAGAAAAAGAAGGAGGAAGTTCAGGTTTGCAAACACAGCAGGAACCAAAAGAAACACAAGGACAGGATCCCCACCCTCAATCTCAAAGGGCATCTGAAGCCACAGCTTCTCCTGCTGCTATCGGCCAAGTTGTTAATCGTATACAGGGACTTCTTAATGAGCAGTGGGCCAGTCTGGGAAGTGGGGGCCAAGAGGCAAAAGGAGAGAGCTCCCAGAAACCTCATTCTTCCAAAATAAGCTCCATTCAAAGCCACCTGAGAGGGTCCCTCAGTGCCCTGTCTGCCTTTTACTCACCTGTTCAAAAAGGAGGGGCTGCACGACAATCAGGTAGGATGAGGTCTCATTCTATATTATATTAGCAAACTTATTAAATAGATAGTAATGACTGATGTGAAAGTCTGTTTAAGTAATTTTTTAGCATCTGTGTAAATTCTTTGTATGAGGCCTGTTAGGCTTCATATGCTACTTGGAAGCAAAGTTATTGAGCTGCCAACTTAATGTTACAAGATTGAGGGAAAAAATATTACTCCACAAACCTCAAAGGAGTCCTAATCATGTTTATGGTTTAAAAATGGTTTATATTTTAGATGCTGTCCGTACATTAATATTAATAACTTCCTGGCTGGCTGTTTGGTTTGGATTTAAATAAGCAAGTAATTAAGAGTCTGTAAACAGACCTTTATAGCAGTGATTAAGATAATTCTGGCTTATATGATTGGCAACAGTTCTTTTCAAGTCATATTATTTATCAACAGTGTTTACCAAGCTCAAATGAGAAAGAAAGAAGGATTCATTTTCACTCATGAATTGGTCACAAGTTGACCTTAATCTTATTAAATATCTTTGGGATGTGTTGAAGTAGACTTCACAAAGTAAATTGCATCATGGTCAGGGTCAGAATCGGGGTCTCCCATTGGCAGTAGAAGATCTCAGCCCAAAATAACGAAACTCTAGATTGAGAAAAGCTTTGTTACACTGCATAAGGTTGCTAAAACGATGGCCTGAGGAAAGCACACCTTAATCAAAGCTAGTGGCATTAGAGTGAAATACACAAAAAGATACATGCTATACTTTTATATAAAGCGACTTACAAATGAGGATAGAAGATGCACTTAAAATCATCAGAAAATACTTTTAATACTTTAATACTAAATACTAAAAAAATACTTAAAATATTTTTTATTCATTCATTCATTCATTTTCATTTCGGCTTAGTCCCTTTATTAATCTGTGGTCGCCACAGCGGAATGAACCGCCAACTTATCCAGCATATGTTTTACGTAGCGGATGCCCTTCCAGCTGCAACCCATCTCTGGGAAACATCCATACACACCCATTCACACTCATACACTACGGACAATTTAGTCTACCCAATTCACCTGTACCGCATGTCTTTGGACTTGTGGGGGAAACCGGAGCACCCGGAGGAAACCCACGCCAACACAGGGAGAATATGCAAACTCCACACAGAAACGCCAACTGACCCAGCCGAGGCTCGAACCAGCGACTTCTTGCTGTGAGGCGAACGTGCTACCCACTGCGCCACTGTGAGGCCCAAAATATTTTTTAGTTTAGTTTAATTAATTTTTTTTATAAGTTAGTAAGTTTAAAAGTTCAAGCATAAAGAAAGGGGTGTATCCTGCAGGTGGTTTGTCAAGCCCACTCACCTGCCAGGAACACACTTAGAATTGCGCACTGTTTTCCCAGAAGTTTCAGAAGGTGTCTAGTGCATATAAAGAGATAAAGAGTGTCACCTACAGGTGGTTTGTCAAGCACACTGACATGAAGGAAGCACAGTAAGAATTGCACACGGTTTTCCAGAAACATGGAATGTTGATAAGAATGTGAGAAGAGAGTGTGTTCTACAGGTGGTTTGTTTGTCAAGCCCACTCACATAATTCCACAATGTTTCTATATTTAGATCACAATGTCTCTATAATCAGACTTTATATACAAATATCTACAAATACTGATGTCATCACGATAGCTATTCTAAATGAGCAGAACATCTATTTTTTCTATCCTAAAAAAAAATCTATCCTGAACGCGGACCAACCACTTAAAAACAATGCATAGTACAGACCTTACTGACTTTGAAATTAAGGTTTTAAGAGTCAGAGATGACAGTCAACTGATGTAAAACAAAGCTAAAAGTCAGCTTTAAACAATAAGTTCAAATATGCATGCTTTTGTCTGATTATATATGCATGTGTGGCACAGAAACCAGTCTGTTGCAATCACCCAGTGGCATTACGCTTTTATACTGAAGTTGCTTACTGAATGCCAAGATCATTTAGGAGATTGTGTTGACAGTTTAAAAGCATCTGGCCCACATTACATTGCTTGCAAAATGGTGCGGTCTTTCTGGCATCAAAATTCTGGCATCTATTGTTTTTTGTGCAACCACAGTTAATTATGCTCTTTTGATCCAATTATCTTATTCTACAATTCCACTGAATATTATCATATTACGGAGCAACCATTTTTATCATAATTCATAATTCCCTGACTAGTTTGGATTCTTTGGAGATAGTGTAGAGTTGTTGTTTTTTCATTGTGTTCTGAGGAATGAAAACAGTCTTGTGGGATTTTTTTGAGCTTTTTAATCTATATGATGCTTTTTGTAATTGCATCCACTTGTCTATTGGTTGTCATGCACCTCTGTTCTCTTCAACAATTACAGACAAACACTATGGAGCAAATATTTGTAAATGTTTTGTGTTACCTTCTTTTGTGTTAAGGTTTTGTAAAATCTATTTTTTGTGACAAATATGAATGACAGTCACTTTTATGAGCATTCATTTTATTGTATCAGTTCCTCTGTGACTGTAACAGTTGTTTTCACAGTTAAGTGTGCTGCATTATGAATGAGTACAACTAACTTATCTGCTCTATGGAACCCAGCAAGTGAATGTTTTGCATTACTTCTGGTAGAGGAATTTCAAGAAAAATCTCCTAGACTGTGCTTTATTTTAAGGTTGGAAAAATGGACTGTATTTTGATATGCATTGGATTAAGTTAGTGCAAAGGTAGATGAACAGGTGCAGGCCTGGCTTACATTTTCACATATCTGACCATCTCTCCTTTATCAGGCCTCAAATCCATCATGAAGAAGAATGACTGTCCTGACAAGCAGGGCAATGGGGGAGCGAAGAAGAACTTGAAGTTTGTTGGCGTAAATGGAGGGTATGTGCATTTTATACATTTTTGGCATATTTTTCTGCATGTGAAACCTTCAGTTCTGCTCTCCACTCTCCAAGTGGGATTTGAACCCTACTTTCCAGTGTGTGGAGTGAATGCGCAAGAACAACAATGCTAAAGACTGCAGCGTTAGTCAAGTTCCCATTTTGAGGCCAGATGAGAGTCCTCCATGACACTCACTCCACTAAAACTCCCGTTTGGGTCAAGGCATGAGTTTAACCCCTAAGGCATTTAATACTGATTCTTGAGGGTCTATGCCCAGTGGAGATTAGCTAGTCAGCTCAGAGGCACTTGTCTTTAAGACTGTGTCCACACAAGTATTTTTAAAAACAGTTTTCCCCACCTTCATTTAAAAAAAAAAAACACTCTATCCACATAAATGTGCAAAAACGCACTGTGATGCATGTTTAGGGCACACCGAACCAAAAGGGCGGCGATTAAAACTTTTAATGCTGGGTTCAGACCAAAAGAGGAATTTACATCAGTACATTACAAACAAGTCAATGCAAACATGAGAATAGAGGCGGATTACCCCTCCCTCGTCCCTGCCCACCACCCACCCATGATGTGGAATATGCGATGCATTTGCAGTGAATGTACAGAATTTGCCTCAAACACATCTTCAACATTTGATGTGATCCAAGTCATGTTGGATAATCAGAATGGAGAAAACAATGCGCATACAGATGTCATAATGCAAAAACTCCAGTCGTAGCAGCCACACGACCCCACTGTACTCAGGGTTTTGAAAAATCTTCACCCTGAACAGAGTTGAGAAAAGAGAAAGTCACCTGATCCTGTGTTTTCGTGTGGACAAACCTTGTAGAAAGCCAAACCTTGTAGAAAAAACTGGAGGTTTCAAAATACCTGTGTTTGTGTGTATAGTGCCCAAGTTTCTAGTGAATCTGAATCTGATAGCTTGATAGGTGTATTTGATTAGGGGCTGGAGATAAGCTCTGCTGGACAGTAGCCTTCCAGGAACAGGGTTGAACATCCCTGCTCTATGGCTGTATATGCCTAAGCAGGATTTAAATGGGCAATTCCAGCATGGGTTGTGGATGCACTTTGATGGACACTAAAGACAGCAGCTTCTGTATTAGTTGCTAGTGCACCACTTAAGATCTCTGCTGGGTCATGGCACCAAATAAACCCTTGTAGCGTTGGTGTCCAATATTGATCCTTGAGGGCAAATGTCCAGCAGGGCTTAGCTGAAACAAGAACCAGCACACTTGTCTTTAAGTAAATCTGAAGACCTTGATTAGCTTGTTCGTGTTTATTTATATACAGGTTTGGACTTCTACATCCCAGCAAGATTTGAATCTCCATGCCTTGCATTTAGATGAATGCTAAAACCAGCAGCCTCTAGTGTTAGTTGTTTGTGCACCTCTTGACTAACACGTATAGTACTTAGTACAGATTCTACTAGCTGGCCTCAGTTACACATGCAGGAAAATAGTTTTTATGCACAAAAGTAATGGTAGTTAAAAAATCACCTGCTATTTGTGTAGATGCTTTAATAAATTAACAAAATTCATCTGTCGTGCTGATGGATGAGTCTATTTCATCAACATCCATGACATCAGATGTCCATCCTGTGTCTTTGCATCCCTTAGTCTAGTTCATCCTTCATCACAGTGCTCTGTTTGAAATGGACCATGAGGTGTCGGCGTTGTATTTTGTGAGAGCTGTTGCATGTTGAGTGAGGCCTAGTGAGACGACATGAAGAACAAAGTCCTCTCTCTGTTCCTCTCTCTCTTTCACTGTGTCTCTCTCTGTCTGTCTGCCTGTCAATGTGTTTGGTGAATGATTTGTTTATCTTGGCATTAGAGATGCTTCTGTCTCAGCTGTATTTGACCAGCCCTCAACAATAAGATAATTATCCAGATAGTCTTAGGCAAACAGTTTGCCTTCCATATGCTTTATCAGAAAGGAACAGCTAAAATTCTGCTGAACTATTCTCTTTCTGTAGCCCAAAGGAAGTATTTTAAAGTTGGAGAACTGCAAGTATGGTGAACTTCTAAAATGAGGCGGCAAATTTCTATGTGTTTCGTTTTTTTAGTCCAGTGTAATCTAAATGTTCCATTTTGGTTGAAGGCATATGGAACACAGCTTACTTCACACTAATAGTAATTTTTCAGCGAGAGTAATGACTTTAATTAATGCAAAATAGGCCCTTGTAAAGCTTTATCTGATGATGTCACTGCTGGACAGTGTTTTGATGGGTTCATTCATTCATTCATTTTCATTTCGGCTTAGTCCCTTTATTAATCTGGGGTCGCCACAGCGGAATGAACCGCCAACTTATCCAGCATATGTTTTACGCAGCGGATGCCCTTCCAGCTGCAACTTGATGGGTTCAGACTACACAATATCAGCCATGATCTGTTTGATCCAGAGTGTTGATTTGTGAATGACGTGTCATAGTGGATGCCGATGCCAGGTCTAGAAAGCTTCATGACTTCCCAACAGAAAGATTAGCATGTTTAATTTTTATTTCCACACTAGATTCCCTCTGATCTGTCATGTTGACCAACTGATGCACATCTTTCAAACATGGCAAATTAGAGAAATGATGGTATTGATGCTGCTAGGTGGAATTATGCATCAGTGTCCCCATCCAGCCAGGATTTCTTTCTTTCTTTCTGAGCATTTCTGACAACAGACACCCAGTACAAAACATGCAACTTTGTTACTCATTTGTTGTTAATACTCTTGGTCCCAGAATACAGATGTTTACCTATTCCTAGTATAAGGTAAACTTTAGAAAAATGTCATGGAGTTCATTTGTGAAGTTGTATGAACTACACACAGCATCTGTGTACAACCAAGCACATGCACATTTAGTCAGAGCGGTTATAATGCAATAAAGGTGTTTACATGCCTGATTACGAATTACATCAGTTTACAGCACACACAGTATTTTAATGCTATTATATTGTATTATATTATATTATATTATATTATATTATATTATATTATATTATATTATATTATATTATATTATATTATATTATATTATATTATGTTATATTATACAGTGTTATTTTCTAGGATTTTTCTAGGAGGTTGTAGCTTGTTTGTATAAATGCAAATATTTTAAGTAACACATATCAGAGCTCTTTGGTATTGTAACCATTTTGATTTAAATATCTTTAAAAATCCTTGCTCAAAAAGCTTTGAGCAAGGTGGGTTTAAAATGACCCAAACACATGATAACTTTGCTTATCAGTGTACCTAAACAAAACATGCTGGAAACCCTTTATCGCGAATGCTATCAAATAACATGCATGTATGACCTTTAATTTATTATTCTTGTTTGAAATATTCTTTGATAAAGTCTGAAATCGTGTGGGAGTGTTGGCAGTTTTGGCTCGTGTTTGTGTTTTATAGACTGTGATTATCCTGAGAAAGGCCCTGCACTGCTGTTGTTTGATGACAGCTGGTGATTTCAGAATTTACACACAGTTTTGACCCAAACCACCGTAATATAATTTCATTCTGCTAGCGCTGTCATCCAAGCACAAACAGCAGTATCAAAAACGCTGAATCGCCGCCTTTGGCTGCCAAATGTGTTCATTTTCTTTCCAGCATAGCCATTGGATTAATCACATTTGGAAATCGTGATTGCTAAGATATTTCCTGCGTTGCATAATAAACCACGAGCACTTTTCTCTGACCTGAAGTGCTCAAAAGAGGCCCTCATACTAAACACCCTAATAAATGTATAGTCATCTGACCTGCAGCTACAGGCCTCCATTCACCCGTGTCCTTGAGGAATTGAGGGAATGCCATTCCTCTTGCCTATCTGAAAACATCCATGAAGGAGCAGCTTTCTTCAGACAGAGTCAACATATAAGAGCCCCTCAGAGCTCACAGGTGTCCCTCTTATTTGAACTGATTTTGTGAGCACATGCATTTTGCATGTCCATTCACAACAGACATATTATACATTAGTGTGCTATTTATGGTAAGGGCTGTGTCAACATAGAAGTCAAACATAGATTTAAAGACCCTTTTAGTCATTTTTTCACAATGTAGATGTTTTAAAAATTTAGGGTTGTGCTAATGGGGCGGCGTGGTGGCTTAGTGGGTAGGGTTGTCGCCTAACAGCAAGAAGGTCGCTGGTTTGAGCCTTGGCTGGGTCAGTTGGCATTTCTGTGTGGAGTTTGCATGTTCTCCCTGTGTTTGCGTGGGTTTCCTCCGGGTGCTCCAGTTTTTACTGTGAATTGGGTAAGCTAAATTGCCTGTAGTGTATGTGTGTGAATGAGAGTGTATGGGTATTTCCCAGTGATGGGTTGCAGCTGGAAGGACATCCGCTGTGTAAAACATATGCTGGATTAGCTGGCAGTTCATTGCGCTGTGGCGACCCCTGATTAATAAAAGGACTAAGCCGGAAAGAAAATGAATGAATGAAGTGGTGCTTATTCATAAAATAATTGTTATTATAAACAAATTATTATTTGTAGCGTTATTTGTAACATCCATTTAACTGCAAATAATTGTCTTTATGATTATATTCAGTTAAATTCAAAACAAATCAGCTGCAAAAATTAATAAAATCATCAATATTATTAATGTTCTGTTATTACAAAGATTTACAAGTACACAAAACAAGATAGAAACTATTAATTAACTGTTTTGTTTTTGTTGTTGTTATTTAATAATTAAAATAGAATTAAACTGCTTATTATTATTGTCATAAATTTTCTCTCATAGATTTTGAAGCATATATATGGTCATATATTTGTTGTAACTAAGGTGTGCTTAATTTTAATCCTTAAAATGGCCTCTTATCAAAAGAACCAGCTTGACTCAAGTTATCTGTGTGTCCAGTTATGAGAGCACGTCCAGTGAGGACTCCAGTGGTGAGGAGAATCAGGACGAGGTTGAGGAGGTGGAAAGCTCCGGGCCTGAGGTGGAGCAGGGAGAGGAGGACAGTGGGGCGGCCCAGGAGGAGGCTGCTGCTGCTGGGGAGCAGAGTGATAGGGTACAGGCGGAGGGGACAGAGGGCTCTGATGAGCCTGATGTCTGCCAGGCCTCCATGAGTCCCCAGGAGGAGCAGCCTGTCAGGTGAGATGGAGGGCCGTGGGGAAACGAAGGGGCTGAACGGACTTTACAATCTTAATATTAATCTGAGTTATGTGGTCAATTGATGGAATTTATATACAATATATTTTATATCAGCGACCTTCTTGCTGTTTTATATACAATATATTTTATATTTTACATGATCTACTTGACCAGGGGTGTCAAAGTCAGTTCTTAGAGGGTCACGGCCTTGCAGAGTTTAGTTCCAACCCTGCTTCAACATATCTACCTGCATGTTTTTAGCAAGCCTAAAGGACTCAATTAGTTTGATTAGTTCCGTTAATTAGGGTTAAAACTAAACTGTGCAGAGCTGCAGCCCTCCACTGAGTTTGACACCTGGGCTCTAGACTAATACGTCATGGGCAAAATTATTGGCACCCTTGGTAAATATGAAGAAACAATGATGTGAAAATAAATCTGCTTTAAAAAAACATTGCCTAAAAAAAAATCTTTCATTCAAAACAAATCACAAAAACCTACAAAGTGGCTAAAATTATTGACACTCCTATAAATTAATGAGTGAAATGCCTCTGAAGTTTATTTCCATTCATATTTACATTTCTTAGCAGTAGAGTACAAACATGAGAGTCCAGCCTTGACTCTCTGAAATATAAAACACAAGGCCAAATTTGTTATTCCTTCATCATATTGAGTAAAATAAAGATAGTGCTGATATGCAGCAAAAGATAGTTGAGCTTCACAAAATAGAAAATGGCTGTAAGAAAATAGATAAAGCATTTCCACCATTGAAGGGATAGCTCACCTACAAATGAAAGTCTGTCATCATTTATTATCTTGTTCAACACCTGTTTCAGTTTATGTTGAACACAAAGGAAGATATTTTAAAGAATTTTAGAAACTGGTAATCATTGACTTCTATAGTATTTGTTTTTCCTATGGATGTCAGTGGTTACAAGTTTCATTCTTCAAAATTTTATTTTATGTTCAACAGAAGAAAGAAATTTATAAAGCTTTGTAACCAATTGAAGGTGAGTAAATAGTGAGTATTTTTCCCCGTTTTTGGGTGATCTCTTTAATTAAGAAGTTTCAATCAAATGGATACGTTATGAATCTGCCTGAAAGAGGATGCGGGTCTAATGTCTTGTGTGGCAAAACATTCTCAGAGGACTAAAGTTGGAGAACTGTAGAAATAAGTTGTTCAGACGAAACCCTGTGTCCAAGGTCAAATTTACGGCAGGAGTGTTACAAGTTATTTATGCCAGAAGTCCTGGACATTGCTCAGAATCTACCAAATACCAACAGATAAAAAAGTAAATTTCACTTGAAAAGAAGTCTTATAATAAGCCATGATGGGATCTTCCATAATGACAATGATCCTCAATTAACATCCCAAATCAACAAAAAATCTGTTACTGAGTACCAAAGCAATGTTCTGCCATGGCCATCCCATTTCCCTGACACAAATCCTATATAAAGTGAAAAAAGATCACCAACATGGGCTAGAGTATGAGATTTCCCCCCTTGTTTTCATTTTTTAAATCCAGTTAACTACTTTTCAGCAAAAGATAAAAAGGATAAACCACACAAATGTATTTTCACAGCGTGTCGTTTGCTCATATTAACCAAGGGTGCAGGTAATTTTGAGCATGACCATATTTTGTGTTAGTCCCTTTTACTTTTTCAAGCTGGTGTGAAAAGCTCATTAGCTGATAATATGAGCTGGCTTACCACATTAAAGTGTGCAGTGACCCTTCATGCACGTTTCTCAAGGCTGGATCCCGTGTTATGAATCAGACACAATCCTGCCTTTTGTTCTGCCCATCATCTGGCAGGAAAGTCTATGTGTTGAGTGACAGGTTTAATATGTCCAGTGTACGGTCCACTTAAAGGACTGCTTCACTACAAAAGGCTGAAGCACACAAACCTATCTAACATGGGAGAAGCTAAAGGTGTGGTCTTCTTTTATGATAATCAAAACACTGTTTTCATTGCAAATTATGCATTTTTTGGAGTAGGGGGATGTTGTAAAATGTTAAAAATTGTTTATGTCATGCTTTAGTTCAAATTCTTAGATAAATAAGTCATATTAAATACACCTGAGATACCTAGCAGATATTCTTCTGCAGCTATTTCTGACTATTAATTTCTGGTAATATGAATTATTAATAAAATAAATAAATAATCATTTCAGTAATTAACAGGAAAAAGTCATAGTTTGGGGTCAGTAAGATTTGCTTTCTTTTTCAAAAGAAGTCATCATTTTTATTTAGCAATGAAGTTATGGCAAATACTTAAATTTTAGTAACATTTTACATTTTAATTAGGATTTTTAAATTAATTTTCTTTTGAATTTTCTATTTACCAAATCCTGAAAATAATTTTATGCAGACATTTTTATGCAGACAATTTTATGCAGACAACTGCTGACAATTCAGCTCACATGGAAAAAAAACAAATAAAAAATATTGAATATAATAGTTATATGTAATAAACCTTTACTATTACTGTTTTACTCTATTTCTGGTAGCAAAAAGGCCTTAGCATAAGAATAGAAACATTAAAGTCTTACCAATCCCAAACTTTTTGTAGGTAGACCCACACATACATAATAAAAAAACATATGTTGAAGTATGTTTAAATGTAAACACAATTCATACTTCTCAAGGGACAGAACGTTTCCAGAATCTGCATGTGCCAAAGGTAGTAATGCAGATGTTTGTGCCATTCAAATGTTGGTAACAGTTTGCTTGAGAGGCCTAGTCAATCTCAACTCATGTTACCAAATTTCAGATTACCAACCTGCATTGTATTCCATATCTATCAAATACAGTCTTCATAAGGCTCAGGTCTGCAGCCTTTCTGTATTTGAAAACATTTTACATAAACATTGAAATATATAAGAATGATGCATGATTTAATTGTATGTATTTTAATTTGTTTATAATAGGTTCTAGTCTGTACCTGTAATAGGTACTGTACCTGTCTCCCTATTGTTAATTTTCCTTACCTGGAAAACATACAGAACAGACATTATGTTGTACAGTCCTACACATAAGTTATAAGTGTATTGTGCCCCTGTGATTTAAATTACAGCTCAATCTGTGTCGTTGCAGTGAGTTAGTTGATAAGAACTTCATGGCTGCTTGTCATTTCCTGAAGGATCGCATGGCAGAGGTTTCTGCACCAAATAAAGAAATGGTAAGCAGTTAATGTCAATGTATTACCTTCAGTGTATACTGAAAAGCATTTGTGGACAGTAACAAAGTATTTGTTTGTATACAAGTAGAATTAATTGTGAATCAGACTGATCCAATTGTATGTTAAAAGGCTTTTGTGTTTAACAGAAGAAACCAAATCAAATGTGTTAGGGCTGATTAAATGAACATGGAATTCTCACTTACGAATGAACTATCCCTTTAAAATAAACATTTTTTTTTGAAAATAGGTTCATTTTACAACTTTCCTAGAGTTAAACAGTTGATATTTACTATTTTTAATCCATTCGGCTGATCTCATGGTCTGGTTTAGCTTAGCATAAACAATTGAATCGGATTAGAGAATTAGCATTTTACTTAAAAAATTCAAAAAGGTTTTGATAATTTTCCATTACTCTCATTCCAGCATAAATCATCAATGAACTTTGCTGCCATACCATGGCTGCAGCAGGAGAAATAATATTATGCAGCATTTACCTAGCTACCTAGCTGGGGACTATTTTCAGGTCCAATTCAATGATCTATGTTCAGCTAAAAGTTACCCTTATAGACCCGGAGATCGGCTGAATGGATTCAAAAATAGTAAAACCAAAATGGTAAAAGTGTTTAACTCTAGAGAAGTTGTAAAATGAGCTTATTTCTTGAGCTTATATTTCTTATTGAGCTTATAAAAAAAAAAAAAAGTGGAGTGTTCGTTTAATGCAAGATATATTAAGAGCCTGTGCACTTTGACTCAAGCAAAATAAAAAATACAACTTTTACGGAATTTTATTATATGGTGGCAGTATTATTAATTTTAGTTTAGTATGTAATTTCTTTTCCACATTACTTAAAAGGTGTTAAAATTGATTTATTTTTCTATATTTGGTACAAAAATGCCTTGACTATGGATGATAACTGTGGATGATATCTGTCTTCTACTGAAGTGTGATGACTCTTTGGCTGTGTGAATTTCAGAGGCAGGTTCTGATGATGTTGTATCAGGAGTGGTTTCGTGTGTCGAGTCAGAAGGATTCTCAGGCTGAGACAGTTACACTGTACCTCAGAGAGGTGGGCTTTCACACCCCAACTCTGCTGCGCTACATTGTGAACCTGGCGGATGGTAATGGCAACATGGCTCTGCACTACAGTGTGTCCCATTCCAACTTTACTGTGGTCAAACTCTTACTAGACACAGGTGAGAGACTAGTGTGTTCATATCTGAAACAAGACTAGCTTGAAGAATATAAGTAATTGTAAATGGAGAATTCAACAAAATGTTTTTTTGGTAGCATATGCAGATGGTCCCACTTTATATTAAGTGGCCTTAACTACAATCTATTTATTTTTTGATGCAAGTACAATGTACTTACTGTTTTCATAATGTATTGCAGAACACTTCTGGTGCTCTTGAGGTAAAAATTGGTAGGGTCAGGGGCAGGTTTGGTAGTATGGGTAGGTTTAACGGTGGGTTATGGGTAAGGGATGGTCAACAGTGTAACTATAAATGTAATCACAGAAATTAATTACAAATGAAATTACATGCATGAATTTAATCAGTCATAAATACAATGTAAAAACATGTATTTAAACTATTAGTACATTATAACAAATTATTAATTTCAGTGTAAGTGCATATTATTTAAGGCCACTTAATATAAAGTGGGACCAAATTGGTATTCTTTTTTCAAATTTTCTCTTTAATAGGTTCAGAAAATTTACACAGTATTTTCGGGTTAAGCCTTTAAATTGCCCCTGTTGCTCCCCGCAAGTCGGTTAGCGCACGGGCAGGCCTGAGGATCACAGTGGGGCCTAATCCGTCGCCTTCGGGCCCGCAAACCGGGTGCCAGTCCATCCTCCGGGTTGGCCGCGCTCTCATTAGATGACACCGGGGACTAGATGTCCATTGCTGCATTAGAGGGCGGGTTAACATGCTCCGATGACGATCCGGACCTGCTGCCACCCTCCGGGGTTGTCAGCGAGGCAGTCGGACCGCTTAGACGGCTGTTACGTGGGGGCCAATAAGAAGGCAAAGCCTTCCAAGCCCCCCGTCCCCTTCTTCCCAGAGGTACACAGTGAGTTCACACAGGCATGGAGGGCACCTTTCTCTGCCCGTGCCTTGTGCGCTCCTGCTCTCACCACCCTTGAGGGTGGAGCAGCCAGGGGGTATGAGGCGATTCCTCAGGTGGAGCGCGCTATTGTGGCCAGTCTTTGCCCACAAGGCGCTTCCACCTGGAGAGGTCCACCTAAACTCCCGTCTAAAGCATGTAGGATGTCTGAGTCTCTCACGTCCAGAGTCTACACTGCAGCAGGCCATGCTGCTTTCGCTCTGCACGCTATGGCCATCTATCAATACTACCAAGCGGAGAAGTTGGCCGAGATGCAAGAGCTAGCCCATATATGTATGCTTCCCCATCCTCCTCGGCTGCTCCTCGCCAAGGGTGCCCACCCGCAACTACAACACCTGCTCCACCTCCGCTGGCCGCTTCCCCCGCCCCAAAGCGCCGTTAAGTCCGGTAAATAGGCCATCCGGAGAAGAGGGGACATGCCCTTCCCTGTGTAGGGGCCCGAGGACCAATTCAGTCCGTAACAAGGACTATTATTCCACAGCTGGCCTTCGGGCTGGTGGTAACCAAATTTTCAATAAAAGAGCAGTTTCTTCTCTCCGAATGTGCAAATCCAAGCCTTGCCAGTCTGGGATGCTTCGCCTTCCAGCTCGCATTGCTGAGGCTTTCAGGCATTGCACAGGCTTCCAGGGTACAAGGGACCGGTCTCCTTTCCCTCACCCCAGCCTCATCGTGGGATCCAGGGAGGAAGGTAAGAGACAATCTCTTATTTTCAGCTCTTCCTCGGGCCGCCCTGCTTCCCGAGGTGAGCACTTCCCTCCCCAGCTGCCCCTCCGCTGGCACATCAGTGATCGCTCAGATGACGCCATTAGCGCGAGCTCTGCCAGCCTGGTTAGCGCTGCCCAGCCCGTCGCGGTGGCTCATGCGGACAATCAGACTCGGCTACGTCCCGGGATCAATTGATTATGCGCAGGGACAGGGTGCTTCGGCACCTTGACCAGTTGGGGCTTCGGGTCAACTGAGAAAAGAGCAAGCTCTGCCCCACGCAGAGAATCTCCTATCTCGAAATGGAGCTGGACTCAGTCGCCATGGTAGCGTGCCTCTCAGAGGAGGGCTCCAGGTTAGTGCTATCCTGTCTGAGGCTATTCAACAGGAAAACAGTGGTCCCACTGAAAACCTTACAGAGGCTCCTGGGACATATGGCATTTGCAGCCGCTGTCATGCCGCTGGGATTGCTTCATATGAGACCACTTCAGAGCTGGCTTCATGATCGGGTCCTGAGATAGGCATGACGCGCGGGCACACACAGAGTGTACATCACTCCGCTGCGTCTCCACACCTTCAGCCCTTCGACGGATGCTTTTCTACGGGCCGGGGTGCCCTTAGGACAAGTATCCAGGCATGTTGTCGTATCGACAGATGCCTCGAACATGTGCTGGGGGGCCGTGTGCAACAAGCACGCAGCCGCGGGTTCGTGGACCGGACCTCGTTTACATTGAGATCACACTCTACTAGAAGTGTCACCTCCTCCTGGGCGTTGGCTCGCGGCGCCTCTCTTACAGATATCTGCAGAGCTGTGGGCTGGGCGACACCTAACACATTTACGAGATTTAAAAATCTTAGAGTGGAGCCGGTTTCCTCCCGATTAAGGATATTAAGCTCAGTGTCAACAACGCTTGCTGTGCCATGCTCCCTAACACCTCCCTGTGCACCTTTTTCATTCTGCTAGTAAGTTTCCCGTCTGGCGAATTCTAGAGAATTCCTCCAAGGCCCCCAGCACCCAACTCAGCGGAGGAGCCGGGTGCCTTGCTCAGTGTGATGTCTGGTATGCCCACTCTGGTCTACCCACATGCTGAGGTTCGGTGCCATCTATGCGCGGCCCCCTATGGTGATCCCATATACTTATTCCCCCTGCCCAGGCGGACCCGTGTCTTTCCTACCAGCTAACCAGCTTATCATATGTAGCACTCCCCCTCCATTAGGGCTAATCCATATGTTCTTATTGCCATCAAGTCTCCCCTCCTGGGTAGCAGGTGGCCTCCGCAGCATCCTCCCCCTTCAGGGACTGGCATGCTTTCCCAACGTACTGTCATATTCTAAAATCCCTAGTCTATATTAGCTAGATAAAAGCACATTACGACCCCCCGTCTAAAAATTTCTAATAATTCAAAGAGATCAATCTCTCTCTCACTCTCTTTCCCTTGAATTGACCAACGTTCTGTTCAATGCTGTGTCCATCAGGCCTGTGTGAGGTGGATCACCAGAATAAGGCAGGTTACACTGCTATAATGCTGGCAGCTCTGACTGCGACAGAGAACCCTGAGGACATGGAGGTGGCACAACAACTACTGAGAATGGGCAAAATCAATGCTCGCGCCAGCCAGGTACACACAGAGAGACACACTGCAATATCCTGTACTGCCAGAACACACATACACTTTTCTGCTGACATTTCCTATATGGGTGATACTGTGATTGCAGGTGCCTTTAATCATTTTCAATGGCTTTATTTTTAACAATTTGGCAAAGAAATTGTACTGTAATTGTATTGTATGCAACATTAAACTGTTTGAAACAACTTAAAAAAAATTCTGTCCATAAAACATGTAAATTCTGATATCGTATCATATATCATATCTGATATCGTATCATATCACCTTTAAACAAATGGAATGATCAGCCAGAACTATGTAAGGTAAAGGAAATGGTGTCACTTTCCCTCACTGATAAGATATAAAGCACTGAAAGGTGTGCTCTATCTGAGAAAATATATCGATCCCTGAAGTTATTTTGTAAAACTTCAAAAGTATATCGTAATCAAAAGGAAAACAGCTAATCACTGATCACACAGTGGGTTGTTTAATAGTCTTTGAATGATTTATTAGTGCCAGGAACTATTTAAATAGTTTGGTAAAAACAAAAAAACGTATAAAAGTATAAATTCTGTTGCTGTCAAAGTCTTATTAGTAACAGAAGAGTTCACACAAAAAACTATAAAGGTTTTTTTTTTAAGTAAAAAAGGAAGTGACTTACATTTGGCAAACTCTAAATTATTAAAATCATACCATACATAATTTGTGTGCGTGTGCATGTGCGTGTGTATGCGTGTGTATGAGTGCGTGCGTGCGTGCGTGCGTGTGTGTGTGTGTGTGTGCAAAACATAAAAGTTTTATAATAGAAAAAGAAATGAACTTAAAAAAAAATCTTTATTGTTTTTTGGTTGTTGTTGTCTTACATGTTGATTTATATACAATCAACATGATTTATATACAATCAACATGTAAGACAACCTGTTGTCATCAGTTTATAAAGATAATGTATAATAAAGTGATGGCTTGTTTATTTTATACATTTATTTGGCTCAAGGGTGATGAACATGGTTTTACATCCACATTTTGCATGGGACATATTATGGGATATTTTGACAAGCATATCAGTGGCTTAAGCCTTTCTGAGTTCACTGTTTTGTTCCTCCAGGTTATATTCTCTTTGTTGCCCTATACAATACAGTAATATTCAATATAGGACCTGTATCCTTAATATTCCTGCACAACTTTTCTAGTTTGTTGGGTTATTCGTGGTCTGCTGACAGTAATTTGTCAATTCTAATAGCATTTTAATACTGGATGGATAAACTGTGAATAGTGACACATAATCATTGAGCCCATATTTTTAAAAAACACCTCACTAATTGTTTACAGTTTAACATAAGCTACTTGCATCATTGGGCGTTGGAAAAAAAGTGGATAAATAAGAATCTTTTTTCATGACTCTCCACTAGTCAGGGCAGACAGCGTTGATGCTGGCAGTCAGTCATGGACGGGCGATGATGGTGCAGGTTCTTCTGAACAGTGGGGCGGAAGTGAACCTTCAGGATCGGGACGGCTCCACTGCTCTCATGTGTGCCTGTGAACACGGCCATACCGAGATCACCAAAATACTGCTGGAGAGACCAGACTGTGACCTGACACTCACAGATAAGGTGATATTATTAAGCCTTATACAGTACAAAGGATATTCAAATTTTGACCCAGAAGATTAAATATAGTAAAAAAATTACTATATGTAGTAATATATAAAGTCTTTTAAGACCCTCAAGAAACACTTTTATTTAGTTATTTCTTTCCGTCCTTTTGTATAGCAGTTGTACGTATATACCACGTCACACACTTTTGAAACTGAACTTGATATTTGTTGACATATATTTGCACCATCAATTATTGATCACTTTTTCCATCTCCATAAAAGTAAACGTTTATGCAAGTAAATGCACATTTAGTTTGAAAGCTTTTCAAAGTATCTATGTTGCTTTGATAGAAATTAATATTTAGCCTAGCTTTCATACTGTTAAACAGTTTTTTAGCAATCATTTATAATTTTGAAGGAATTTAGTTACATTCCAATCATTCCAGTGGTATTTATTCTGGTAATTATGGTAATACCAGAATTTCTCTGATAACATGTTCTTATAAATTTTAGGCAATTATATTTTCAAATAAGATTTATCATATATTGTATATATACTGAGAATGTTTTAAAGAACAGTTCTGGGGAAAACACAAAACTTCAAACCCAGCAATGCCACTTCAAGCCATGGTTGAGCCCTTGCTTAAGTTCAAGGAAATGCAACACTGCCACCCAGTGGTAAAAAGTACTTATTTAAATTTTTAACTATTTAGTGCTCTTGCTTTTATCTATTAGGAAATTAGGAAACATATTTTTAAATAACTTCTTAAAAAAACGAAATTAGTTTTTAATGGCAAAAATCTGTCAATATCAATAATAAAATATACAATCTATTAAAAGAGGGGTCAAAATAGGTCAGTGAAATTTGTTTAAAGAATCTTTTGAAAACTGCTATTCAGCAAAGACACATTAAACAATTGATTTTATAAATATATTTATAATAAATAAACCTAATAATTATTTTAAATAGATTGTTTTTAATATTAATAAATATATTTAAGGATTTTTCACTGTTGTGTGCCACTTGATAAAATGTATCCAATGTACAGTACAATTTACATCATAAGCAGGCTTTATGCCCTCATTATTCTCAAAAACTACAACCCTTTCTTTACATTTCATTACTCTCTCTCTTTCTCTCTCTCTCTCTCTATATATATATATATCTCTCTCCTTCAGGATGGACACACAGCTCTGTCAGTGGCCATGAAGGCCTCACACACAGAGATCATTGATCTCCTGAACGCTCGCTCTGATCCAGGACCAGTCACAGATCCAGCGGCCCCGCTCTGAGTCCAGCGGCCTCGTCTTCATCTCTACTGCCTCAACCCGACTCGCCGACCAGGCCCACAGTCAACACTAAAAAGACAGCACTTACCAGTGAGAGAAATGGCCAATGAGAAATGCCAATCGCAGATGCCATGGAGGCTGGACTTCCCTAAAATGTCCCCGTTTGTCCTGATGCACAGTTACAGGAGCTACTTCCAGCAGGCGGATGGTACATTGTTGATGATACGTGTTTTGGCTTCCTATTTTCAGGTAATGTGATTATATTTTTGTTAGGGGATCGAGCGTAATCTACGAATGTTATTAAAGAAGTGATCAGATACACACTATATTTATTTTTATTGCACTTTCCTGTAATATTCTCCCCGGGGACGTACCAAGGCCTGTTTTAGTATAACCCGATGTGTCTTCCTACAGTATATGAGGGTTTTTGGGGTCATCCCTTTGCCTTTACAGGTGGAACAGGGAAGATTTTACAGTCACACAGTTGTGTCGTTGCTAGTATGTGTCCTGTTATAGTATCTTTAAACCCCAACACAGAGCCAAGCACTGAGAAAATTAAACTTCAGAGGCCTTGCGTTTATTATATTGATTATTTTTGGTCAAATATTGTTTAACTGAATGGTTTAAAACAGGGCATAAATCTAAATCCTTGCCACATCTGCCAGTTGCAGGTGAAAATGCATTGGTCATAATTTAAAAAAAAATATTATTATTACTATTATAAAAACAAAGAAATTGTTTAAATCAATACAGATTTGGTAGGTGATTCAGAGGTGTTTTCTGATTATTTATGAGTTCCATTATGGGACCTTCAGATCTCTGCTCTGTCAACTTTTGATGTTTGAAATTCAACTCTGCAGTTTAGCAAAGTGACTTTTATTAACATTTTAAACACTATATTGTAAAAGAAATTATATATAT
>CAIGQW010054109.1:16163295-16174416 GCA_903798125.1 Danio choprae | reverse complement strand
ACACACACACACACACACACACACACACACACACACACACACATGCATTAGTACTTGGTGCTGTTGTTTAACGAGTCCCTCAGGGATGAAGCTCTGTGGGCCTTACTGCTTCACTGGGGAGAAGAGGCCTGTTGCACTGCTGCGCTAGTTTTTGTCTTGGTTGTAGTGTACACGGATACATGCTACAAGATTTTAGTGTGTCATGCTGTTAAACTTAATTACAACAAAACTCTAGTTGAACAAGCACACACAGCGGGACACAGTAATAAACACTGTAAATGTATGTCCCGGTTTGTTTGCATATGTTTCTGAACATTCAGTCTTTAATTAGTTCTGGGGATAAACTGAGGCTTCAACAAAATGATTCATTTGAAAATAGTTACATATAAAGGATGTTAATTGACATATTTAATCAGCAATGAATTTACTTTAAAACAGAAATAAATCGTGACAACAATATATTGTCATATTTTTGTGGATAAAAGTAAACTTTGGTTTTCTTTTAAAAAGTATACTAATTTCAGAAACAATTTTAAAGGGGCATTTATTAAAGTGCTTACTGAATGCAATGTTTTCAGACATAAGTGCTTATTAATTGCATAAAATGCATTCATTCATTCATATTTCTTTATCTTAGTCCCTTATTTATCAGGGGTCGCCACAGCGGAATGAACCACCAACTATTCCGGCATATGTTTTTCGCAGCCGATGCCCTTCCAGCTGCAACCCTTTGCTGGGAAAGCTACAGATTTTAAATCTTTAATATAAAATTAATGAATAAATTATCTGAACTTCAAATTGCTTTATTGACCCAATGAATTAAAGAATCGTTGCATGGAAATTAGTTTATTTAATAATTACGTTTTACTGTCTTTGAAGTATGGTTAAGGTGAAGTACTAAATATCCCATAAGCATTTAGGGGTAAGATGATAAGTTCTGTTGGAATATTTGTAATAAATGTATTTTCTTAATTATGCATTTGTTATGATGTCAATATATGTGAACTGGTTAAAACTATAATCATGTGCTTCGTGTGTATTAACAAACATTAAAGTCAAGTGTACATAAAACGCACTGTAAGTGTCCTTTAATTTAATAAAAGTTATTAATATATTAATAAAAACATTATGTTGGTAACACATTATAGTAGGTTTTGTTTGTTGACCTTTATAATCTCCATTAGTAGATGCATAATATAAACTAACAATGAAAAGTGCTTTAAAACATTTATTAATCTACATTAATTTTGACATTTTACATTTAAATTTATTTATTTAGCAGATCCAAATCTATCCAAAATTTCAACAGACTAATACTTACAATATTCCAGTTGTTAAAACTGAAAGTTGTATCTTTTAAAATGGTTTAATGAACATTATCTAACATGAACTGTACTAAACCACTCCATCAAATACTGAAACAAATGATTTTCACTGTTAATTAATGCAATAACTAGTATTTACTAACGGAACCTTATTGTTAAGAGTTATTACATAAAAAATGTAACGCTTTAGTTTAGGTCACAATTCATTCTATTAACTACTGGCTTATTATCTGCCTATTATTAAGATATTAACTTGTCATTAATAGTTATAAAGTATGATCTTATTCTGCTAATAAACTAATAAATAGCTAATAAACAGCTAATTAGTAGCTTATTACGTGTTAGTTAATCGTTTGGTAATATCGTATATTGTGACCTAAACTAAAGTGTTACCTAAAAGTAAATATTATTATTTAATATTAGTAAAATATTATGTGCACGTTAATTTAACATTTTTTATCTTTTTTTTTACAGCAAGTACAAATTAAGTCAATACATTTAAGCATGCTTTCTTTTCTCATAATTTAAATTAATAATACTTTACATGAAATCACACATTATGATCTCTTCCTCAAAATGTTTCTGTTTGCATTCAGATTTCTGATAACTCGCAGTAAAAGTATTATTGAACCGGTCTTTTAGACTGCTATGTGCTATCAATCATGTTCTGAATGACAAACCACTCACCAGATACTGTATAACTTGTGGAGAACATTACATTACATACCATTCTAACAAAACAAAACCATGTGAATAAAGTGTGCCATTTTTATCTGTTAATCATCTCACTGATATGAATGTTCTGTAACTGTACCCCTAGTGAACGCCTGACTGTAGTCTTATTTAGTCATCAAGGCTGCATCACTGAGGGCCAATGGAAGCACAGCAGTCCTGAAGAATCATCCAACTCAGGGATATGTGACACCCTATAGGACAGCCTCACCTGTGTGTGTGTGTGTGTGTGTGTATGTGTATGTGTGTGTGTGTGTGTGTGTGTGTGTGTGTGTGTGTGTGTGTGTGTGTGCCTGAGAAAAATGTGTATAGAGAGCTTGAAAGAAAGGGAGTCTTCAGCTTTCAAAATAAACAAAATTCTCAGTGACAGATTCACCTGGTCGTGTAAGTGTGTGTTTTTGAGGCGCTGAAGGAAAGAGCGAAGAAAGAAAAAAATAGAGAGAGAGAGACTAAGGTGTCATTTAAGGGTCAGTGCTTGCTCTCACTTCCTGTCTGTATTGATAGTTGTTTCCTGCTGGTGTAGGAAGAGGCAAACGGGTAACAGGAGAGAGTGTTTGCACTGCCGCACACTCTGATTGTGTCTGCAGAAAAAAAGCCCTCTTGATAAATTATGAATGAGGGACTGATGGAGGGGATAGGAGGATAGGAGGATGAACGAAAAGAGGGAGGAGGGACAGAGCAGGGATGAGATGGGGTGACGTTATGGTGTTACCTCTCTGGCTATACCAAAACAGCTGGAGAAATGAAAGAGAGATAAGTACTGTACACACACACATGCACACACACACACACACACACACACACACACTCACATGAACACAGAAAGATTTTAGATTTTTAAACCACCCCAGAAACAAGTAGATAATAGATTCAAAATCCATATTTCATTATCTAGAACTGTGGATGTCAGTTGACCTTAAGTGTACTTTCCCCCATAATTTTACAATTCATTTAGATGTTTTTGTACTTATTTTAAAAATACATATTTTCTTCTCCTTGTGTCATTCCATACCCTCTATATTAATTCATTACAATTTTTTTTTACTTTTATTTCTATTGAGGGGCGTCACAGTGGCGCAGTAGGTAGCACAATCGCCTCACAGCAAGAAGGTCACTGGTTTGAGCCTTGTCTGAGTCAGTTGTCATTTCTGTGTGGAGTTTGCATGTTCTCCCCGTGCTCGCGGTGGTTTCCCCTGGGTGCTTCGGTTTCCCGGACAAGTCCAAAGACATGCGGTATAGGTGAATTGGGTAAGCTAAATTGTGTGTGAATGAGTGTGTGTGAATGTTTCCCAGTGATGGGTTGCAGCTGAAAGGGCATCCACTGCGTAAAACATATACTGGATAAATTGGCAGTTCATTCCGCTGTGGCGACCCCAGATTGATAAAGGGACAAAGCCAAAAAGAAAATGAATGAATGAATATTTCTATTGCACTTTATACTATGTAGACTGTGTCAAAGACACAACAGCGTATAACAGTGCTGTCATCATGTACATTTATATTGTGCAGTGTTTAAGGAAACACATTACAAGTAATGTGAGTTATGTATTCAGATTACTTTTTAAGTTAGTAAAGTAATGCATTAATTTCTTACAAAAAAACGTTTGGAAATTGAGTTAGTTTTTCGAATAAGTATCATCAGTGACTTTGATTTCCCATGTATTTTGCTATGAGAAATCAACAGTAAATGTAGGGGTGTTGTGTGAGCTCTGTGAACATGATGGTCACTGTAGTTCAAGAACTTAGTATGAACATCCATTTACTGAATGCATGCAGATTTGTAGTTCTTCTTTAAAAAGTAGCATCAACAACATATGGCCTGACATGCACATAATGCCATATTTTCATGGATCTGTATGAATGAGCATTATTTTAAAAATTGAAACACTTCTCAGTTTTCTTTATACCAGCACTCTCCTTTAACATACCCTTAAAAAAAGAATAGTGTTAATATTGACTATATTGACTATATTAAATATATTGTCAAAATTTCTTCTGACAAAAAAATAGATAATTATTGATCCAGGAAATCTGATTGTAAAATATGGAAGTCTTATGACATTTTCACATTTACTAAATGTTTTGAATATATAGTTGAATACATAATTTAAAATGTAATATTTCCCAAGTGATGTTTAACAGAGCAATGGAAATGCAATGCAAATGTTCACATTATTTCCTATTTCTTTTAGTTTGGCTTGAATAAAAGAAGTTTTTAATTGTTTTAAAATAATTTTAAGGTCAAAACTATTAGCCCAACATTATTTGGTCAACTTAGTGTGTTAATTAACTTGCCTAGTTAAACTAATTTACCAATTAAGCCTTTAAATTGCACTTTACGCAGAATAGCATCTTGCAAAATAACTAGTTAAATATTATGTTCCTTTACAAAATCCAGTTTGGGAAACTCTGATGTAATATGACATCACTTGTTTTTGAATTGCTGATTAGAACTATGACCCACAATCCTCTTTCACTAACAACCATTTTTATGCCCTTACAAATGTAATTTAACACACAGCATCATGTCTCGTTTTTCAGCTCAATACATATTTTTAGCCCAGTAAAGATGGTGAGAATTAAAGAAAGATCTAACAGTAAACTAAATTAAAGCCTGTCTTACATTTGATCCATAATTGATTATGTTCATGTGGGATGATATGTGAGGAATAAAAAAGTAAAAAGAACGCGCGAGAAAGGTAGATGGTGGGGGGTGGTGGCTAACAAGCTTGTCTCCTTCTGGATGACGGCTTTGTGACCGCAGGTTGAGCAGAGACGGGCTCGCTTTTCCCTGCTTGATGTTTTGCCTTTTTTTCTTTTTTAATGAGTGTCAGGACTGTTCTTTTTCTTTACAGGGAGAGGAGAGGGGGGGAAATCAGAACAACAAAACAACAAGAAAGCAGAAAGAAAGACCAAAAGAACAAGCGTTTTTGATAAAGTGCTTACAGAGCGATTACTGCGAGTTGTGCAGAGATGGTGCAGTGCTCACACAGGGCGAGGAAGCATGGCAAAGACATGTGCTCACCTACCATTGTAAACCTGGAAGACGATTTTCATACAATTCTTTTGACTCTGGAGAACTAAACAAAAACATCTTAATATAAATGTAAAAAATTAAACCTAAATTAAAAAGCATATTTTATAATGCACAGTTGATTGTTTATAAACTATCTGACACATTTCTGTCAAGTCTGTCATGTCAAACTACAAGTTTCAAAGTGGCCATGAACTGCCTTTTGTTTAGTTTTGTACTGTTTTATGAGGTACACTTATATTTTATAGAGATTTTTACAGCAAAATGCATGATTTATAAGTGATAGACAATTTTTTGTCCTGTTTTACTGGAGCACACTGTTTGAATAGGCAAGGCAGATTGTAGATGTAAATATTTCAAAAACAGGTTTGAACAGTTTTGCATATTAATATATTCTCAAAAATTTAAAAATACTTATCTGCAGCTTCCCAGTAAGTTTTTGTGTTTGAAAAAAGTCTAATGGACATAGATAATAGCCATCTAAATAAGTTGTCTTGGCTGAGATTAGGCTAAATTTGGCCTGTCAGAAAAAAACCTAATAGATGTCTAATGATGGTCAAAAAAAGACTTGTCATCAGACAGAAATGAATGTGAAGTCTGTTTATTTCATAGTCTAGTTTTGGATTATTGTTAGACATCAGTTAGATGTTTACTGATAGCCCAAATTTAGCCTTGGTTTAGCCAATATATCCAGATGTCTTTTAAACATAAAATTGCTTTGGTGGGATTGACATCTTTTAATGGATATATATACGCTCAAATTGCATAATTTGACTTTGATTTCTGCTCTAACAACTTTTGATGCTGAAAAGTTGCTTTAATTAACATATAATTATATAATGTCTGGGTTGGCCATTCAAAGTTTAGTACAAAAACACTTTCTGTGCTTTTGTAATTATACAGGTTTATTTTGTATATTGCGAATACAGTTAAGGCTGAAAGGCATTGCTCTGCAAGTTACAAATTCACAATACTGTACATCACATCTTTAGAAGCTCATTGCTTACAGTACATAAATCAGTTACTCTAATGGTGCTTTATCATAAAAAACTAAACAAACACAGCAATTGAACAATCAGAATCAAGAAGCTGAAATATTTAAGTAGAATACAAACCAAATGATAGCTTACGATAGCAATCATGTAAACTAATTATACCCTGCTTCAATAATACTTTTTGGAGCATCCCACATGAAAAAAACAACATAGTAATTTACAATAAATACTATAGTGTTTTTGAATCATACTTTAGTGAATTATACTGTATATATTAACGTAATTACATTTTAAATACTGTAATGTATGCTACATAATGCTGTAGTATTACCTACCATGAACTGATAGACAGTAATAAATACAGTTTTTACTGTGGTGTATTGTAGTATAATATACCCTGTAGTTTTAGAACAGCACGTAAATAACAACAGTATTTTCATTTTTTGAGCAAATCCATGTCAGATTGAGGTGTGAGATGCTCCAATTTTTCAGCAGATTAGTTTAAGCGAGAGGTTTTAATACTGAGCGGCAATCCTCTCAGACTCATGAATCGCACCCGAAGGAGACATGATGAAATGGACAGACAGTATTTGAGGGTCTTCATGCTCATTCATCACATCCTCGCTCACACATCCAGAGTCCCTCACCACAACGTCTCTTCATTAAAGTACGTCTCCTGTCAAAGCTACGACGATTATCCAACCTTTCAAGTGACTGGAGAGAAGCGACTGAGCTCTTTAATAAAATGATGAAATGAAAAACAAAAGGAGGGAACAATGAACACAGGCTATTATTCTCCCCCAAACTGACTTTTATCTGCATTTAAGATGTGACAGGAGATAAATAATGTTTCGCTGGCTGTCAGCAGTGTTCTTTACTGTTGCAACACTGAGGCATTGCAAAGTTTTTAGCGCCTTTTAAAATGCGTATCCTATTGAATTGTTCATGAGAAACGTGAACGGGAAAAAAAAATAAACACACCGAAAAGCCATGAACAAATGAGACCAGGCAAGCTGAGGTCTACTTAACAGTAAATAAGACTGACAAAGACAACAGAGGAAGTTGTGTTGATCCTTTTGGTGAATATAGGGAATGAAATCCACGCTGAGCTCTCTGTAATTGCTCTTGAAAGCCAAACTGCAGGCTTTCTCTTCCTCGCATCATCTTCTCTTGTCCTTCTCCCGTTATTCCACCTGACCAAGGCCTGGATTGTTCCTGACTGCTGGAGAGGTTGTTTGGAGATCTGTGATGACTGGTAGCTTTTTAGGTGCTGCCACAATGGGAGATGTAGAGACTATGACAGCTGCTGTGCTGCCCCTGCCTGGCCTTGTCACCTTGGTTACAGTCTACCTTTAGTGTGTGTCAGTGTCGGGCAAACATACCCACACATACTGACTGTACCAGTGAACTTCACTCAGACGTTCACGTATGCTAGAAAGAGTCCCCCAAAAACTTGAAAGAACATTCTGACGACCAAACAAAACAAACCAATACACATTGTTAATTTACAGCATCAAGCCAGAATAACACTAGGCTCTATTTTAGCAATCTAAGATCTAAAGAGGTGCACTTAGCACATGAACGAATACACTTTTGCTATTTTAAGGATGGGAAAATTGTGGTGCACCCAGCACATGGTCTAAAAGGTTTTTCCTTATTCTCTTAATGAGTTATGGGTGTGTTGTGGGTGTAACATACAATAAACCAAATAGATTCTCATCTCCCATTCCCTTAAAGTTTTGGTCATGCCATGTCAGTAACATAGCGGACATTGTAAGCAGAAAAACGAAATGTTTCACTAGCAAGGAAACGAATCTGCTCATCCGTAAGGTTAAAGTGCACTGTTTGTCCCAGCCATCTATGAAATGAACCGAATTCCACCAAAGCTTCCTGAGATGAAGAAGGCATGGGAGGAGGTAACGGTTTTATTTTTGCAGACAAGAATATTCTTTTACTTTCAAATCCTTTTATTTTTCATATTTAAATAGAATTTCATTTAATAATTACAAACTATAGAACTTCTTTAAATTTGCTTATCTTACAAGAAGTTCATTGAAGGTTTTTATGCCTTTGATCTATGGTTGTATCAACACCATCAAGCTAAAATCACAATGATTGAATATTTGCTTCTGTGAGTACTTACTTTAACTGTTTACATGTTATCTGGATTCCTAAAATTATGTACTCGTGTTTTTAAATTACCCATGATCGAATTACGCTTGATTACAATCAAATGCCTTTTTGATTGTATATTATAATGTATAGCTGTCTTTTGACCTTCTGGATTTTTTTTTGACATGGAAGACTTTAGTTTTGCTCTTTTAGTGTTTATTAATTTTTGCACCTCAGGGATTTCTTAAATTGTTATGAGATGAACCCCTTTTTTTTTTTTTTTAGAATTTTGATCATCTCAAAAATATATATAATAACAATGAATAAATGAAATGAAAAGTAAAATATTGTTTAAGTCTTTGATCCACTGTTGGATCAGCAACATACAGAGAGAATAATAATGACTACATTTTAAAATACTCATAATAAGATTACCATTACTTAATATCGATTCAATTGTTATACATAAAGATTAATATCTGTGGAATGCCGCCTTAATCATATACAGTGGCATTAATCTATACATACAGTGCATCTGGAAAGTATTCATAGCGCTTCACTTTTTCCACATTTTGTTACAGCCTTATTCCAAAATGGATTAAATTCATTTATTCAAAATAAAAAACCTGAAAAATCACATGTACATAAGTATTCACAGCCTTTGCCGTGAAGCTCTAAATTGAGCTCAGGTACATTCTGTTTATGCTGATCATTCTTGAGATGTTTCAGCAGCTTAATTGGAGTTCACCTGTGGTAAATTCAGTTGATTGGACATGATCTGAAAAGGTATACACCTGTCTATATAAGGTCCCAGGGTTGACAGTGCATGTCAAAGCACAAACAAAGCATGAAGACAAAGGAATTGTCTGTAGACCTTCGAGACAGGATTGTCTCAAGGCACAAGCTTGGGGAAGGTTACAGAAAAATTTCTGCTGCTCTGAAAGTTCCAATGAGCACAGTGGCCTCCATCATCCGTAAGTGGAAGATGTTTGGAACCACCAGGACTCTTCCTAGAGCTGGTCAGCTATCTAAGCTGAGTGATCGGGGGAGAAGGGCCTTAGTCATGGAGGTGATCAATAACCCGATGGTCACTCTGTCTGAGCTCCAGCGTTCTTCTGTGGAGAGAGGAGAACCTTACAGAAGGACAACCATCTGTGCAGCAATCCACCAATCAAGCCTGTATGGTAGAGTGGTCAGACGGAAGTCACTCCTTAGTCCTGGAATTTGCCAAAAGGCATCTGAAGGACTCTCAGACCATAAGAAACTAAATTCTCTGGTCTGATGAGACTAAAATTTAACTCTTTGGAGTGAATGCCAGGTGTTACATTTGGAGAAAACCAGGCGCCGCTCATCACCAAGCTAATACCATCCCTACAGTGAAGCAAGGTGGTGGCAGCATCATGCTGTGGGGATGTTTTTCAGCAACAGGAACTGGAAGACTAGTCAGGATAGAGGGAAAGATGAATGCAGCAATGTACAGAGACATCCTGAATGGAAACCTGCTTCAGAGTGCTCTTGACCTCAGACTGGGGCAACGGTTCATCTTCCCGCAGGACAATGACCCAAAGCACACTGCCAAAATATCAATGGAGAGGCTTCACAACAACTCGGTGAATGTCCTTGATTGGCCCAGCCTAAGCCCAGACCTAAATCCTATTGAACATCTCTAGAGAGATCTGTAAATGGCTGTACACCGTCGCTTCCCATCCAACCTGATAGAGGTTGAGAGGTACTGCAAAGAGGAATGGGCAAAAATTTCCAGAGAAAGGTGTGCCAAGCTTGTGGCATCAAAGGTGCATCAACAATGTATTGAGCAAAGACTGTGAAAATTTGTGTACGTGATGTTTCAGGTTTTTAATTTTTAGTAAATTTGCAAAAATTAAAAAAAATCTTTTTTCACATTGTCATTATGGAAAAAGTGAAGCGCTATGAATACTTTCCGAAAGCACTGTACTTGACAGACTTTGGCAGTGTAATGGAATTTTTGTTTTTGTTGTTTTTGTTCATTTGCAAAATTTTCTCTCAGCCCCTTGACCCAAAACATTCATTGGTGAGGCAAAGCTATTTTCATAATATTTTATTGAATTGAATTGAATATTTTTTTTTTACTATATGATCAAAAAATTATAAATAGAATATATAAATTATTAGAAATGGTCTTTGTTGACTTAAATGATTGGTTTGTGCATGTGCGTGTGCGCATATGTGCGTGCGTGTGTGTGTGTGTGCGTGTGCGTGTGTGTGTGTTCATGAGCGGTGGATGATTAGATTTCCATTAATGAGAGGGGATAATGATGGGGTGGGTGGACGCTTCAGTATGGGGGGTGAATTAAAACAGCATTGACTATGTGGCAGTGCATGCTATAAATTAGGTGTGGTGTGGTCAGTCTGCCAAAACTCCATTACATCTTCCTATCCATCCCAGATTAGAATATCCCTCCATCCCACCGCTCCTTTAGCCTTCCTCGCTCTCCCTTCAGCACAGGCCTGTGGCCCACTGCGTATAATCAAATTAATTAACATTCCCCAGATCTTTAGCTCGTTAATCTATTTGTAGCGGTCAGCATAAATGCATCACAGTCTTTTTTCAGGCTGTGGTTGCATTGAAAAAAAAAGAAACAAGGCTAACAATCTTACACACATGCACATTTACAGACATACAATTGACTTCTGTTGCTTTAAAAGATAGAATTTATTTACCTATCTGTAGTGGTGTTTAAAAGTTTGGGGTCAATTAGAGTTTTTAATGTGGCAGAAGTTTAATATGTCAATCAATGATGCATATATTTATTCAAAACTGAGTAAAACAGTAATCTGTGATAGATATTTTTATTCATTTAATATATCCTCGCTCAGTAAAATGTATTATTTCTTAAAATCAATCAATCAATCAATCAATCAATCAATCAATCAATCAATCAAT
>CAIGQW010054109.1:16126789-16148295 GCA_903798125.1 Danio choprae | reverse complement strand
GTGCGTGCGTGCGTGCGTGCGTGCGTGCGTGCGTGCGTGCGTGCGTGCGTGCGTGTGTGTGTGTGTGCCTGTGGGCCTGTGTGTATGTGTGTCTGTGGGAGAGAGAGAGAGAGAGAGAGAGATACCAATTCCATTGCAATTCCATTTTATGCTTTTGCATGGCTCAAAAATTACATGAAACCTTTCAGATGGTGTAGAATGTTTTTTTTCTTTCCTTTTTTGGTCTTTATTTATCATTTTTGCTCTCCATACATCCATCTTTATAAACTGACATTTTTCTGTAGTGCACATAGCAGTTCACACAGTTCATAATTCTGAGGGGAAAAAGAAATCAAAAACAACAAGCACAAAGAAGTGTGATGAATCAGCAAATATATAACCTTATGAAATGTCTCCCTCACACAAGCTCCACTGTACAGTATAAAGACCTTCACACTCTCCACTTCTCCATGCACCACCATGTCTCTTCTCCTGTGAAAACAAAAACAAGCAGAAACTCTCAGATGCTGCAAGTAAAACACTGTCATCTGTAAAAAAAAAAAAATGCTATTCGTTTATTAATATTAATTTGCACATTTATTATAGTATTTATTGTAGTTCTAAGGAGGATTTTTAGTATAAAGATCACTATTTCTTGTGGTATTCACTTTTTATCTTTCTCAGCACAGTTTTCTCTCGGGAACATTTTCAAACTGCGTTAATTGGTCCTGCTATTTATTAACAAAGGTACAGATAAGTCATCCCATTCTTTCTCTATTCTATTTCAGGCTAGCGAACTTTACAGTCTGAACCAAGGTTATTTTAGTAAAAATCTGTCACTGAAAATGATTGAAATAAAATGTCAATTAGCAAAATGAATAATTGTAGGTAAAATAGTAAAAATAGTTTTCGGAATTAATTAGCACTCATTCTGTGGTAAAAAAAAATAAAAAATTAAAAATCTGACCGGAGGTAGCTGTAGGTGGTGATTATTATAACCTTATCTAAACACTACAACTTCTAAGAAAAAAAAAAGGTAACACTTTATAATAACTGCAGACTATAAATCATTTATTAAGCATTAGCAAATAGTTAATTCACCATTTGTTAAGCATTAACTCTACATTGACAGACATAGTAAGCAGTTTATAAATACAGCTACTAATGCTGTATTCTTAAGCACATATACAGTATATTGTGCTTAATGATTGTATTTTCATATTTTGTTAATGGTAGATTTTTCATTAATTAAGTATTGCATTATTTACAAAGCAGTTATTTAAGAATAGTTAGTGGTTTTATTAAGATCATTCAGAATGCCTAAGTAAATAATTAATAAACTATAACATGATGTTCAGTTCTATGTTAATTTACTAGGGCTGTCTAGTTTTACCTCATGTAAAAACTTTGAATAGTTTAATGCAATGGGTTTTTATGCATGTCTCTAGTAAAGTAAACTATTTGGGTTTAAAGTGTAGGTTCAAACTCTATAAAGCTCTACCAGATGCTGAAAGTAAACAACAAATGGAACAAATACATACTCAATAATACAATTGACAATTTTGATCATAATGTTTATATTGTTATTTCATATTAAATTATTAAACCTAGCTTTAGATTGTCAGACAGTGATTCATTTTTTATTAATCCTTAAAATATTGGTGTCTGCAATGCAGCAGAAAATTTAGTGAACAACATGATTTTGTAAAGGTTTTGATAATGTTTGACATGAATAAATAGTGGCTATCGAGATTTCTCAATTCAAATGATTCAGAATTTCCAGAAATTTCTGGAAATAGAATCCAGAAATTCATAATCATTTCTTCTTTTTTTCTGGTAGCAATGATCTGGAATTTATATGTCTCAATTGTGTTTTACTACTTGTGAAAACAAACATGCACATGAGCAAACACATGTGACTCTGAATAGGCAGCACCCTCTTAATCAATAGCTCTCATAGATTGTTGCTTACAGCCGCAGCAGAAGAATGAGATGGATTTGCATATATATAGGGCTGAGTGAACCCATGCACTTTAAGGATGATCAAATATGCTAACCTCAGCATTCGATAAACCAATCAAGTATACGTGCGTATGTGTGTGTGTGTTACCACTGACCTCAGTCCAGACAAAGTCTCATAAAAAGAAATTCCATAAAGTACAGTGAATAATACTTGTTTGTCTGTGACATGACTGATGGAGAGGTTACTGTACAATAAGCTAGCCCTGCACTGGAAATAAGTGTTAAAAGCTTTTTTAAGTGTTAAAAGTGCATCGATGGATTTACTCTTCAGTGTTTGGACTTTCAGCAGTGAAAATTAAACCGCACTGAACCGAACTAAACTGAACTTTAACTCTGAAAACTGGACTGACACAGTTTAAATTTACTAGAACTTCTATGTTAAGCTACTTTGACACAATCTACATTGCAAAAGCGCTATAGAAATAAAGATGAATTAAACTGAATTGAATTGAACCGGTTCATGAATTAAATCGTAAGGTTTTATCTGGTTAACCAGTTGAAATTAGAATTATTAAACCCCCTCTGAATTTTCTGAATGTCACAGTATGTCTGATAATATTTTTTCTTCTGGAGAAAGTCTTGTTTTATTTCGGCTAGAATAAAAGCAGTTTTGAATTTTTTTCAAACTATTTTAAGGTCAAAATTATTAGCCCCTTTAAGCTATATTTTTTTCGATTGTCTACAGAACAAACCATTGTTATACAATAACTTGCCTAATTACCCTATCCTACCTAGTTAACCTAATTACCCTGGTTTAGCCTTTAAATATCACTTTAAGCTGTATAGAATTGTCTTGAAAAATATCTAAATATGATTTACTGTCATCATGGCAAAGATAAAGGAAATCAGTTATTAAAAATGAGTTATTAAAACTATTATGTTTAGAAATGTGTTGAAAAAATCTTCTCTCTGTTAAACAGAAATTGGGAGAAAAAAATTAAGCAGGGGCGCTAATAATTCAGGGGGGTTAATAATTCTAACTTCAACTGTAAGTTTTTAAACCAGGTGAAACTAAACAGCTCTAGTTGAATTATCATCCCATTAAGCAAAGTTCCACAAAGTTGTTCAGAATGTTAAAATGACATCCCCTGAGAGTGCAGAATATTTTATAGTCTTATTTGGACTTCAGTCACAAGCGTAGATTCAACAGAAATAAAACACTTTGAATCTCTCAAAATCTCAGCAGAGGATCATTAAATATTACCACAAACAGCATCAACAGCTTCACTTATTACTAACCTGTTCGACTTTATTTCTGCCTGACATCTCATTTACGTCTTATTGCCAAAAAGACATAAAAAAACGCTTAAGCTTAAACATGCATTTATTATAGTAGAAAATCCACATTTTTTAATTCTTAGAACACAATTTTGAAATAAAAAATGGAGAAATGGGAATTCTCTCTGGGTCCAGACTATAATGACCAATGAGAAAGTATAGAACAAATCTAGAAAAAAACGAAAAAGACTGATAAAAAGGTGTAAGATAAGGGCCAAATAGCTTTCGAATGATTCCAAAATTCTTAACAGGATTCCTAAACTCACTTCCTCTATTTTCCTGCACAGATGCAGGGCAGATGATATGATTTATTTCTTTGTCCTTTTAATCTGCAGAGATAGAAGAAGTGTGTGGCTTTTGTCGGCTTGCCTCTGCTTGTTTAAGTGTGACCTCTACACAGGGTGACAATAGCCTTGTTATATTTCTCAAGTATGGGGCCCTCCAGAGGTTTGTTCATGCCCTCAGGCTTCAGTGTGTGTTTGTGTACATCCATGTGTGTGTGTTCTCTGTGTATGGAAACATGCTTTCTCAGCATTGAACATTTTCTCATGCAGAACCACAAGAAAACAAAGAAACATGCATGAATTCTTTGCCACTACTCAACACACACACACACGCACGCACGCATGCACGCACACACGCACGCGCACACACACACACACACACACACACACACACAAAATGAATGATCTTCTTTTTTATGTTGGTTGGTTTAGGGAGTGAATCTCAAAAGGCACTAGGACAGTTGCTATGTCACAGGACAAACTGACCTTTTTTAACAATTCAAGAGAGTTGTTTCACTGAGAAAACTGGGCATTGACATCCCATAAGTCACAGAATGTGAATTATATAGTGAGGTTTAGGGTGTTTTAATTTTTTTAATTAGTGATGGGAAATTTCCATGCCCCATTCTGTTGGTGTTCTTTTCTTTTATACTGTTAATAAGCCAAATGGAAATACTTTAAAGACTTTATAAAAACTTTTTGCTTTACTTTGAATATTTGTTTATTGTTGAAAAGTAACTGAAGCAAAACAAAACCAAGCAAGCCAAAGGCAACAGTGGCAACGAAGCAAAACTTTACCAATTGACAGAAATGGACAACAAACTTGTGAGAACCCAGGCTCAGCCTTAGTAGACTGGGTGTTAGTTCTTAGTAAGGACCAAGTAAAAAAAAAATAATTGGTATACGCTGGAATCAAAGTGCGCTGGAAATAAAATGAACACGCCTAAATAAATAGCCCAGTTTCACATCAGTAGAAGTAGATAGATGGAGGAAAGAGGGGAGGAGATGGTTGTTTATGACCAGCTTGTCACATCCCCTCTCTAAGGGACGATCATGAAATTAAGTGGTGAGGAGCGGTGAAGAAGCCGAGGGGCCGTCAGATAACATTACTCACTCCCTGCATCACAATTAGTGCAAATGGTGCATTACAGGAAAATTATCATCAATATGATATTAGCAGATGCTCCCTAAACGAATCAGAGGGAAAACTGCTTATTCCTCTGTCTACCCGGATAACAAGAAGAACAAATGAAGACTTGGAAGAGAGAGAGAGAGAGAGAGAGAGAGAGAGAGAGAGAGAGAGAGAGACTGACACTTTCTGAGAGAGAATTCAATTTGCTCAGTGCCAGGGAATGTTGTACATACAAATTAATCTGTCTACATCATGTCTGCTGCATTAATAGGCACTTTTATTAATAAGGTAGTAACATACATTTATATTTACTTAAAGCTGTAATTTCTGTGCCACTATTGTCACCAAATGGAGTTGCAATTATTTTCAATACCTTTCCCGTCTAGCAGAGAAATACAGATAGCTCTGCCCCAGTCTTATGCCCATGGTTGTCAGGTTGGTGATCTGAAGAAACAGAGTTATGGTACAAAAAATGCCCTTCTGCTTTAATATGTTCACACAAAAATGAAAATTATGTCATCATTTACTCATGATTTTCTTTAACAATGGAAGTCAATGCCAACCACAACTATTTGGTTATAAACATTCTTCAAAATCTTTTTTTTTTTCACTCCACAGAATAAATAAAATGGAATAACATTAATGGCATCATAAAAATTTAGTCACCATTTATTTACCTTCACATTCTATGGTTGCTATGAGTATTTTCTACTATTTAACACAAAGTATATGTTGGTAGCTAAAAACTTTGTAGCATATTCAATGACTTCTGTCAACTTTCTGGTTACCAGCATCCTTCAAAATATATTTTGTGTTCAACATAAGAAAGAAGTTCATACAGATTTAACACAAAATAAGGGTGAGATCATTTTGTGTAATCTATCCCTTTAATGCAAATATAATTTTTATTTTTGGACTCCACTATACCTTTAACTGCCGTGAGGCTGTTGTGCTATTGTTTATGTAAAGCATTCTTCTTAAACACTTGTAATTGTAACTCAGGTTTCTATATTATCTGAAAAGCAGCAGTTATATAAGATGAAGCTTTGGACTCCCCCAAGCAAATACAAGTATCAGTGTGTTTTTCCTCTTAATTGCTTTAACTGCTTGTAACTTAGGAAATAATGTTTAAACTGTGGAAAATTAAATCTCCCATATGACAAAGCAAGCACTATTATACAAAGGAAGGGCCCATTTTGTTAATGGTTCCATGCAAGAATTGGCCATCTTGCCCAATAATGTTTGCCGTACATCTCAGTTCATTTGTTTACCGCCGAGTCAGCAGAATAAAGATGGCAAATAATAACGTGTGGCTCTCTAAATATGGAAAAGAGAGCGGGTGAGATAGAGGAAAATGGGGGAGGGGATGCGTTTTGACCAGAAAATAAAAATAAATAATGGGTGTGCCGCAGAAATTTGAAGACATATTATGGTTTTCAGACATAAACATCCTATTTTTGAGTTTCCACTTTGCCTTGCACAAAACATGTAGGTGTTACTCTTAAATGAAATATGAAATTGACTTACTGTTGACAATACTGCTTTTGGCACAGAAGTGTGGAATATCTATTTGCTGTTTTCACAGTCAAATGGTTGATTCAACAGCTTTTCTTTGGCTATTTTATGTCCTGTGATATATATTGTATCTATGCCCGTCCTGATGTCACGAATGTTGATAACCAAAAACTTGCTGATAGCTATCGACTTCCAAAGTATTCATTTTTTACTATGAAATTCAGTGGCTAAATTCAGCTGTCTGGTCTTTTTAAAATATCAACAAAATAAAGAAACAGGTTTGGATCAACATGAGAATGAAAAAATAAGGTAAGTAATAAAGGGCGGCTTATTAGGGTTGGGCCGATAGACAATGTCATTGTCCATTGCCGATGGCCGATATTAATGCTGAGCCAGCATCGCGATCCTCCGTCCCACCCCCGTCACAGCAGCAACATGCTCGCGAAAAATACACACTTAGGCCTCATTTACACTAATACCTATTAGTTTTAAAATGGCATTTTACAACAAAAACGTTCCACGTTCACACTGGCGTTTCATCTAGCATTTCTGAAAAGCCCTTCTTCCACACTATATCGCTGAAAATGCACATCACGTGACCACACACACACAAACACACAGACACATACACTATGTCATGCGCTCTAGCATATGCGCAGGTCTGAACTCTAGGCAGTCAGCGAGTGCTTTTAGCACAAAACCCCAGAGAACAGTACACGTCGGACAGTTTATCAAGGATGTACCGCTGGATCGCATCTCATTATAGTTGTTAAACGTGATATTTAATTAATCTTGTCTCCATCTAACGACTCTTCGGTCTTTTGAATCTATCAGGTAACGTGTCACAGCATCAGTACACTGCTTCAATCTTTCGCTTTCACGCTTGTACTTAGTAATTTTAGATACTGTTGGTTGGTTGGTTCCTGTTAGTTGTGCACCTTTTCTACCAACCAAGTTTGTCGATGCCATTATAACGACACAGATCACTCTGCCTATTCATGCCAGAGTCCCGCGGAAAAAGTGATTGACAGGTGGTAATTTGTGTGTAATTTATCTTTATGATTTGGTTATGGGTAAAACAAAGACCATGCAGGTCATGTAGTTGAAACAGTAGGCTACAAATAATTAATTCGTTGTAAATTAATTAATTATTCATAAATAATTAATTTACCGCCACCTACGACGACGATGCCATCGTCCATCGTGATGTTTCACATTAGACAGCGTACGATGCCAAATTGGTCAACATCGCCCAACCCTAGAGCATATATGGTGCAAAATCAGATGGTCATCACCTTTAAACATACACATCATAAGTGAGTTTATTTGAAAATTGTTGGGACAAGATGATATATGACTGGTGGAGGAAAACCTTCTCCAAAACACCCCAGAGTGCCTCAATAATATTTGGATGGTGCCTTCCAAATATTATTGAGGCACTTTTCGGGATACAATGTTTGAACCATTGGGTGCACATGGTCCTCCATAATGGTTTGATAGACCTTGGCAGTGACGCACACATCTAGCATAAGTATTGGGCCTAGATAATCCCATGATATTGCAGCCCAAACCATCACTCTACAATCAACCCCCATACTTCACTCTGGCTTCAGACTCTTCAGTCTGGGTAGTACACTTCTTTGTACCTATAGTTGCTATAGGTTTGGCTATAGCAACCTGGCCATATATATTGACCCTGTGGAGCTCCTGACAAGCAGTTTAGGTGGAAACAGGAGAGTTGAGGTGCATATTAAATTCTGCAGTGAGCTGGGCAGCTGTGGTTTTATGTTAGCACCCAACTTCCCTTTCAGACAGCTTCCTCTTGTGTCCACAATTACTCCTGTTGGATGTGATTTGTCCTTCTTGGTGGTATGCTGACATTACCCTGAATAATGTGGCTCTTGATACATAAAAAAGACTTTGCTGTCTTGGTTGTAGATGCACCAGCGAGACATGCACCAACAAATTTTTACCTCTTTTTAATTGCAATATGTCACCCATAATGTTGTGTCCATTGCAATATTTTAAGCAAAACTGTGCTATTACTCTGCTAATTAAACCTTCACACTCTGCTCTTACTGGTGAATTGTGCAATTACTGAAGATTGGCCACCAGGCTTGTCAAATTTTCCCAAGAAACCTCCAGCACTAAATTGGTCAGTGTTTTAGGTTCATTGTCCAACCCCTGTATGCATGTCATTATATATTTTTTGTTTTTTTTTATTTTAGGTGAACTACTCCTTTAATCAGGATAGTATCTTTATTTTGTAGGTCAGCTGTTCCTTTAAATCAATTGTCTCAAATTCAATTCCTGGAGGGCCACAGCTCTGCATAGTTTAGCTTCAACCATCTCCAACTTACACCTGCTTAATAGTCTCTACTAGTCTTGAACACCTTGCTTAGTTGGATCAGCTGTGTTTGATTAGGGTTGGAGCAAAACTGTGCAGAGCTGCGGCCCTTCAGGAATTGAGTTTGAGACCTATGGTTTGAATGCTCTGTTTATGTAAACTGTCTTTAAATTTACCACTATGTTTTCTATAACTTTTATGCCATTATGAAAAAAAGACCATTAAAATGAAATCTTATGTTTAAATCTTCACTTTGTGATGCACAGAACACTTTTTTTTAAAAAGTACTGCAGACTTTACTTAAGTATTGTATGCGATTTGAATTTGACTTTGGCGAAGAAGTGTAGATTATCTATTTAATGTTTCAGTTGGTTGACTCATCAGTTTTGCTATTGCCATTTCACATCCGCCAATATATACTGTACCGTATCTTTTCCAGACCAAATGTCACTAAGCTGATTGGTGGTAATGGAGGGAGTTTATGTCAGCCATGTTTATGTATGCTTTTAGTGCATTCCCACTTGGGAGGCACATTTTTTTACATAAAGGAATAAAAATAAAAAAGGAATGATTGATAAGGATGGCATGTCATGTTGTTGTCTGCCGGATGACCTTACCTTGAGTGCAGAAGGCGGTGTAGGTAATAGCACGTAGGTGGTGGTCCCGTGGGTGCTGTAATATCAGTGTGTGTGTGTGTGTGTGTGTGTGTGTGTGTGTGTGTGTGTGTGTGCGTGCATGCTCTGAGGCAGGTTGAGGCCTGGCTGGCCGGGAGAGGCCTGTTCATTTCACAGCTGTAGTGGGATTATGTGGAGTCAGGGTGGAGGGGGTAAGCCTGGCCCTTTTATCTCATTCAAACATGCTGCTAATTCAGCAGCACGCGGCTGGCACCGCGACTAGCACGCTAATCACCGCATCACTTTCCCCGCAGTGAATAAACCTCCATTCTAATCCCCAATCAACCACACTGACACCCGTTTACACACTCTCGACACACCGGGAAACGTAGAGAGAGAGAAAGAGAGACAGGGTGAGAGAGCGAGACAGAGAGAGAAAAAGAGAGAGCAGGGAGCAGAAGAGCAGAGGAGGAAGCAGGCTGGGGGTTTTGACAGAGAAATACTGGTAAGAAATATGGGTACGAATAATAGTTATTCAAGAAAAAAAAACATTAAATCTAATTTTATGTCTTATTTATTGGCTTTTTTAAATGATCAAGACAGAACGAAATGGCTTTACAGAGAGTTTTAAATCTAATACAATAATCTTAATGTATACACATTTATAATGCATTTTTAAAATAAAAAATTGTTTAAACCAAAAATTGCAAACTCCACACAGAAATGCCTCCTGGTCCAGCCGGGACTCCAATCAGCGACCTTCTTGCTGTGAGGCGATCTTGCTAACCACTGACCTATTAATCACTTACCCATTATTTATTCACTTATACTTTCATGTGTTCACTCACTCACTCACTCACTCACTCCTACATTAATTTACTTGCTGACTCACCAATTATTCATTCACTCACTCTTACATTCATTGCTTACTCGCCAATTACTCTCTGGCTCACACACTCACTCACTCACTGTTCTTTAATTCATTCAGTAATTCATTTATTTATTCATTCACTCATTTATTTTTTGATTAATTTTCTTGCTTATAAATTATTCACTCACTCATTTATTCTTTCATTCATATTCATATTCAATTAATTAATTCAGGGCCTCACGGTGGCGCAGTGGGTAGCACGATCGCCTCACAGCAAGAAGGTCGCTGGTTCGAGCCTCGGCTGGGTCAGTTGGCATTTCTGTGAGGAGTTTGCATGTTCTCCCTGTGTTGGCGTGGGTTTCCTCTGGGTGCTCCGGTTTCCCCGACAAGTCCAAAGACATGCGCTATAGGTGAATTGGGTAAGCTAAATTGTCCATAGTGTATGTGTGTGAATGGGTGTGTATGGATGTTTCCCAGTGATGGGTTGCAGCTGGAAGGGCATCCGCTGCGTAAAACATATGCTGGATAAGTTGGCGGTTCATTCCGCTGTGGCGACCCCGGATCAATAAAGGGACTAAGCCGAAAAGAAAATGAATGAATGAATTAATTAATTCACTTATTCACTCTTATATTAATTTACTTGGTTACCAATTATTCACTCACTCACTCCTAATTTACTTGCTGACTCACTCACTCACTCACTCACTCATTATTTCTTTTATTCATTTACATGCTTACCAATTATTCACCCACTCACCCACTCATTTATTCTGTCAATCATTTACTCGCTTATTCACCAATTTACTCACCCACTCATTTATTCTTTTATTCATTTACTTGCTTACTCGACAATTATTTACTCATCCACTTATTTATTGTCATTTATTTACTCACTTGCTCTCCAATTATTTTCACTTACTCACTCACTCTTATATTAATTTACTTGGTTACTAATTATTCACTCACTCACTCCTACATTAATTTGCTTGCTGACTCACTCACTCACTCCTTATTTCTTTTATCAATTTACTTGCTTACCAATTATTCACCCATTCACCCACTCATTTATTCTGTCAATCATTTACTCGCTTATTCACCAATTTATTCACCCACTCATTTATTCTGTCATTCATTTACTTGCTTATTCACCAATTATTTACTCACCCGCTCATTTATTCTGTCATTCATTTACTTGCTTATTCACCAATTATTTACTCACCCGCTCATTTATTCTGTCATTTATTTACTCACTCTCCAATTATTTAGTCACTCACTCACTCACTCATTCACTCACTCACTCACTCACTCACTCACTCACTCACTCACTCACTCACTCACTCACCATTCATTCATTCGTTCATTCATTCATTCATTCATTCATTCATTCATTCATTCATTCATTCATTCATTCATTCATTTACTTACTCATACCTTGTTTATTTTTTCCAGAGGATCTGTTCTTTCATAGCCGGGTTGATGCACTGTACTGTGTAGTGTAATGTGGGGGATTAGTTGCAGATGAATGCAAATGTTCACTCTATTTTAAGCAATAGTAGACATGCAAAAATTTTTTTTTTTTTTTGCACCATAAGTCAGATAAACAAAGAGGGCCATGAAAGTCAACCATGACAAATGTGTGATAATATACTAACATCTCAACTAGACAGAAATGTTCTAACATGAGTCTTTTTAAATTATGTGTCTGCAGGGCAGATACAGACGCAGTGTTTTGTCAATGATATGAAAAAGTGATGAGATATTGATATAGCTATCAAAGCTACATTTCAAAACTTGCCATCTCATCAAATGCACATTTATGATATTAAACATAAGGCTCTTAGAAGTGAATATAGAATTACAGGGAGAGAGAGATATAGCAGAAAGAAATAGAGAATGTGTTTCAGTGTACTAATTTTCCTATACACAAACATCAGATCAATGAGAGGAGATTTAATGTTTGATTGCATATTGCTTAATACTCAGACTCTCTCACAGTTGATTACATGCCCAAGGCTTTTATCAAATATCAACAACAACAACAACAACAATAATAATAATGGGGGAGCACGGTGGCGCAGTGGGTAGCAAAATCTCCTCCACAGCAAGAAAGTCGCTGGTTCGAGCCTCAGCTGGATAAGCTGGCATTTCTGTGTGGAGTTTGCATGTTGTGTTCATGTGGGTTTCTTCCGGGTGCTCCAGTTTCCCACAAGTCCAAAGACATGCGCTATAGGTGAATTGGGTAAGATAAATTGTCCGTAGTGTATGTGTGTGATTACATGAGTGTGTATGGATGTTTCCCATTGATGGGTTGCAGCTGGAAGAGCATCCGCTGCATAAAACATATGCTGGATAAGTTGGTGGTTCATTCCACTGTGGCAACCCAAGATTAATAAAGGGACTAAGCCGAAAAGAAAACGAATATTAGTAACAACAACAACAAAACTAATAAAATAATATAACAACAATAATGTTGGGCCTCACGGTGGCGCAGTGGATAGCACGTTCGCCTCACAGCAAGAAGGTCGCTGGTTCGAGACTCGGCTGGGTCAGTTGACATTTCTGTGTGGAGTTTGCATGTTCTCCCTGTGTTGGCGTGGGTTTCTCCAGATGCTCCGGTTTGCCCCACAAGCCCAAAGACATGCGGTATAGGTGAATTGGGTAAGCTAAATTGTCCGTAGTGTATGAGTGTGAATGGGTGTGTATGGATGTTTCCCAGAGATGGGTTGCAGCTGGAAGGGCATCCGCTGCGTAAAACATATGCTGGATAAGTTGGCGGTTCATTCCGCTGTGGCGACCCCAGATTAATAAAGGGACTAAGCCGAAATGAAAATGAATGAACAATAATGTTATTATATTATTTTATTAGTTTTGTTGTTGTTGTTACTAATGTCATTTTTACTATTGTAGTAGTATAGTAGTAGTATTATAGCACTATCATTGTTATTAAATGCAAAAATATATGCAATATGATTACATGTATCTAAATAACTAAACAATAACTAAATAATTAAACAAAATAATGGCCCCAAAACAAAACAAATCCAATTGTTTAATACAGCTTGGCGCACAATGAAAACTCCCATAGATTTTCACAGCAGGAAGTCTCAACCCCCTGCAGATACAGTAAACATTCACTCAATCAGTTAAAGCAATGTGTCTCATAGAGAGTGCTGAAGGATTTTGAGTGTGATCATAATACAGAGCAACATTATCACGGTATCCCGCAGACATCTACATTACCTTATTATAAATATTCATATATATATATATATATATATATATATATATATAATTAATTTGTATTATTATTATTACTATTTTTTTTTACTAAATATAACAATGCAATTAAAGTTCATAACATAACCCCCACTCAACTTTTTACTCAACAGCTCATGCTATGAATATAATCATAGAGCTATTTTTCTCCCATGGGCCCACACATACATAGAAAATTGAGTGTCTTGACGTTGATTCTATTCTGACTCGTGTGTTAATTGGCAACATTAATGCAAATGAATCCCTTCAGTAGCACTATCAAAAATGATGCATTTTAAGTGTTTGTCGTAGATGTACATATGTGTAAAAAAACAAATAGCATGTACCTGCATCAACAAGTACACTCACACACAAACAATTCACAGCCTCTGAATACATAATAAGGACCTACGGGACACATCCAAACCTTCTGTGGGACAGCTTGAATTTTCCATGATCACAATAAATGCTTAAACTCTCTGTTTCTCGTTTCTCATCTTCCCAGTGTCTCTCCAGTATAGTACCAACCCCAAAGGTAATTATGGATGAGATGCAGAAATCTGGGTGTATTATTCAGTTCTCTAATACACAAACCAAAGGGGAATGGCAATTATTTTCTTTTCCAGTCACCTATTCCACAAAAGCTCTCACAGTAGTGTGTAAGATCAGGTTTTGACAATATGGTGAGGACTAAATTAATTACAATGTGACAACAACCCAATGGTTTTTAATAATGAAAATGTCTTTAAAAACATATAACGTAGTGTAAAAAAGATACACCATACATTAATGACACCCAGTAAAATGTCATAAAAAATAGTTAGGCTGATTTTATACATATAAATTTGCATGGCTGAGTGAATGCAAACGTTTTTTTGGCAACATGCAGGTTTTTTTTTTACTGCATTCAGTGCATGTAGGACAATGAGCCCTGTCATACAGCAAAACAGGTAAAGCAGTTCCTTGAAACTGAAAACACTGAAGTAATTAAATGACCTGCCCAGAGTTCTGATCTGAACCTGATTAAAAAACTCTGGAAAGTCCTTGTAAACTATCATGCTAGACACAGGAGAACACACAAGGGATAGGTGCAAAATTGACAATTTTGCACCTATTGATTGTTTGTTGTTAGCTCATGCTGGAGCAACGAAGAGAACACACACACGCACGCACGCACGCACGCACACACACACACACACACACTGGTAATGGGTCCCTGACAGAAACAAAGTTTTCACTTAAAAACATCCTGGTTACGTCCATAACCCACGTTCCCCGACTAGGGAATGGAGACGTGTGTCTGGTAACAGACTATGGGAGTACGCCAAGCGACCAATCACTCTGGAGTAAGAAAACGGGCCAATGAATGCCAAATGAAAGGACTGTTGCGAGGAGTGTGAGTTCGGGAACCCAGGTCCAGTTGGGCCAGAGAGGCGCAACAAACAAGACCTGCTCCTCGTCCTACCTGACTTTGCACAATGTCTGTGCGATTAGGCTTACTGGAGGAAACGCATATTTGCGCATGCCCGGTGGCCAGCTGTGCGCCAGTGCATCCTTGCCGAGAGAGGCCTTGGTCAGGGAATAAAAGAACTGGCAATGGGCATTTTCGGGAGAAGCAAAAAACCTGGGCTTCCATGAAGCGCTCCCATATCAGCTGGACCAAACCAGGGTGGAGTCTCCATTTTCCTCGGGATGCTAGCTGCCGTGAGAGTGCATGAGCTGGCTGATATATCCCACTAATGGCTAATCACTGGCAGCTGTGGAGCTGAGCTCCGCCAATTCATTTGGCATTCATTGACCCGTTTTCTTACTCTTCAGAGTGATTGGTTGCCTGGCGTACTCCCATAGTCTGTTATCAGACACACATTGAAGTTCCCATGATGGGGAACCCAACGTTGTCACTGAACTGTGGAGGAGACTGAAAAATAGCTGGTCAAGATCACAACAATGCATTCAAAGCAAGGTCCTTGTAACAATTGTGGCCAATCAGACACATAAAAATTATAAACTTCCATAAGCTCCTTGCTTAAGACTCATACTTTTAAATGTAAACCTTTATTCTCTTTTTATGTGTAATCAGGTGTTTTGCAACAAGTCTCTTTCTCATGTATTAATATTATGGGTTTAATACTTTTACAATCAATGTTTAACTCTACCACAGCTAAACAAGATCATAGATAGTTCATGTTTGATGTCCCTGCAAAGCTAATTTGGTGTACTGAATGATTGTTTACATTTCATGTTAATGTGTGTGCAACATATTAACATTTTAAGAAACTTGAACATTTCTTCATCAGTTTACTATCAGAAGGCCCATGCAAATCCCGAGACTCTGAAACAAAGACTATAAAACCTGCTTCGGGGGAGTTAAACTTCTTATTGGTCAACTCGGCTCTGGAGGGTGGGTACAAAACCATCCTTATAAAAGCTTGTGCCAAAAGCCACCGCCCGGAGACCCCAGACTCTAAAAGGAGAGAGGACCCCAGAAAGACTCTAGAAGACTACAGACAAGAAATGGGTTAATCGCACACCTCAGACATTCTCATCTCCAATACTTTTCTTTCTTTCTTTTCGTCGAGTCTGCTTAAGTTTAGTACGCCATGACACGACAAGTCCTTTTTGCTGCCTCAAAACTTGAAACGACAGACTCCACCCCACACCAAGCCTCGTGAGGACAAAAGAACTGAACACCAGCTAACTACGGGCTAAACAGAGGGAGTTTTTCACCATAGAAGGGTTAAATTGATTATTTGTGGTTCGCTTGGTTTGGTCTTACAACTTCCGAGGTTTTTCCATCATTACACTCTCTAAAACTCTTATTTTTCTTTCTTTACTCTTCTCTACACTTGTATGAATGTGTGTTTGTGTTAGGTGTTAGTTTCTGTTAGATTAGTCAATAAAGTTTCATTTTGTATAAATAAAGGTGCCTGTGCATGTTTATAAATCTAATGTCTTAAACTTCGATTTTGCTACCCTGCTTAAACATAAATTCAATTCAATTCAATTCAAGTTTATTTATATAGTGCTTTTTACAATGTAGACTGTGTCAAAGCAGCTTAACATAGTTCTAGTAAAGTCCAGATTTCAGAGTTGAAGTTCAGTTTAGTTTAGTTCAGTTCAGTATGGTTTAAATTTCACTGCTGAAAGTTCAAACACTGAAGAACAAATCCACCGAAGCGCAGCTCCACAAGTCCCGATCCAAGCAAGTCAGTGGCAACAGTGGGGAAAAAAAAAAGAGGGGGTTTTATTTTTATTTTTGATAGCAATAGCCATAGGGCAGCACGGTGGCGCAGTGGATAGCACAATCGCCTCACAGCAAGAAGGTCGCTGGTTCGAGCCCCGGCTGGGTCAGTTGGCATTTCTGTGTGGAGTTTGCATGTTCTCACTGTGTTTGCGTGGGTTTCCTCCGGGTGCTCCGGTTTCCCCACACAATTTCCAAAGACATGCGGTACAGGTGAATTGGGTAAGCTAAATTGTCCATTGTGAATGAATGTGTATGAATGTTTTTCAGTGATGGGTTGCAGCTGGAAGGGCATCCGCTGCATAAAACATATGCTGGATAAGTTGGCGGTTCATTCCGCTGTGGCGACTCCAGATTAATAAAGGGACTAAGCCGAAAAGAAAATGAATGAATGAATGAATAGCCGTAATTGAAGACAACTGTGCGTTTGAACGATCGCTGGATGATTCGTTTGTTCGAATTTGAAGAGTCGATTTTTTTAAAGCCCCGTTCAAATTAATCTTCAATTCCCTTTGAGTTAATTCGCTACAGTCCTTTAGGTCCTTTATTTCTTTTATTCTTAATCTTAATTTCATATATTTTGTAAACTTTCTTTGTGCTATACAGTCCTTGCAGTTCTCTTATTTTGATCACAATGTTTACATAAAATTAAGTGCTTTTGTTGAAGTGCCTTGGTTACTTAGTAAAAAAAACAACCTTCTACTGACTAGAACCTTCACTAGAATTCCTTCAAATTTTGAATGATATATTTTGCTTTATTTCTGAAAAAGATCATTCATTCATTTTCCTTCGGCTTAGTCCCTTTATTCATCAGGGGTCGCCACAGTGGAATGAACCGCCAACTTATCCAGAATATGTTTTACACAGCAGATGCCCTTTCAGCTGCAACTCAGTACTGGGAGACATCCATACACACTCATTCACACACATACACTATGGACAATTTTGTTAATTCAATTCACCTGTACCTCACATCTTTGAACTGTGGGGAAAACTGGAGCACCTGGAGGAAACCCACGCGAACACAGAAAGAACATGTGAACACACAGAAATGCCAACTGACCCAGCCGGGACTCAAACCAGCAACCTTCTTGCTGTGAGGCGACAGTGCTAAGCACTGAGCCACCATGTACCCTTTTCTGAAAAACATCAATTCTATATATTTTTTTATAATATAATTAATTGTTAATTAATTTTGATCTCCACTGTATATAATTCTTTTCATATATGTAATAAAAGTTTTTAATTAAAGTGACCCAAACATACTGACTACAGTACATCAGCCCTTACGGTTTAGAAACAGTAACAGATTGAACAGAGATTGTAATTGTGTAGGGCAAACACATAATATATATGACATTTGGAGGTCTTTTGAGTCTAGGTTTTTATTTTAATTGAAATATTACTGTTAATGTTATTGTTAACCCTGTGCCAATGAATATCATCATAAACACATTAGCAAGTGAAAATTCTTTAGTGAGTGTTTTTTTTTCTTCGTTTTTTTTTTTAAACCAGAATCAGCAAAGTCAGATTTTTAAATCACTAAAATAAATGAGCAGTTATGAGAAGCAAGGTTGCATTTATTGACAAATGTGAGGAAAAAAAGTTAATCATACAATTGTGACATCACAACTTCATACTTATTTCAAACCATTGACACTCATATTGCACAAATTAACAATTCTAACAATTGTAAATGTTTTAGCCAAAACACAAAACAATCAATTCCAGTACAGTGTTAAACCTCCAACTATTAATTCTGAAGTCTAATTATAAACACTAGAGAGCTGTAAAAATGTACTAATGAGCAAACGAGTTGACTTGTTTGGTGTGATTGTGGTGTGCTTGTTTGGTTCCACAACAACCTCTGTAATCCCATTTAGTAAAAGTAAAAGCTTTAAAAGTGCTACCTTGTTTCCAGATTTGAACCAAATCTATATCTGTAGATCTATATCCAAGCCCAAGCCTCTAATGGTTTCTTTTTTTTTAAACAAAAAGTACACTACACTGCAGCTTTAATAAACATGTAGCTTATGATTCATAGGTGTTTTCTGTTTATAAATAGTTTTTTCAATAGATTTGATTTTTGCTTGGTGATTTTTTATAAACTGATTTCGAGAGGATCATGTGCTTATGATTGCTGCAGCTGGTCCCGCATTATCCAATTCATGATTCACCAATCAGACGATTCCTAAGCCACTATAAATACCCTAAGATTCATATCACAGCCATCTTCGTTTTGAAGAATCCCCCCTTCCACCCCTACTCCTCCTTTCCTAGATGGGTGGCACGGTGGCCCAGTAGTTAGCACTGTTGCCTCACAGCAAGAACGTCACTGGTTCTAGTCCTTACTAAGCCAGTCAACGTTTCTGTGTAGAGTTTGCACGTTCTCCCCGTGCTCACGTGGGTTTCCGCCGGGTTTCCCAGTTTCCTCCCACCGTCCAAAAACATGCAACTTAAGTTAATTGACTAATCCAACTCAGCATCATAGACATGCTCCTAGTAAGTAGTCATCTCAAGAGCAATCACTATCTGTTCATTAGCTACTACAGTAAGGGAGTTCTCGAGATCTACCTGAGCTCAAACTCCCCTCTCGCCTTGCAAACGGGAGGGAGCCCCGGGCTCGAGGATCTATGAGCTCAGGGCTCTCTCCCGGGACAGCATGCCAAACAAGCTTTATAACCAATCATCAGCTAAGTGTGAACTCTTGAACTATTATATGGGTTCATCACATAAATTATGTACAAAAACAGGATATTGAGCTGCCCAAACATGAATGATTATTGTACAAATTTATGATAATATTTTATAATTTGTTATGCAATAAATAGTTTTAAACTACTAAAATGGCATTACTAAAAGTTACTTTGTTACTGCAGAGTTAAACTTTCAATATCAAAAGCTGTCAAAGCAGAGATTGTTGTTCCACAATGTTCCACAATAAAGTTGACCATGTAAATAAATGGAAAACACCTACAGTGAGTGACAGTTCAACATGAATACTACTGCCACATGTGACGACGTCATGAGACAAAGGGATTATGAAAATTTGTTTGTGTAACGGCAGTTTGCGACAATGCCGCCAGGAGGCACAAAGGGATGGGATGCAAACGGACAGTAATATACTGTACTGTACAGTAGCTGTAAATACCCTGCTACTTGTAAATGAAATGAAATAACAAAACAAAGCATTATAATTCCTTCATAAATCATTAAAAACAAACAATAATACAATGAGAATTCATTTTGGAAATCAAAACGAAAAAAGAAGTCAAATCAAAAGAAATAAAAGACAACTAAAGTGAAAGTACAAACAAACAAACAAACAAACAAACATAGATAAATAAATAAATAAATAAATAGATAAATAAATAAATAAATAAAAATAAAGCAGTGTTTTAGCCTAAATATAGAGATGTACAGTGTTTGTTTATTTTAAAGTGATAGGACTAAGACAGCCAATAAATAAGCTTTTCCATTTACATTTTCATTTACATTTTCTCTCTTGATTATATTTTACCTTTTCATTGTATGTCTTAATTATTGTACATAAATAATAAATGAATAATTAAATAAGCCTAAATAACTATTTATTTAAAGACAATACCAGAGAAACACAGAGAAATGGTCCAGCGCATGGTCAGGGATCTAAAGCTTAATGATACTTCATCGAAAGCATAAAAATAAATTGGCCTACCTCAAGCACGTCACTAAAATTATAATAAAAATTATTTTGCTGTGGAATGTAACTTAACTTCTGCAAGTTTATGTTTAATAATTTAGTTTTAGCTCAGTTTAGTTTTTTTAGCTTGTAGACTTCTGTAAAAAACATACAACATAGTGTAAAAGTGTAAAAGCTTACTACTGAGGAAGCCAAAACCTGACTTTATGATACATGTTTAGTTTGAATAGGCTACCAAAAAATTTAAAGCTAAATCTTCATAATGTGCATAAAACTAAATATGTTTTTGTTAAAGATGAATAGACTACATGCTTATCTTGCTTAAATTTATCATGCTTAAATTGACTACATGCTTATCTTAGATCATGTGTGTATTGCAACCGTCCTATAGTAACTGTAACCATTGGTAGAAATCACAAACTAGTCTATGTGTATGTGTATGTTGTAGAATTTAACATATTGTATCTTACAATAATTTTTTTTATTATTCATTCAATCTTCTCTCTCTCTCTCTCTCTCTCTCTCTCTCTCTCTCTTTCTCTCTCTCTCTCTCTCTCTCTCTCTCATTTTAAACATCATCTTTACTTCCACTTCTGACCTTTTAAACTTACTCTCAGCTGTTCTTTCTCTCATCGTCTGTCTGATTTTGTCCCTCTGAAGGGTTCTGGTTGAATGTCAGGGCAGGACTGAACAGCAGATGAAGGAGTCGGAGCATTTAAGTGTCCGTGAACATCTGCCACAATTCTTTAAACTCAACCTCTTTTTCCATCTCCTCCACAGATGCCAATGAAACGCTATCATCTCTCCCCTCTCCTCATCCATCACACAGCTCTCTATCCCTCTTAGCAAAGCTTTCTCAATCTCTCCTCTCCTTTGAAGCTCACCTGCCCTACATTCTACTACAAGCAGTGAGAGCTTCATTTTGTCCCACACTGAGTCTTTGCCACTCTGTTTTCAACAGTTTGAGAACTTTGTGAAAGCACAGGAAACCCACATGTAGGAAAGTAGAGGAGACATCAGTGATGGAGGAAGTACACCAATCAAGAGCTTGAGTAAATGTACAGACACTCTAATAAAACTGATGACTGAGAACATTTATATTTGAAAATAAATACTATTGGTTCTATTAATTTCTGTTTCATTTGCTTCTATTCTATTACTGACTAAATATGCATCGTAGGTTCAATCAAAAATAGAAAAAATATTTCTGTATTCTTTTCCTGATTATTCTATTTAGATATAATAATAATAATAATAATAATAATAATAATAATAATAATAATAAT
>CAIGQW010054109.1:16093897-16107723 GCA_903798125.1 Danio choprae | reverse complement strand
TGTGTGTGTGTGTGTGTGTGTGTGTGTGTGTGTGTGTGAATCGCTGAGGGAGGCAGCTCATGGCTCAGGTGATCGGGAGGCTTGTCTCGGTGGGCTGTGGGTAAAGACCCAACGCAGCTCTTTCAGACCTGTACTTCAGCACAAAGGGAGCTGTGTCGGCCTTCACCATCAGCAGCTTTAACTGCAGATCCAGACCCACAAACCTGGCCGGCCCTGGTGTGGAACGCTCCTGTGGACCACAGCACAGTACAGCAGACCACACAACAACAACCTACAGTATATGTCTGCTATTATGCTCAGCCTCAGGTGATCGGACTACAAGTGGTCAACTCCAACACATTGAAGCTGGTATATTAAAATAAAATAAAATAAAATAAAATAAAATAAAATAAAGGCAACACAGTGGCTCAGTGGTTAGCACTGCCACCTCACAGCAAGAAGGTAGCTGGTTCGAGTCCTGGCTGGTCAGTTGGCATTTCTGTGTGGAGTTTGCATGTTCTCCCTGTGCAGGCGTGGGTTTTCTCCGGATCCCCGCACAGTCCAAAGACATGCGGTATAGATTAATTGAATAAACTAAATTGACCGTAGCCTCACAGTGGCGCAGTGGGTAGCACGTTCGCCTCACAGCAAGAAGGTCGCTGGTTCGAGCCTCGGCTGGGTCAGTTGGGGTTTCTGTGTGGAGTTTGCATGTTCTCCCTGTGTTGGCGTGGTTTTCCTCCGGGTGCTCCGGTTTCCCCCACAAGTCCAAAGACATGCGGTATAGGTGAATTGGGTAGACTAAATTGTCCATAGTGTATGAGTGTGAATGGGTGTGTATGGATGTTTCCCAAAGATGGGTTGCAGCTGGAAGGGCATCTGCTGTGTAAAACATATGCTGGATAAGTTGGTGGTTCATTCTGCTGTGGCGACCCCAGATTAATAAAGAGACTAAGCCGAAATAAAAATGAATGAATGAAATTGACCGTAGTGTATGACTATGTGTGTGCACACATGTGAGAGTGTGTGGGTGTTTCCCAGTACTGGATTGCAACTGAAAGGGCAACCGCTAACATATTCTGGACAAGTTGGCAGTTCATTCCGCTGTGGCGACCCCTAATGAATAAAGTCACTAAGCGGAAAAAAAAGAATGAATAAATTAAAATAAAATAAAATAAAATAAAATATATTTTAAGTAAAAATCTCACTTATGTACACTGTAAAATATATCACAAAAAGTCATGACAGCAAATATTTTTATGTTGCTTAATTTAATAAGCTAAGTTTCAACTATTTATTTTTGCCATACAAAGTTTATTATTATTACAGTGTAAGTAATGGAGGAATAGATGCTTGTATTAACCCATATTTTTACATTTAATTTAATTCATTCATTCATTTATTTAATTTTTATTTATTTATTTGTGTTTCCTGAATAAAATTAAATTAAATTAAATTAAATAATTATGATATTCTGACAACAGATTATCTTTGTTCACTACACACCGTTTTACCCCCTGTGGACTCTCTAGAATAAAAATAACACAGTCAAGGATTACATTTCTTTAACTGCCAAAAACTTTATTTTTAATAATTTTTAAAAATGGTTTACTAACATTGACCATATTGCATGACATCAGAATTTGAAAGTTAAACACTCCTGTCTAATCACAAATACTGTATTGTGATTAAGTAATAATAGTCTGTGATGAAAATGACATTTCAATATTTCTGGTATAAAACGTCATATTGTTACATATACATATGTACAAAAATAATACAATATGAATACTATTTTCACATCAAATGCATAATTTAGTAAATATTTTCTATAGATTAATTAATATATATGTTTATAAATGAATCTGACTACAGATTTGCTTAATCCCAGTCATTATAATTGGGACCAGTATTCCCATATGTTCTGTTTAATTTTATTTTGACACTTTTGTTTCTAGGTCTGTCTTTAAATAAATTATTTTAGCACGGTTGCTAGTTCACTGAGGCAAAAACAACAATATTTGATCAATTCTGAAGTAAAATATTTTGCATTAACTTATTGACTGTTACAGTGTCTGATTTTTATCAGTTTATCTTGGAATTTTATTTGTTTATTTTTTTAAATGGCGGTTAAAAATAAGATAATTCACATTTTTTGTATAGTTTGCAAAATTTAGCTTGATTGAGATTTACACACTCACACACACATAAATCTTTTCACAAGTGTTCATTTTCTTTACATAAACAATTAAACCATTTTATTTACCTCTGAATGTGCTCAAAAAGTGACCAACTTTAAAAATGTCATTAGTTTTAAAAGCCATCCAATGTTAACAAATGTTAAATGTAGTCTCCATAAAAGTAGTCACAAACTGCACCAATACCACAAAGCCTCATCCAGCCAGATGTGCTTGCAGCAGCATCACTACAAAAAGCTCCTGTATCCTCAAACACCACACGTACCCTCATGAAAAATCTTACAAAATCATAAAGTGCGCTGCATCTGCCTGCAGTCATCGACCTGTCCATCAGTCACTCTGCAGAGGTGCTGCACCTATGAAGCAGAAAGCTGCGTCTCTCTTTCTGCTAGTGGGTTTATTGGTTGTATGATGAAGGGAAGAAAGGCCCATCAACACAGTTCAAACAAACTGCTTGCTTCTAATTGACCTCAGGCCTTCGGGTTTGTCTTTGCATTTACAGTCCTCGCTTAAGACAAGTCAAAGAGATCTCCTCACTTTTATCAGGCGCTATCAAAGAATTCATAGACTTCAGCACTTTACACCTTTGATTACATGAGGATGTGTGTGTGTGTGTGTGTGTGTGTGTGTGTGTGTGTGTGTGTGTGTTTGTTTCCCTCCAACAGTGTGATGAGTGGATGTGTATTCAGCTAAATAACCCTGCTGACACAAGGTCTGACCGGTGAGAGTGAAATGCATTCAGAAGTGGCTACCACAGACCACAGTTAATGAGACAGGTGTACCAGGACCATTGATCCAGGTTAACATATTACCACCGTACCACATTCTGATCCACAGCTCTCCATCTGACCCAATCTAACCATTTGCTGATATTCTCATTTGTTCCTTGCCAAGCAGAAAGTGTCGGAAAACAAACATGAAAATGACTGACAAATATAAATACTTTAGAAAATGAAATAAGTGATAATATGCAGTAATCTTTAAGAAGTACTTAAACATTGTCAGTCAGGAAGTGCCTGCGAACAGTAAAAAAAAAGCATGTGAACAGTAGTGCAGATTGTTTTGACCATTGAGATGTTTGTTTGCAAACGTGTATTTAAAAAAAAAAAGATGTATTTTACACTGAAAAAAAATATTTATTGGATTTACTCATTTTTTTAAGGTAAGTGGTTGCAAACAATTTACTGTATAGGGGCTGCATTAAACAAACTAATTCAATTCAGTAATGTTCAACTTCATTTGTTTGCTTAAATATAAATAGTTTGCAACCATTTACCTTATAAAAAATTTAGTAAATCCAATGAATCATATTTTTCAGTATGTGAAAAACACGATTGCCAACAAACATCTCGATGGTCAAAACAATTTGCACTACTGTTCGCATGCATTTTTTTATGATAAAAGTATGCTTAAGTTATAACTGATGTCACAGAACTATTAAGTTTGATATGAATAATAATTTCAAATGCACCAAATAAGCACTCATTCACTCACTTTCTCTTCAGTTTATGCCCTTCTTTATCAGTGCTCACCACAGCCGAATGAAATGCCAATTATTCAGGTATGTGTAACACTGGCGAATACTCTTTCTGACGCAACCTGTGCTGGGAAATTCCTATACATTCCCCCATTTACACGCACATGTACGCACGCACACACACAAAAGGCCTGCACAAGTCACATCGCAGGATCTGTAATGTCAGCTCTGTTTAATTTCAGTTAGTTTATTGATCCCTTAGGACATTTGATTGGGTTTGACCGGAAACAACAGTACAGAACATTGTCTGAGTTTGTGTGAAGTTTAACCTTAATAGAGTGACAGTTTTTAATTTGCTTGTTTGCTTTGTTTTTAGGGCCTATGACTGTAAGACTTTAAGTGAATTAAAACCATTTGAATATAAGCAATAATAACATTTGTAGTTTTAACATGAACTCACGCACGGACGCACACACATACACACATACAATGGCCAATTTACTTTGTCCCAATGACCTATGCTGCAAAAAGGCCTCCTGGTTCAGCTGGGACCCCGAACCAGGAGCACCTTTTTGCAGTGAGACAACTGCGCTAACCAGAGAGCAACCATGCCACCACCAAATCAGCATATTAGACTTTTTAGATCATGTGACACTGAATAGTGAAGCAAACATGCTAAACATTTAGCTTTACAATCACAAATTACATGGTAACACTTTAGAATAATGGTCCATCAGTTATTCATTCATTCTCTTTTTGGCTTAGTCCCTTTATTAATCTGGGGTTGCCAACTTATCCAGCATATGTTTTACGCAGCGGATGCCCCTCCAGCTGCAACCCATCACTGGGAAACATCCATACACACTCATTCACACACATACACTACAGACAGTTTAGCTTACCCAATTCACCTATACTGCATGTCTTTGGACTTGTGGGGGAAACAGGAGCCCCTGGAGGAAACCCACGCAAACACAGGTAGAACATGCAAACTCCACACAGAAATGTCCATCAGTTAATGTTAGTAATGTATTTTCTAACATTAACTAATAATCTTGTTAAGCATTTATTAACATTAACTAACATTAACAAAGATTAAATTAATACTGTAAAAAATGTATTACTGGTTGTTTGCTCATGTTAGTAAATACATTAACTAATGGACCATTGTTTTAAAGTGTTCCCAATTACATTTTAAAATGCATATAAAAAGAAAACACTTATTTTATATTGTAATGAAATGTTAATTGAAATGTTATTTATTTGCTAATGAATTCAGCCTTAGTGATCATAAGAGACTTTTGGTGAGTACAAGTGTCTTTAAAAAATTAAACCAATAACATTTACCAAATATTGATGTAGAAATTGTAAATGGCAATGTGTGTCATATGCAAACAGATTTAAAATAAATTAAGTATATTGTTGTGCATACCTTTTAATGAAGTTTGTCTTAATCATTTTAACATAATATTAAGTAATAATTTAATATTTAAAAACATATTCTGTTTCCATCAACAAATCTCCATTGTGATCAAAACAATTCAAGTGAGCTCATTTTGCTACAAATACACAGTGTATAGAGAGAGAGAGAGAGAGAGAGAGAGAGAGAGAGAGAGAGAGAGAGAGAGAGAGAGAGAGAGAGAGAGAGAGAGAGAGAGAGAGAGAGAGAGAGAGAGAGAGAGAGAGAGAGAGAGAAATCCCAGATGTTTAAAGTGCTGTGCTGGTGTTTGTTCTTACTTGTTTTGGAGAAAATATAATTCAGCCTGCATTTAGACATTGCATTGTACCCTATATGTGCGGAAGAAAGAAATTCAGGACAGACGAATCTTATTTCAGCAGCTTTTTCCTCTCCTCCGTCTCTTGCTCAGAGACGAAGGAAATATTTGCCCTCAGACTCATAAAATGGCTTATATATTCATTTCTATACTGACGTGATTTATGAACTTCTATCACTGCTGATTTATTGAGGGTTCCTTGTCATCTTACAACCACAATGGCTGATGACACTGATGCTATCATTGAAATTCACTGGAAGAAAAACAGAAAAAGGTTGTCTAAGGTTAAGGCTGTGGACATTTTATGTGAAAATATTTTATGAAAGGTTCAAATTAAGACAAGACACTGCTGGTGAATAGGGTAAAAAAAAATACTAACCAGAATTCCTTAGTTTACATCAAGAATTATTTTAAGAATAACACACATTTTTGCAGTCTATCGCACATATTAGAGTCAAAGGTTTTTACAAAGGGTATCTTTTTTTTTTAATCATTCCGTAATAAAAAACAAAATACTTCAATCAGCCAGAAAAAGTATGCCATTCTTTTGGTATGGCAAAATGACAAAAAATATTTTTTCTCCCTGGCATTTAAACTTAGATCATGTTATTCAATGTTTTTGTACATTTATTTATTTATTTAGTCATTGGTGTTACATTTTGTAAATACTAAAGGTTTTTTATGAAATTATTTTTGTGTTTTAATGTGTTTTTTCAACACGTTGTCAGAATAACAAAAACAACAAGAATGCAACAAATAAGAAGGTTGTGTTGTAGCTGTTTTAATCACCTTTGCTAAAAGCGTTATTTAACAATGTTAATTAATTTCCTCAACCATATATTTGCTATAACAATGAGCAATTAATGGAAAATAATGAATTACAATAAATATTATTAAAACTGTGATTTTAGGTTAATGTAAGTGCCACTGAAGTGTAAATGATGCCTCAGTGCAGGATAAAAACATTATTGTGAAAAATATGTATTTTTATTGTAATCTAAAGACAGATAAAGTCTAAAGCATCGGAAGCAGAAGATTTAATCCAGAAGAACATAATACACTGATTTCTTAAAAAACACTTTATTACATCAAATACATTAAAACATGCAATTACCTGTCAAAATATTTGGCAAAATATTAAACAATTTATTCATATCCAACACCATGTTGTGATTACCTTAATAATGGATAACAAAAACAATCGTAATTAGTTGATATTGATTCTTTTCCTTGTCATCCAGAGTTACACAGATTGTGACCTTCCTGTCAGAGCTAATTACAGTTTATAAGCATAATGAATGCCCGTGGATTGTTGAAAGAGTTACTATTAATATTAATGGATAGCATTCTTGCTGACAGGCACTTTTCTATCAAATGTTTTATGATGAGTTAAATATGTTTACATATGCTGGCCTCAAGGGCTTTATCTGATGGAGCAAATGGATTTTTGAGGACAAAGGTTGAAGTGCTGCGTCAGCGAATATCCCTTATGGAGCAAAGCGTTGATTGATTTTTATGATTTTTTTGGGGAGGTAAGTTAATTAATTTGGTTGTATAACCACATTTATACCATGACATATAAGTTTATTGCCTATATAAGTTTTATGTATGCATTATTTAAAGTCTTAAAAATGATATCCATATCATGCAATCATTTAAAAGGTATTCTGAAAAAATATATATATATTTTACTGACAGAAGAAATTTTAACGTGTCAGTCAATAAAAAGTTGTTTAAATATATGTGAAAAATTATATAAATGTGATTTTTTTCAGCGTCTGTATTATAAATAATGATAATAATAACAACAGTAATTATTGACAAATTATTATTATTATTGTTGACATATTTAATAGTTATATCAAATAATAACGTCCTGGTTACGTCCATAACCCACGTTTCCCGCATAGGGAACAGAGACGTGTGTCTGGAACAGACTATGGGAGTACGCTATGCGACCAATCACTCTGAAGAGTAAGAAAACAGGCCAATGAATGCCAAATAAATTGGCGGAGCTCAGCTCCACAGCTGCCAGTGATTAGCCATTAGCTACACTCCTGACACGCTCTTTTGGGCTCTTTTGAAATACGGGCTGTAAAACCCATAGTTCCTCTCGGCTGGAGGGACCTGCTCGATTGCATCCTTCTCCAGGTGGACAGCAATCTCCTCTTGCAAGACAGGGGCACTCACGGAGTTGACCCTCGTGAAATGGACACCTGTGAACTTAAGCTGCTTTGACACAATCTACATTGTAAAAAGCGCTATATAAATAAACTTGAATTGAATTGAATTGAATTGATTTGAACTTGGGAGGGCAAATGGCGAATTGTATCGCATAGCCGAGTCCGATCGTCCGTATGAGCCACCACGACGGGCTGGGCAGCGATAACCAGGCTGGCAGAGCTTGCGCTAATGGCACCATCGAATCAATCGCTGATGTGCCAACGGAGGGGCAGCTCATTCTCTTGCACTCTGGAAGCCTGAGGCGAGGGAGCCCGTCACTGCGAGCTGGAAGGCGAGACGTCCAAGACTGGCAAGGCTTGGGTTTGCACACCCGGATAGAGAGGAAACTGCTCTTTTATTGAAAATTTGGTCACCGCCTTCCCCAGGGCATCAGCAGCCGATTTGGTGGTCATGAGAGCATAATCGGTTGCCGTGCTGAGCTCATGCATCAAGCCCGGGAAAGAACCACCCTCCTGCAGCTCAGCCAACTTCTCTGCTTGGTAGCGTTGATAGGTGGTCATCGGATGCAGGGCGGATGCAGCCTGACCCGCAGTGGTGTAGGTTCTGGCCGTGAGAGACTCAGATAACCTGCACACTTTGGAAGGGAGTTTGGGTGGACCTCTCCAGGTGGAGGCGCCTTGCGAGCAAAGATTGACCGCAATAGCGTACTCCACCTGAGGAATCGCCTCATATCCCCTGGCTAGTCCATCGTCAAGGGTGGTGAGAGCTGGAGCACACAAGGTCCGGGCAGGAAAAGGTGCCCTCCTTGCCTGCGTGAGCTCACTGTGTACCTCCGGAAAGAAGGGAATGGGGGGCTTGGAAGGTTTCGCCTTCGTCTTAGCCCTAAGGTAACACCCATATAATCGGTCCAGCCGCGGAGCTGGTAGACAAGGCATCTCCAGTCCAACGGCCGAATCAGCCCGGGATAACACAGCTAACATGTCCGATTCCAAATCCAAATCCTGAGGGCAAGAACTGTCCACGAGCACCGCTTCAACATGCTGGACCCCCAAACATGTGATACAGTGCTTGTGCATGTCATCCGGAGCGAGGAAACCACTGCATCCAGAAACGCACGGTCGGAACGACATCTTGAAAAAGACGCGCTCAACCGTGTTGCTCTCTTAGGGAATACTGCTCTTTTAGTGAAAACTGCTCTTTTATTGCACCAGCAAAACGCCCAGGGGACGGGAAGCCCAGATCGACAGCCGCTGACGTGTCTTCTCCCACACTGGTGAGAGTCAGTTTGAGCAAAGGATTCTTCAGTCTCGTGAGAGGGTCTGAAGTGAAAATTCGAATACTCACTTCTCAGCGGCTGGTTGATATAGCCCGCTAATGGCTAATCACTGCCAGCTGTGGAGCTGAGCTCCGCCAATTAATTTGGCATTCATTGGCCTGTTTTCCTATACTTCAGAGTGATTGGTCGCCTAGCGTAATCCCATAGTCTGTTCCAGACACGTTGAAGTTCTCATATGAAGGGGAACAGTAATTACTCTTGTTATTATTATTATTATTATTTATATATTTAATAGTTATATCAAGAAATTATAATAGTACTTTTTCTTCTTCTTCTTCTTCTTCTTCTTCTTCTTCTTCTTCTTCTTCTTCTTCTTATTATTATTATTATTATTAGTAGTAACATTTAGAAATGATAGAAGTTTTAGTCTATAATCATTTAGAATGACACTTTTTAAAAAGGGTGTGAAACAATTTTTACCAATAAACAAGTAAAATGCACAAAAAATGACAAATGAATACATTAAATAAAATTAAATTAGTCAATGAAAAATGGGAAGTACAATTAATAATTTGCAATAATCTATCTGAAAAATATTATAGTGCAAAGATTGAAAAATACTAGACACTCTATGCTGAGCATGTGAGCAGTAACAGTGCTCACAAAAGGCTGCATGGTCTGACCTCCAGCATGACCTTTAACCATTTGACCTTGTGACCCCACAAGCTGGATTTCTCTGACCTTTCACTGACCTCAGCGAACTCCAAACAGCCATGAGCTTTGGACGGTTATGAGACGTTATATCACAGTGCTGGAGAACACGGCCAAGATTTAATACACACAAAAGCCACTTTACACATGTCAATTCATGTTCATTACAACAAGACAGAGAAAGGAGAGCAGAAATGAAGGACGGGAACAGAAAAGGAAGAGATAAATAATTCACTAAACGAACACTGTGAATCAGTCTCTTTCCACTGAGAGAGAGAGAGAGAGAGAGAGAGAGAGAGAGAGAGAGAGAGAGAGAGAGAGAGAGAGAGAGAGAGAGAGAATGATGTTGTTAATGAATTGTACTCAGAAGTGCACAAGGGACGTGTTGTTGTGCTCATTATTGGAGGCAGGAAAGAACTTAATTGTTTGGTGGCTTTTGGTGAGTTAATACTCCAGTGTCTGATAACTGAAAAAGAACAATGCATTATCATTTCCTCTGTCATATGAAAAAATAAATAAATAAATAAATAAAATCAAACATATCTTTTAGTTACTTATTATTTATGTAGGTATTCCTTTGTATAATAATAATAATAATAATAATAATAATAATAATAATAATAATAATAATAATAATAATAATAATAATAATACCACTACTATTACTACCACTACCACCACTTATAATAATACTAATAATAACAACAATGATGATAAAATATTATCATTATATGTAACTATAAGAGATTCCATCAAATAATAAGAATTTAAGTATTATTATTATCATCATCCTTTATAGTAGTTATTAAATATTCTATTATTATTAAATATTCCACTGTAACAACTGATTTGTGTTGGGACAACATGAAGGAATTAAGTTAACTGATCTGTTTTTACAAATGTAAGTGGATTGAACATAAAACAATTAACTTGTCGCAAAAAAACTCAAGAATTGTGTTGTTTCAGCTCATTTTAATTAAGTAGTTCAAACAAACAGCAAATGTCATCTTTTGAGTGTAGTAATAAAATATGCAAAACAAACACATGAACCTAGAAATAATTGATTATTATTTTATGTATTTAGTTATTTTTTTACAGTTTATAAAGTGTATGGTAATAGCAATATTACTTCTGTCAGAAGGTGCTTTCGGCACATTCACAGTAATTTATTTTACTAAAGAGTAATTATCGAATTTCTTGTAATATTCAGTTCACACCTTCTGCAAGTGTCCTAAATGTGTGCATGCATGTGTGCGTGTGTGTGTATGTGTGTGTGAGCCCCTGCTGCCAGAGGGGTGTGAAACATCAGCACAGTTCCTGCACCCCATCCTGAACCTCTGGACCCCTTACTGGGTGTTTGAGTAGAGTCACACCTGCTGTCAAACTGCCACACACACACACACATGAACATCAGATATTATCACACACTGTCAATGTTTCAGGGTGACATCTATGCAGAGGGTGGAGGATGCTATGATGACCACAAAGATAAATATGTTTTTGATTTTACATTTTAATTTAAAATAAGTCATTAACTTTGTTAAATGAATGAAAAAAAATAATAATAATTTTTTATAATATCATACTACTTATTGTTTATTCAGTAAATCCCGATGATAATAAAATGGATAATTTGTCTAATTACTGAACTAGTGGTTTCTTAAATGAAGAAAGAATGAGCTAATGATATAAGCTCATGATTAAATCTAATCTGTCCCTCCATAACAACAGTTTGTTTTAGCTAATATAAGAGTCCATCTGACATCTCCCTCAAGCTTCACTCTCATGCTTCTCTCATGAATCCTCCATGACTGTACAGTTCTCTTCTTTTTTCCCACACCGGAAATATGATCATCAAATTTTAAAGAGCTGGTGTTTTTGGGAACTGGATCACGGAGCAAATCAGTGTCAAACAACATGTTCCTGAGCTTCTCCAGCAAGATCCCACCTGACGTGCTCTGTGTTTCTCACTTCCCATTCTCTGGCTCTTTCTCCCATCACTGAACGTGTGGACATTATATATTTATTTAAAATATTTAAATATATATGAATATTTCAGCATCTGCGGTGAAAGAATGGCTCCAACACACAGACACGCACACACACACACACTTAAAAGCCTGTCAGAGGAACATGAAGTTCTTTCGTTTACACAGTTTATCATAAAGAGCTAAGGTGTTTTTAATATTATTAAAATATATATAATTTTTAGTTCTTTGATTAAAATCATTGAAGAATATATATCACAATGAACTCTATTTAATATTTTGTTTTATGATTATCTGCCCAATATGATATAAATAATACTGTATATGTACGAATGTATGATACATAAAAAAAAGTTTGAGGTGAGTATTTTTTTTTCTTTGTTTATCGAAGGTAATTATTGCAGGGATGTTAAATTAATCAAAACTGATCAAATATGACAGTGAGAAGATTTATATTTGAAAATAAGTATTGTTGTTTAAATTATAAAACTTCTATTTTATTACTGACTAAATATGTAAATATATGTAATAGTTTTCATCACAAATTGTGTTCTTTCCCTGATTATTCTATTTTAAAATGAATAACAACAACAACAACAACAACAACAACAACAACAACAACAGTAATTATTGACATACACTCAAAAAAACTTTTTCTTGCTTTTTCAAACTACCTATTTAAAATGAACTGAAACAACACAATTAATGAGTTTTTTGGGGACAACTTAATTGTTGAATGTTCAATCCACTTAAATTTGTTAAGGTAATTGATTTGTGTTGGGACAACATGAATGAATTGTGTGGAACCCTGCATTTTTTACAGTGTATTCTTCCTCTCATTACTTACCTAATTAATAGTTATATTAAATATTAATAATAATAATAATAGTATTTTTTTTTCTTCTTGTTATTATTATTATTATTATTATTATTATTATTATTATTATTATTAACGTTTACACAAAAAACTAAATAAAAAATAATAATAATTGGCCAAATCTTTCAGTTTTCATAATATTAAACTGAAAACAAATGTTTCTTGAGCACCAACAAAGAATAAGCATATTTATCAATATTACTGGATGTGGCAAAGGCATTTTAGAAGTAATTGTATTGTCAATTCATGTGATGGCAGCAACCGCTACATTCAAAACAGTGTCGGACAACAGCGCACCTTGTTGATAGTTGTTGTTGTCTGTGTGAAACAGTGTGTCCATCTGTTCAGACTGCAGTGGCACAGCTGCTCTTCTGCCTCTCTCACTTTCTCTCAGTGACAAGCCCATTCTCAATCCCTGATGACTGTTGGCACGAACACATACACACAGTACCTGTACGCTCACACACTCAAACACAAGCACACAAACCCTTTAAAGTCCTGCTTTCTTGTGCTGTCAGTGAACACTAAACACTGCACAGTGATTGACACATTTACTCATCGCCTCCGCAGCCTCTGAATCCCAAACAGCTCATTCTGCCTGCTATTCTGAAAAATGTTTTGTAAAATCCAATTAAATCAGAAATCAGGAGCCATATTCACAAAACATCTTAAGGCCAAAAGTAGCTCCAATAACTTGCCGATTTATGGGAACATCTTAACAATAATGGGGGTGTCAGTCCTAAATTTAGAAGTAATTTTTTTGGACTCTGAAATTTTACATTAAAAAGTATATTTCAGAAAGTGTTTTAGCACAAAAATAACTCATTAATCACTGAAACTTCAGGAAGAAGCCACTCCTAAGCCACTAAGACCAAAGCACAAACTATCCTAAAATGACCTTGGCCGGCTATCTGCCTTGAAAAAGAAAAAAACATTTAAACAATTTACAATAAGCTTCACAGAGTTTTTAAACTACACACACGCACGCACGCGCACACACACACACACACACACACACACACACACACACACACACACACACACACACAAAATGAACAAAAAATGTATTTTTAAAAATATATTTATGCAAACAAATGTCCAATAAATACATTTTTACATAGTTTTCAAAATATTTTTAAAAGCATTAAATATATATTCATTCATTCATTCATTTTCATTTCGGCTTAGTCCCTTTATTAATCTGGGGTCACCACAGCGGAATGAACCGCCAACTTATCCAGCATATGTTTTACGCAGCGGATGCCCTTCCAGCTGCAACCCATCTCTGGGAAACATCCATACACACCCATTCACACTCATACACTACGGACAATTTAGCTTACCCAATTCACCTGTACTGCATG
>CAIGQW010054109.1:16049147-16085277 GCA_903798125.1 Danio choprae | reverse complement strand
CAGTGGATAGCAAGTCGCCTCACAGCAAGAAGGTCGCTGGTTCCAGCCTCGGCTGGGTCAGTTGGCGTTTCTGTGTGGAGTTTGCATGTTCTCCCCGTGTTGGCGTGGGTTTCCTCCGGGTGCTGTGGTTTCCCCCACAAGTCCAAAGACATGCGGTATAGGTGAATTGGGTAAGCTAAAATTGTCCGTAGTGTATGAGTGTGAATGGGTGTATGGATGTTTCCCAGAGATGGGTTGCAGCTGGAAGGGCATCCCCTGCGTAAAGCATATGCTGAATAAGTTGGCGGTTCATTTCGCTGTGGCGACCCCGGATTAATAAAGGGACTAAGCCGAAATAAAAATGAATGAATGAATATATAGTCTTCCCAGTGATGGGTTGCAGCTGGAAGGGCATCCGCTGCGTAAAACATATGCTGGATAAGTTGGCGGTTCATTCCGCTGTGGCGACCCACAAAAAGCCGAAATAAAAATGAATTAATGAATATATAGAGTCAAAAATCTATTCAAAATGGTAACTTTTTCATTACATTTGCGAAAAAGGTTTTTGTTCAGGAGATTCATTTAAAAAAGCCTTTTCAGGCCCGAAGGTCAAAATGCATAAAAGGGATTCTATTTTAGTTGCAAGGGGTGTACATGCCCATTCAGTTTGCCAGATCTTAAAGTTCAGTTATTAACATTAAATATAACAAAAAATTGACATCATATCAAAAACTGCAATATACAAGCAGGATTAGCTAATAAGTGCCATGATGTGTGAGAACACCTGCAATCGCCTGGTTTCCACCCTTAAATGTTAATAAAGGTGTCATGCATATTTCAGAGATGTAAACAGAAGCAGGTGAGGCTGGACTCAAGACTGATTTATTTATGAGGGACTTTCTTGTAAGGGTGGGGTTTACAGGGGGCTGTCCTGTTTGCATATGTGCGTGTGGCGTGTGTGTTTATGTCAGCTTGGGTGCAAGTGTCACAGCACTGGTGTCTGAGCAGAGTCTATGTCTGACTTCAGTTGGCTCCCAGAGGCTTGCTAAGGGCACAAAGCACACACAGCTCCACCATTTATTCAAACACAATCACGCAACATAAACAGCCCCACTACCGAGATTGTGCCTGTATCCGTGATTCCACTGGGAATGTGCAGTTTGATAAGAAAATAGGCAATTTTCTTTGGAGAAGAGACCTTCTTTTTGTTGAAAGGAGTCCCAAGGCTCCTGCTGCGTACATGAGGGAACTGTGCAATGATAGTTTGCATGCTTTACATGCTCGATCATGTTGCCTTGAATATATTCACCCATTTAAAAATGGCCTCAGACAAGACAGGTAGGTAAATTGTCTGCCCCTGAGGATAGGAAATCAATTGTGAAAAGAAAAGACATGTTTGCGTACATGACAGCTTTGGAAATGCTTGACTTTCAGAGAACAAAAGGGAGATAGAGCCAATAGAATTCAGATCATGGGGACTGCATTAAATAATAATAAAAATAAACTAAACTTAAATTCATCTGGAGTCTATCTGGATGGATGGATAAAAAGATGGGGAGCCAGACAGACAGATGGACAGACGGACGGACGGACGGACAGATAAAAAGATGGGCAGCCAGACAGCCAGACGGACGGACGGACAGATGGATGGAGAGATAAAAAGATGGGCAGCCAGACAGACAGAAAGATAGATAGATGGATAGATGGATGGATGGATGGATGGATGGATGGATGGATGGATAAAAAGATGGGCAGCCAGACAGATGGACAGACAGACGGATGGAGGGACGGACGGATGGACGGATGGACAGATAAAAAGATGGTCAGCCAGACAGCCAGACAGACGGACGGACGGACAGATAAAAAGATGGGCAACCAGACAGACAGATAAATAGATAGATGGATAGATGGATAGATGGATAGATGGACAGATAAAAAGATGGGCAGCCAGACAGACAGACAGACAGACAGCCAGAAGGGCAATACTTTTTCTGTTATTCTATTTCTTTATTTCTTATTTATTTCTATATTTTTAAACAATACCTTGTCTCAAACTACTAAAATGCCAATAAAAGTCACTTTGTCAATCTGCAGTGTTGACTTTTCAACATCGAAAGTCAACAGAGCAGAGATAAAACTTCCATAATGCAATTCACAACCGTAAATAAACAGAAAACATTAACCACAAAATAAGAAATCTGTTAAATAACAGATATTTTTTACAGTGTGGATATAACAAATAATAGATGAAAACATTGATTGATCGACTGACTGACTGGCTGACTGACTGATTAAACAAATATGGATAGATGGATGGATGGATGGATGGATGGATGTAAATATAGACATATAGACTATAGACAGACAGACAGACAGACAGAGGAAATAACTAACTTTCAGAGAGGCATATACAAGAAATTAAAACACAGAAAGTTGTATTTCTGAAAGGAAGAAGGTGGAGGAGTTCTCAGGTGGGAGTTCCAAATGTTAATGGCTTAAATTAGGGTCACCACAACAGGAAATCGCAGACGACTGGGGTGTCATAATTCATCAGAGCCGCGCTCAGCAATGCAGTGTAGGAATAGGAAATGCAGGAAAGTCAGCCTTTCTTCCACCATGACCTCATACTGCCAATACGTCTCACCACAAGACATGCTCTCCGCCATTTAGACCAGAGAGATGATTTGTCAGTCTCTCTCGCTCACGCTAACCAGAAGCTGGTGCGAACACACCTCCTTCTGTCACTATGAGCCAGTTTCTTGTCATTTGCGCAACTATTCTTACCACAATTTCTGTTTTCTTTCTCCCTCCATCTACAAGCTGAGTGTGCAGACTTTAGCGGAAAAACTTTCTGCTCTCTTTCTGTATTATTAGGACCTATAAAGTGGAACAAGGGTAAACTAGAACATGAACCCAGAGGCCTTTTAAATGAGAGCAGAAGAAATACATTTTTGATACAAAACATTATAATTGATTTGGAGTTTCTTCCATTATATGCATCTTTTTAGCTTGTTAGAGGCGCTTTCTGTGTCGTATTATGGAGAGTTTGGCCACGATATCCTATAAATCTGTCAGTACGGTCTTAATAATAGATGGAAGGAGAGAATGCCAACAACTTTCCTCGGTTCATTGACAACATTACTGAAACAAAAACAAGTGAGGGTCTTAAAGAGACATAAAGTGCAGAACATTGCATGTGGCGGTTTGTCAGAGAGACCCTCAGGGCTGCAGTTTACAACACACACTGCCAACATTCAGACAGAGTATCAATCCAAAAGCCTGGATACTGGAGCATTGTCTGTCAGCAGATATCAAGTGCACTAAACCTAAGATTACCAAATTAAGAGGGGGCACTTAAGTGAGGTATCTATTAGATGCACACACGTAATGTATGCACATATGGGAAGTCAAAACGTATGCAGTTTTTTCATGCACTTTTGTTTTATTGTAATAATCACCACATTATTAAATGAAAATAATAATGTAAGATTTAGTATATACTATTTGCTTCATTTCTTACATATTAAAATTACATTTGTATTATTTTTTCCTCTGCTGTTTAAAGACATTAGTAATCAAGCTGCATGATACTCAAGTATTTTTTCATAAAAACGGAATACAAATTAAAATATAAAAAAAAGTAAAACTCTTATTTTAATTGAAATAGTAGTTACTATTTGTTTAATGTATTAATTTAATAAATAATAATTTCATATTTTATGGGCCTCACAGTGGCGCAGTGGGTAGCACGTTCGCCTCACAGCAAGAAGGTCGCTGATCGCTGGTTCGAGCCTCGACTGGGTCAGTTGGCGTTTCTGTGTGGAGTTTGCATGTTCTCGCTGTGTTGGCGTGGGTTTCCTCCGGGTGCTCCGGTTTCCCCCACAAGTCCAAAGACATGCAGTATAGGTGAATTGGGTAAGCTAAATTGTCCGTAGTACATGAGTGTGAATGGGTGTGTATGGATGTTTCCCAGAGATGGGTTGCAGTTGGAAGGGCATCCGCTGCGTAAAACATATGCTGGATAAGTTGGCGGTTCATTCCGCTGTGGCGACCCCAGATTAATAAAGGGACTAAGCTGAAATGAAAATGAATGAATGAATGAATTTCATATTTTATCTATTTTTAAAATTCAGTTCTAGATGTTCTGCTTATTTATTTAAAAAAAAACAAAAAAAAACAGTAATACTTATTGAAAAATTCTAAATATTTAAAAACTACCTAAATGAGCAAATATAACAAATGGGTCAATTTGTAAATATTTGTTCAGATCCATTTTTAAATCCATTTCAATTGCTTTAAAGGCAGAAATTATAAACCATATATAAATTTTCATACATTTATTTATTTAGTTTTTTATTCTTAGTATTTGTTCTGCTCTTTTAAAATAACTTGTACTTAAAGTACTTGATCTGCATAATAAATATTCAAATAAACAAACAAATAAATACACCACGTAGAACACCAATGTACACCAGGTAGATCTGCATAGTTAGATCTACAACCCTAAATCAGAAAAGAAAGCAAATAAAAAAAGAAATTCTAAATTTACTTTGACTTGTATTTTATTGCAGATAATACAACAAACATTATTTATTATTACGTAACATTATTTGTGTGTTCCTCATAATTTAATTTTTCTTTTTTTTATTTAACACGAATTCCAATTTTGGTTCTTGCAACACATTTCAAAAAAAGGTGGAACAGTAAAGCATTTACCACATTGTAATGTTGCCATTCCTTTTCACAACACTCAAAAGATGTTTAGGGACTAAAGACATCAAGTGATGAAGTGTTTCAGGTGTGATTTTGTCCCATTCTTCCGGCAAACAAGTCTTAAGATGGGCAATATTACGGGGGTCTTCGTTATCACATTTTGCACTTCAAAATGTGCCACACATTCTCTATTGGAGATAAGTCAGAACTGCAGACAGACCTGTAACCTCCTGCTCCGCAGCCAGGACTTTGTAATCTGTGCAGAATGTGGTTTTGCATTGTCTTGTTGAAATATGTTGAAATATCCCTGGAAAAGAAGGGACCATATTGGGCTACAAAATCTCTATGTACTTTTCAGCATTAATGGTACCATCACAGAAGTGCAAGTTACCTTTTCCAAGGGCACTGACACACCCCAATACCTAGACAGACCCTGGCTTTTGGACTTGTTGCTGGTAAACGTCTGGATATTCCTTTTCTTCTTAGGTCCCTAGCACATGGCATCCATTTCTCCCAAAAAATACCTGAAATACTGGTTTATTTGACCACAGCACACATTTCCACCATGTGATGGTCCATTACAGATGCGTCTGAGCCCAAAGAAGTCAACAGGGCTTCTGGACACTGTTAACATAGGGCTTCTTTTGGCACAGAAGAGAATAGATGAATGACAATTCTTGATGCAGTGCCACCAGAGGAATCAGAGATTACGGTTGTTCAGCTTAGGCTTGAACCCTTGTCCTTTACGCACTGAAATTCTTCCAGATTCTTTAAATCTTTTAATTATGTTATGCACTGTGTTTCAGGTCTGAATGGCAGGAAAGGATTTATATTTACAAATGAAATGAAGTTGACCAGACAAAACATAAAATATTTTGTGTTCATATGGTCTGCAATGAAATCTAAGTTTATTTGGAACTCACTACTTTCTTTTTTTATTTGTGTTTTCCATACTGTCCCAACTTTTTCCTAAAGCCCAAAATTATTCATATCCCTAGTCTATTCTATTTCAAGAAGTCTTCACAAAAACGTTCTTAGGGGGAAAAACATTCTTCAACAATGACATCACTGTGAAAACCCCTTTTTGGTTTATCTTATTTTTTAAAGAGTGTAAAGTATGTGTAAATAAAGACACATGAATCTCACCTCAACAGTTACAGTTATTTTATCTATGTGCCAAATTCATACTGTACTAGAGGCCAAGAACAAGAACAGGAAAAAAGCAAATTAGTGTTCAGAAAGGGTTAAAGTAAGCACACAGTAAAAAAAAAAAACAGTTTAGCTACTCAGACTTGACTTTACTGTGAAGTAAATCAGTGTGAAAGTAGTTTAAGATTGAGGCACAACAGCAAAGAAAAGAAGTAAAGATACTTGCAGACATTATCAGTCAGGTTGAGTCTGCAGGGGATGTGTTTTTCTCCAGTCACACCAAACCTGCAAGAAAATAATGTCAAACAAAGTGCTAGGTCTCATTACTGATCATTCAAACGTATTCCAGAACATCGTTATCTTGTAAATCTAAATAGACGTCCGAAAAAATCAAAGCTGTCTTTACCATATACAAGTCTCTTCCAGGCATCCTGTACACATTAAGAATTAATTGACTCCTCGTCATGTCCTTTTCTTGAACCGCAGATCCTTTGCATACATTTCTACAAACCAAATAACTATAAGTGCAAAAGAAAATGAAAAGGTGTTTTTGTGCATCTGGAAATGAACTAAAAGACAACGAGAGCAGAGCTGTGTCTTTCTGTTGAATAATTTGACTATTTGTACTGATATTATTTGCTTTAAAGATGTACTTTGAGCATGAATAAATATATAAATTAATTTCCCTATATATATATTCATTCATTCATTTTCTTTTCGGCTTAGTCCCTTTATTAATCTGGGGTCGCCACAGCGGAATGAACCGCCAACTTATCCAGCATATGTTTTACGCAGCGGATGCCCTTCTAGCTGCAACCCATCACTGGGAAACACCCATACACACCCATTCACACACATACACTACGGACAATTTAGCTTGGACTTGTGGGGCAAACTGGAGCACCTGGAGGAAACCCACGCAAACATGGGGAGAACATGCAAACTCCACACAGAAATGCCAACTGACCCCGCCGAGGCTCGAACCAGCGACGTTCTTGCTGTGAGGCGATTGTGCTACCCACTGCGCCACCGTGCAGCCCCTATATATATATATATATATATATATATGATTTCTTAAAAGAATAAAAGGATAGTTCACCCAAAAATGAAATTGTCATCTTTTTTTCTCACCCTTCACTTGTCACAAACCTGCTTGACTTCCTATTTTCTGTTGAACATAAAAATATATATTTAGCAAAATGCTGGAAACTGGTAACCATTGACTTCCATAGTATGAAAACTATGGAGGTCAATGGTTACTGGTTTTCAGCTTTGTTCAAAATACCTTCTTTTGTGTTCAAATAATGTGTATATTTTCATTTTTGGGTGAATTATCTATTTATTTACAAAATAAATGTGTTCTCTCATTTGGACTCCGCTGTACATGTTTCTAAAAAACAACAAACACATAAATCTTTCAACTGCAGATTATTTCTTCACACATAATAAGAAAGAAAACGAAATGTTTTTTTGTGCATATTCAAATGCTAAAATTAGACATTTTGATAACTTCTGATACATTTTTCTGCATTGAACTAAACTGTATTATTCTAATTTCCAAAACTTGCTGTATTTTCTGATATCAATGTCATTTTTAATGAGCCTTTTTATTCATTTTTTATTTAATTTTTTTGCAGAAAGCTAAACTGCGTCTCTCTGCTGAAGTGCACCACCCGATGGAGAGGTGAATGAGTGGAGTGCAGATGGAGCGTATGATTGTCCTGCTTTAAAGGCAGACTCTTCCAGTAGATGAGCGCTGATCCTGGTCCTTGACTCTGTGTGTGTTCATTCAGGGAAAGCGCTTTTGGCCCACTTGCTGACATACACGAGTAATGATAGTGTCAGTGGACTCGGCTGGTCGCTGGCTTCATTCTACCGCTCCCTGCTTCCCATTTACTACTCCTCCTCGCTCAGTTTTTCATTTTAACACCTCTTTGGTTCACAGTGTTTACAGTGTGAAAATAAATTGTGATTCTAATTGTTTATATTTTGTTTTTTGTGAGTATTAAAAGTAGTTGATTCATTTGAGAACTCATAGTTCACAGGCGTGTACTTGAATTGATTAGGTCATATAGGAAAATTAATTGTGATGTAATTGAAATGGACAATTGGTAGCATTCTGAGAAATATGTAGGTCTATAAAATAGTGATTTTCTTAAGTAAAATAACACTACACATTTGTATACGTTTTTGAAAGAAGTTGGTTATGCTACCAAAAGCTGCATCATTTATGTTATCAGAAATTCAGAAGACAGTAACTGTGAATATATATAAATAAATATGCATATAAATAATGTAGAATATATATGCATATAAATAATGTATATATAAATGTACAATAATAATAATATAATAATGTATATTATATATATATATATATATATATATATATTTCTTTTATAATAGTCACTGAATCACTTGAAACAGGTTGTGTTGCTGCTTTTTTTATTCAGGGTTCCTTAAAAAAACAGAAAGTTTGAAACAACAATTTATTTAAAATGTATTGCTAATACTTTTGTTTGCTGTCGCCTTTTAATCAGTTGACCCACAAACTGGCAGTTTTTAATTTGATCGGGAAAACATGAATTATTATCAAGTCAGTTTGTATATTGAAGATTCTTCCAACTGCATGATTTGCCAATTAATTAAAAATGTTCTTTGCCTTTAAATGTTCAACTCTAATGTATTATTCTGATGGCAAATTGCAAGAAAGCTTCTCTCATTTGTTGACAGCAGATTTAGAAGCTCAACACAAACCTGAAGATGTTTGGTGCATGTTGTATTATGTGTGGATTATTTACTGCGAACGGCGCTGCTCCGAGGCTCTGAAAACACTGTCATCAATAGATTCTCACGTTAAAATATCACCGTGCTGCGCATCAGATTTCATATTTATTTACATATTTACAAAGCAGTCTTTACAATTTGAATATTAGCCGTATATCTCTTCTACTTTCCAGCACCAATTTTTACTCACATTTGGCACTTGGTGAGTGTTAATTTTGAGCTCCGTCACTACACTTTAGTTTCTGTTCTGTCAGTGAATTGCCATTATTGAGAAAAATGTAACTCCTCTTCTTTAATAAATTAGATTTCACAACAATAATCTGTAATAACTCTTTATATCCATTTCTAATTAAAAGCATTACTCGGCTTATCGCTTGCAGAAAAATGCTGTCAGTGTAAAACTGCTGTTGCTTCTCTTATGAATGCGGTGTGAAATGGGCCTAAGGGTAGAAGAGAGAAAGTCAGAGGGAAAGATTTGGTGGATGAGGAGTCCAAAGTGTATATATGTGTGCGATGGCTGTTGGCCAGGTTCAGTAGAGTAATGGAGCAATTGATTGCTGATTGACCCCAATGCCACTAAGGACACTTCTTTCTGTTCAGCCACTGCATTACTTTTATTTTCATTATGACCACAAGAACTGAGACCTGCAACCAGCCACTCTATGACACACTATACAGTCAAACCAAATGTTATTCAGATGCCATGGACGGTTCACACATCATCACAGTTTAGAAAATGGTAATAAAATATAACAAGAAGGGCGACACAGTGGCTCAGTGGTTAGCACTGTCGCCGCACAGCAAGAAGGTCACTGATTCGAGTCATTGGCATATTTGTGTGGAGTTTGCATGTTCTCCCCGTGTTGGTGTGAGTTTCCCCCGGGTGCTCCGGTTTCCACCACAGTCCAAAGACATGCGCTATAGGTGAATTGAATGAACTAAATTGGCTGTAGTGTATGTGTGTGAATTAGTGTGTATGGATGTATGCCAGTACTCGGTTGCAACTGGAAGGGTATCCGCTGTGTAAAACATATGCTTGATAAGTTGGCGGTTCATTCCACTGTGGCGACCTCTGATTAATAAAGGGACTAAGCTGAAAGAAAATGAATGAATGAATATAACAAGAACTCAAATTCATCTTGATAGTGTCAGATAATTTGGATAAAAATGTACAGTGGGAAATGGATAGCAATCAACCAAAAATGAATCAGTCAACTGTTATTATGACAACATTTACACAACTAACAATACTTTATAGGGCTACCATGATGCTGTAACCAAGATTGTGCAATCCTTCAATATTTTATTAAAACCAAACTTCAATATTTGTTCTTCTGTTTATGTTTTGCTAAAAAACAAACAAACAAACAAACAAAAATGTATAAGCTCTTGTAATCCAATGTTGGGTCAAACATGGACACCCCAGCCATTAGGTTAAAAGTGTCATTTAAATTTAGTAATAAGCAATAATATTGGGTTGGTCCATATTTGACCCAACATTGGCTTACAACAACCCAGCTTTTTTTAGTGTGTGTTTTTAATTTACTGTATAAAGAATGTTTGGGTGTAATATGTCAGTTGAATTTATTTTGCTATCCTCACTTACATATATTATAGTGTCCTGAATAAAGTAATAATACAGAAAACAGAAATAGCATAAAATATAGTGTCCTTCAACTACTAGTAAAAAAAATATCAGAAAGTAAATCTGGCTTCTGAAAAAGTTTTGGGTGGACTATATAAAAGGAAAACACTAAGAGAACGAGGAGAAGAGTATCATGGACAAGTAAAAACTGACCTATTCTGAGGGACTACCACTGAAAGAGTGAGCGGCGAGAACTGGAAAAAAAAAAATCCCACATGTGATCAAGGGTGCAAACACAGCAGACTTGTGTGGAAAAGCGAACGGATGGATCAGAGTGAATCAGCGAAAACACAACCTCTTTCTGAAAGTCACTGCAGGTCAATGAGTGCCTGTAAAACAAAGAGTGAAGAACAGTCTGGCGGATAAAGTAATATCAGTCATTTCGTAATTCTATTATAACGCAATTATTAATCTGACTTATACAAAAACGTAGACATTTTATATTTTAACTGCCATTATGACTGACTGGTTGACATCTGTGCCTATAGGTTATTGTTAAAACAAGAACAAAAAATAAACAAAAGGTGACACAAACATAATTTAAGCAAATGAATTGATCTAATGTAGCTGAAGTTAAAGGATTAAAATGACCCCAGTATGTGCAAGTCTCAGTACAATCTATATGTCTATTCATCATTCATATGGTGTCTTACTATACATTCGAGTCATGATTCAATATAATACTTAGTTGCTTTTTAACTCACTTTTTAATTTCAGAGGCCATTAAAAGGCAAGCAGTAAACCAAAGGGGACTTCTCTCATGTCAAACTTAAAAAGGACACTTGGACTTTACAGTTTGATGTTTTGTACTTTTATATACCTGGTGGTCGATTATTACAGCTGCATCTCAGAGATGTCATTTGGTTTTTAAATATGCACTCTCGGAAATAAAGGTACAAAATCTGTGACTTGGGCGGTACCTTTTCAAAAGGTACATTTTTGTTCCTAACAGGTCCCTAAAGGTACATTTTAACACCTAAAAAAGTACAAATGTGTACATCACAGTTACAAAAGTGAACCCTAAATGTACTAATGTCCACCTGTTTAGTACTACCCCATCGACCTATTTTGTAGTTTTATTTCTGATTGTTTGATGTCTACCCTGAAAAGGCCGTTCACACAATGGATAATAACAATAACGATAAAGATATAGTTCTAAAAATATATATATATTTGTAATTTAAAAGAATGCAGAGCTCAAACCATGACTATAATAATAGGAATGCTTTGGTTAGAATTACTTTCAGAAGTATTTTTGTTTTCACCTGCTGGATGATTCCATTGACAGCCAATAAAACCACAGACATGCAGCTACTCACAAAATACACCTTAAAGAGATCAAGATTGCAAAACTACAATACAGTTTGCTGGTGTGAATGGACCTTAAGGTCTATGGGATTTGAACTCACTCATCAGATGAGCGTCATTTCAAGCTTAAGTAATACTGACCATCTTTTCACTTTTTATTAGACTTTGAGAGAACAGTAAATGCCCTCTATAAATAAAAAGCACCAAAGAAAGACAAACAAACTATCAGTGTTATAAATTCAAGCTGTCTTTTCAAAACTTTTTAAAATTTTTGGAAACCTGAGGAGTTGTTGTTCAATGTTTATATTTAAGAAATAGTTTAAGACGTAACTGCTCGCCCAACTGGTGTGGATGCAAATCCTGTAGAGATTAGTAAGTGTGTCATAGGAACAGACTATATCTAATTTTTCAAATTGTCTTTAATTTTTTTAGCAGTAAATATTTGAGAAAGACATTATTGCATCAGTTGAATACATGCAAAGAACACTGAAGTGCACTAGACTGGATCACAAAATAAACAAGAAATAAAAGTCAAAGTGTATTCCCCACTTTAGAGGAGAGAGACTTCGTTCAAGCAAGATGATGCCCTATTTCATTTTTTTGAGCAGAAATAATAAAACTGCCTTTTTACCTTTTCTTATCCAGAATGAGCACCACGTGCACGCGCTGTTTAGCTCTAGAAGGCTGTCAAAGTGGGCCATGATTGACAGGAACTCTTTCCACACACTAATTGACAGTGGAGAAAGTATGAAAAATGCAAATCGTCTGGCATTTCATCGCCCCGTTTTCATAATCAGGAACGGTTCGAGATTAGAAGCCATTTGTTTGTCTGTTTGTTTATTTATTTGTTTATTTTCGGGCGCACGAAAAACTGTGGAAAAAAATCGCTTGCGTTGCAGATTTTCTCCCTGTGATAGCATGTTTTTCGCTTTGTCTATTCAGCACACAGCGTGTCAGCGCGCGCGTTTGTGTGTGTGTGACAGCCGGTTGTACGGCGGCGAAGGGTCGCTCACTCACCATCTGTAAATTGCTTTTTTTCAGCGGGTCGGTGCTGCGCCGGGGCTCCGCTCGCTGTGTGGAGGGAGCCGTTCCGCAGTAATGAGTTTGTCGGCGTTTGGGGATCGCGCACGGTGCGCGCCCTGGGTCACTAATTCAATCCTGAGAGCGTTCTAAATAATTATTAATACCTGCTAAGCGTTAATAGAGCTTCATAGGCGATTCATCAAGCTGTCGATTTATTTTAGGGGTTGCGACATTTTGTGTCTATGATTTCAAACACGTCCAATAAACGTGGCCAGCGTAAAGGCCTCCCCGGCTTTTTATTGCAACCCTTTGAAAATGACCATTATGAGTCCAATCGTTAATTTAGTGCTCTTTTTGACAACCCATATACTCCATAATGATATATGGATTGCTTGTTTGATTCTTACCAGGTATGTAGGCCTACATATAAAAAATGGTTTATGAGCACGATGTACACATTTCCAAAGTGCCCTCATAAGTGTGTGTGAAGTGCATTGTGTGTGTGTGTGTGTGTGTGTGTGTGTGTGTGTGTGTGTGTGTGTGGCTCTCTTGTAAGCTGAGCCATAGAGACGCTGACTACAGGGGAATCTCATCGGCAATGCAGCCTAGACGCCAAAGAACACACTACCTCTTCCTCTCACTCTCTCTTCCTACTCGCCTCCATCTCCATCATTAAATGCACCTTGGCCTATGTGGTATGGAAACTACCATGCAAGATCAAATGTGGGCCTTTGGGTATACAGTACAGCACCTTCTGAGTGAAAAACAGAAAAGCACACAATAAAGAAAAGAAAATTAGCTTTGTCCTCATTCACACAACTTAAATTCACTCACTCATCAAGGGATGATTATAAATAAACAGTCAAAAATAAATTTAAATAAACACACACCTGCTATCAAAACAAAAACAGCGCGTGTCAGTTGTGTACTTAGCCAGGATGAAGTGATGGCTGTCACACACATTGTCTCCTCTGACACAGCAGAAATGAGAGGAAGTCAGGAAGAAGAGTGGGGGAAGGGATTGAGAGCAAGCTGAGATTGAGCTTCAGTCTGGGATGCTGCCTTTAAGCCGAACGAGGACAGACAGCATCTCAATGGCCACCTCTTGCTCCAACCAAACGTGGCCTGTTGTGTTCATAACACCGAAACATGACAAATGTCATGTTTAGCAACTCAGTGCGTATGTCATGCAGGCTACATTTCCATTTGAGAAAGATGCATGCAGGCCTTCCCGTCAGCTGCTTTTAGTAAAAAGTATTAATGATGACAGAACCTGAATGAAATGACAATGGGGGTCAGAAAAAAAGACTGAAATATATACATTTGCAGTATCAATAGACACGTTTCAAACTGTAAAGTGCCTCTGCTGAGACTTCTGGATGCTTGAAAGGGGAAAAAAAGACATTTACAGGGAAAATTACAGGAGAAAAGAAGAAAGAGGTATTTTTTCTTTTAGTCAATAAACTACAGTAATAAACTTTAGTCTTTTATTTAGTAAATTCTAAGAGGGAGCATCAGTATTTTTATTTATTGCAAATATTGCACATTTTATTTGTATTTAAGGCTTCTTTGTTTACTTGGACTTGTTTTTCTCAAACTGATCTGCTGCATTTTGTCTGTTTATTACTGACAAAATGCAGATAAAAAAGCACAGTCTGGATGGCGAATCAATGTATTTCTATACTCCAGTGTTTCCCTATTCTTCAAAGTCACTAAATGGCTAAAACACATTAGAACATCAAGTCACCTATCACTTCCAAAATAACCGAACAGCAGTAGGGGAAAATATAAAAAAATTACCATTTACAGTGAAGAGAAAAGAAGAATCTAAAACTGTAGCAAGTAAACTGGAGTAAACTGGCATTTTGGTTACATCACTGTATAAAAAAAATTATCACAATTTTAAAGATGTCCATCAATCTTAATATGCTGGTAGAGAAACTCAGTGGCAGGTAGGACAAAGAGCAAGTGATGCAACATTACGCCCAATGAAACATAATGAAACAGAACATATTGAAACATAACCAATTACATTTTGTACTTGAGATTAAAAATAATTGTCATTAAATAAATTAAAATGTACTTTTTAAAGTATATTCTTTGCCTTATGGCGTGGATGAAGCTGACAACCTATATGTGATGAGAAAAAAAAATCGTTTGCCATGCTTGCGATGTAAGACAAAAAGGAACTGATGTTAATATTATAAAGATAATGTAAAAACCAAAGAATTAAAAGCGAGCTCATCTGGAACTTTGCTGCCTCTGACACAAAGGCAGTGATATAAACACCAGAGGCAAAGGAGGTTAAGTAAAACACTTGGGAACTAACCATCGTCGATACAACAACAGGTGGACAAGCAAGAACACTTCAAGGAAAACTAAAGATCAGGCTCAGAAAGGCTGTTTTTAACTTCACACCGAGTACGCGAACCTGAAACAAGCATGGAAAAAAAAGAGACCCGGAATTAGACTCTGGCGTTTATCACGTCATATTAAACTTGTACAGTCTTATTCGGAGTAGCTATATCAGAAAACAGTTAATTTAATATAACAGGTCTACGGATGAAGAAACATTTGATTAAACATAATTTGGAGCAATGGAAAATTAATAGGTAGATTCTCATTAATCAAAATAGCCTACGCCTGGATAACTTGAAACATTAATACGCGGTTCAAATAATTAGAGTAAATGCGCGTATAATGTTTGCAATTATAAAAATATCATTTATCATAATTTCTTAATTTTAAGTGTCAATTTGGTGATTACTTTGGTGATCGCAACCTGCCTCAACAACTATTTTTATTTGCCCTTGATTAAAAGATCACCATTTAATACCACTCAGAATTAATTTATCGATACAGTTAAATGCGATACGTTGGCGAGCAATAATATTAATCATACGAATAAATCGCCCGAGCTGTTCGTTTATTAATTTATCTTTCAACTGAAATCTAATAAGCAATTTCTCCTGAAACATTTATGTTAATGAAAGTTTTCATGCTATAAAAGAATGTAGCTAACATTGCACAGCGCAATTGTGAACTTGTTCATTTTTACGAGAATAAAATCTCCGATACTGAAGCATTGTCTTCATATAAATAATATGAATTATATTTAATTAATTTATTATGCTTTTTAAAAGTATACAAACATGACAATAGCTGGACCTTTGTACCATTTTAGCTTAATTAACGTGCTTTATGCGATGTGAGGCACGGTGGTTTATAAAAGATACGGGGTTTTATGCGTTAATTTCTTGCATTTTCATTATTTTTTCTTTTATGTTTATTTTGTGGCGTTTAAGCAAAGGATATTATTTGGGAAATGAATGAGGTTTTTGTATAGCACTTAAAACAGATCACATATTTAGCCATGAAAAGACACCTGTTGAGTCACTGGGAAACAGTTTGAAGCATTTGACAGAAGTTTTTATTAAACATTATGAAAACAAGATTCTGAACAACATTCCATTTCGAAACATTTTGCTTTGGACTTACTGACACGTAAGGACATTTATATTTTCGATAAATATATAGAAATTATAGGCTATGTACAGTTTTTTTTTCTTTTTTTTTCTTTTTGTTTATTTATTTTTTTACATAAGAGAGCACACATGACAGCACATGTGGTTATGTAACCCCAAGCCGCTGTGTCAGTTTAGACCAACATACAGAGAGATCGGTTCATAACTGCATCATAATTTAACCTATAAAATAATAATGTTAACAGTGTATTTCAGGGGAGAACATCAAGCAGAAACTAACCCAGGTAAATGAGATCTTCGTTTAGACATTTGGCCGATTGATTTGTTAGTGAACTAAGCATACAGCAGGTCGGAAACAATTAAAAAACTGATTTAAGACAATTTACGTGCATTAAATAATCCACTTTGGCAACGTTCCCCCATATAGTTTGAACAAGATGGGCTATAATGTAACCCCAAAATGATCGAGATCAAATGCGCATGATTATTACTTGTAGTTAAGTTTGCACAAGTCCATTTGTTATTGTTGAAATATATCCGGATTTGTTGTCGTGACATCTACCCGTAGTGTGTTTGAGAATTGTCAGAAGCCTATTTATCATCATCATCACAGCATTGCAATGCAAAACAATAGGCAACTGCTTCATGTAGCGTATGCTAGAGTCTTTTCTAATAAAAAAGTTAAAACAACCATTCTTTCCTTATTAGTGATGGTTGTCAGATATCTGAAGTTAGTTTTGTTGTTTGTCATCCCGGCCATTAAAACAAAACAAAAGAAGAAAAAAAACTGTCTTCAGGAGATGATCGTATTTTGATATTCATGTCTAACCAGGTAAATGCCTTCATTTATTCTGAAGTACAAAATTCACATAATCAGAGATTCTGTTAATTGCTTTCGAATTTGGTGCATAGAATATTAGCAGCAATTAAATTCCTTGTGTTTATATGCACTTTAGATCGACTAACTATGCCCACCCTGACAGCAATTCGATTATCACAGAGGAAGTGTAATATTAAATCCCAATTCTTCGAATCGTAGTGCAGTAGGCTTTCTTTGAAATTGTACATATTCAGTAGGATAGAATATCTCTGTCATTTGCATGCTACTACATACAAACATTGTATTAAGACGTTTTAAATAATCAAGCAAAAAGGACTTTAAAAAGAAGGGTAAATGAACACACCAATTGACCTCTACATATGTACAAGTGGAAATAAATAACTCTGGCTCAGTTCGGTGTTTTTTTCTTAGTTCTTGCTTCAAAAACAATAGAAAATAAACGTAAGGACTGGTATCATGTGATTTCGCAGGTACGGATGAGTTCCTTCACATACACGGTTTGTGTCGAGCAGAAAAAAACGAGAGAGAGAGAGAGAGAGAGAGAGAGAGAGAGAGAGAGAGAGAGAGAGAGAGAGAGAGAGAGGTTAAGGGCCATGCTTTTCATCCAAGTGCTGTATGGGGAAGAGAGAAAGGACCTGACGCGTTTGGAGTACCATACATGTCCCGCATGCAGGATTGGTGGGGTAATGCAGACTTGAGCAATGCTTGAGGGCCCTCAAAGTTCACAAGTCCCCTCAACCTCAGTTCATAACTGAGAAAAGTCAATGATGTATTGCTATCTCCCTTTCTGGCTTATGTTTTAATGCTATCATCGCTCCTTCAGAAGTCCATTTCGTTTCCAGTTTTTTCCTCATCGCCATTAAGACTAGTCAATCCGTTAAGACAAAAAAAGAAAAAGATTAAGGAGGCGACTGTATGTCTCTAACACAAACAAGTCAGAGTTTGCAGTTAACCTATTACTAAAACAAACAAAAAGGAAAAACAAAAAAGAAATGACAAAATCCAAAATTGATGGGTTTCTGGAGGTTATGCGTGATCCCATATTTAGATCGGAGGTTTTATGAAGTAAAAGGGTCCGTGCAGTATTTGTGGAATATAATCCTAACATTACACTAACCTTAAGACTTTTATGGTGCGTACATAGAAAAGAAGTGAAGGTTTTAAATATGGCGCTGTAATGTTAGGTTGTACACTCTCAGAAATAAAGGTTCTGCAGTTTCTTTTCAGCACTTAAAGTTCAACAAAGAACTTCTAATCAATAACTCCATCGGCTATAAAAGTGGGTAGCACTCTGAATGAAAAAAAAATGTTTGGATTTGACAACATGGGCTCCCCAGATTTGTATTGGTTATCTGAGTTCTTTAAAGATCCAGTACAAAATAAAAATGTTCTCCATTTGCATTAGACTGCACAACTTTTATTTAAAAGAGTGTATGTTCTAAAGCGAACTTTCTGAGTGTTTATAAAAAAAATTACTAAAATTAAAATTCACACTGAAAATCATAAAAAAACTAATTCATTGGTGAGGGGGAAAGTCTTTAACAAGAATCACTCTCACATGAAGAAATCCGTGGAAGTGGTTTTGCCGTGAGTGCCGCTGGACGGGTCCCGAGTGTTGCCGCCGCCGCCGTTAAAGGCTCGGCTCGCGAGCTTCTCGTACTTCTCCTTGTACAGGTCCCGCTCTTTGATCAGGCGCGCCACGTCTTGCTTGAGTTGCTCCACTTGGCTCTGGAGCGTGCACTTTTCGCTCTCGAGCATGTGGCGCTGCTGCACGCGCTTGTAGCGGCACGACTGCGCGTAGCCGCGGTTCTTCAGGGTTCGCCGTTTCTGCTTGAGACGGATCACCTCTTCTTTGCTGAAGCCTCTCAGCTGTCGGTTGAGCTCGCGCACTGTCATGCTCACCAGCTGTTCGTCCGAGAAGCGGTCCTCAAGGCGCGCGTGTGCGTGGTGGCCGTGGTGATGATGGTGGTGGTGCACCGGATGGTGGTGACCGTTCGTGGGCGCCGAGAGATCTTCTCCTACATACTGCTGCCCGCGGAATCCCTCGTAGGGCTGGTGGTGATGGTGATGGTGGTGGTGGTGCGCGTTACCGATGAGCGCTTCCACCGCGTCCTCGGGCGTCAGGTTGAGGGCCTCTGGACTGATGTGATGCTGATAATTGGGAATCCAGTAGAGATCTTCCATCTGCGGTTTGCCCGAGGAGCCTTGGGTGTTGTTACCGTTGCTGTTGTTGTTGTTGTTGACGCCGTTAACGAGGTTCTGGCCAGGCTGCGACCCAGGGCTGGGGGCGCAGAAGCTGGGCGAGGAAGGCACCGATGAGCAGGGTGTGCTGATTGGGGTGGAGGACAGTGAGCCCGGGGGAAGACGGTGGCAATAGCGGTCGGCCTCCGGGGGCTCTTTCTTGATCTCAAACTTCATAAGGTCGAAGTCGTTGACATACTCAATAGCCAGAGGGCTGTTGGGCAATTCTGCGCTCATGGCGAGATCGGTGGCCATGTCAGTCCATGCGACGACACCTACCCTAACAGCCAAAGCGTCACGCGTGTGTTTCACTGGGATTATGATGAAGACGACTGGTTAAGATGACAGGCCAGGGTCTAATACATAGGCACTAGCTTCTATTTATAGAAAAACATATGCCCATGCATTTAAATGTACTTATACACCTGCCACTTTGCCTCTTGTTGACAACTTATCCCAGGTCAAATTCACGCGTTAATATCACTGGACAGGGCGGCAGAAACTTGAGACTCGTGAATTCAAAACCACCAACCTTACTCGTCCTCGCTTCACTGTGGTAAAGCACACGTGTGGTTGCAGAGAAATCGTCCTTTGAGCAACAAGACTTCAAATATCCTTCTTCACCTCTGCGGTTTTAATTCCCTCTAACTGGAAGTAACAAAGTTTAAGCGTCCATGAACTTTCCTCACGTCAAGAAAAGTCCGACACACAACGCGCGCGCATCAAGTTCAGAAAACGTCAGACTTTACCTAGAAGTCCAAAGGAATGATGCTTTTCACACAACCAGCAGCAAACGTGGACCGCAACAATGTATGCGTGTCTGACAAATCTCCGTAAGATCCTCTGGTGGGACGAGCCTCCAGCACAACCCGGCGAACAATGTGCAAATCTGGCTCAGTTTACTTCTCTCCGCGGTCTGATTTAAAGTTATATAGGCTGCTGTCACACTTTTACGGCTTGAACATATTTTTGCACTGTTGTCCACCGCTGACACGCAGTATCACTGGAGCACTCACAGGGGCAATGTACCACTTTATACACATGGCCCATCTGAGCGTCCCACCCAGAGAACGGGACGGACCAATGGGAGGAGGCTCAGCAGTAGGCTTGCATATTCCTAGAGCAACGCCTCTCTGTGGCAGCTGAGGCGAGCGCGCAGCAGCTGACAGCGCGCTGAAACAGGTGTTCCTCCCGCCCCCTAGCGACGTGGAAGGTGAACGCGAGGAAAGGGAATAGCCCAGCTTGTCTTACTTAGAAAATGTTTATCTAGAACAGAGCAAACACTTCTCAAACGTTATATGCAACTCGGTGATCAATAACAAGGGATAAATACAGCTCACTGTACAATGTAAAAAAATATAGTGGTAATCTATAGTTTGTATAAAAGGTATTTTATAATATACTATTGAGGTGTTTCAAAAGCATTACAGTAATGCCAAAGCAGAACATTTTTGGTTCCCAAAAGAACATTTCAGTGAAAAGGTCTTATAAGAACCTTTCTTTATTTTAGATTTTGTGTGTGTGTGCATTGGACATGATGTTGTAACCATCAATGCCAATAAAGAACCTTTTTTACTTTCAGTGTGGAACCTTTTTGAACAAAAATGTCAAGAAAAAAAGAACTGTTCACTGAAAGGTTTTTGTTATATGGAAAAGACCCTTCATTCTTGAAGAAGTTTTTGGACTGCATGCCATAGATTATCCATTTTTGGTTCTCAATTTTTTTTAAAATGAGATGAGCATTTTAAATGAGAAAATAGTTTGATAAAACTAGTCCAAACATATGCTATAACATTTTACACACACACACACGCGCGCACGCACGCACGCACGCACGCACGCACGCACACACACACACAAAGTCAAATAAATAAATAAAACAACTATGTTATTTAGTGTGGAAAATGTTTTAATAACAATCTAATATGTAATGGAAAGGTTCCACAGATCCAAAAAGTTCTTTAAGTTCTTTAAAACCACTTACATGATAGCCTAACATAGGTTTGGATTTCTGCCAGCAACTTTCTCATTTATTCTTTTCTCCGTTACAAAATACATTAATATACATTAACAATTACGCAGCATCACATTCCATTCCACAACAATCGTTCATTAACATTAAAGTATCGATTAAGTTATTATTTATCAAAACGACCTATCGTTTGGAATTCAGGAGCTATGACATGACGATAATTATTTGGGGTGAAAAAGAAATCCCTAGCACGCTTGGACAGACCGTTTAAAGTTTAATTGATTAGATAATTATCTATTAAACTGCATATTTCCTCGATGTGCAGTGACAGTCATTCAGAGTATTGATCTGATAGGATAACACACACGCAACTTTCCTCCCCGCTTATGACCTATAGGCGGTGATGAACTCAATAACGCGTGATCCAGCAATAAAATCAATCCACATTTCCGCCGGATAGGGAAAAATGCGCAATTTGTGCGGGTGAGTTAATTATGATCCGCCTCGCCAGTGCCAGCCACGCTCCGGATTTCTTTCGCAATTAACCTCTAATTGCATCTCGACTCATCTGCGCGGATCGACAAATAATTAAGCCCCACGCAGCGCGCGCCTTCATCACCACAGCATATGTCTTAATCAGAAGAGCCGGTCGCGCGCTGAAGGAAGTACCAGAAGATGAGGGTCAGTCTAACACGAGCTCCTTATCGCAGAGTAAGGAACATAGATCACTAGGCCATTGTTAAAATAAGAGAGATACCCATTCAGCAATCCTTCATTAAATAACCGGCATCGAATGCATAATACTGGCCAGTTTAAACCAACAATCATTCAGATAAAGGTGCTAGGAAAAAAAACAGAAAAGTGGTTTTCAAGGTGAATCCACAGATGAACCTATTTGGGTTTCATAAAGAACCTTTTAGTGAAAAGTTGTCGAAAGCACCTTTTTTTTTTCTTAGTGTGAAGAACATTTTCATAATCTAAAGAAATCATTTTCCCATTCTGAAGAACATTGTTTTTTGTGGACAGTTCACAAAAACCTATAGCTTACTCACCCTTGAGGGTGGTGAGTTTCTTTCTTGAATACAAAAGAAGATATTTTGAATAATGTTGAAAGCGGTCTTTGACGTAGATGGAATTTAATGGCTATAGGTTTCCAGCATTCTTCAAAAAGGAGAATAAGCTCAAACGGTTTTGGCACCAGTGGAGGGAAAGTAAATGGTGACAGAATTTACATATTTTTACTGAATTGCCCCTTTAAAAGGTTCCCGATGGAACAATCACTGGCATTAAAAAAAACTTTATTTTTTTTAAGAGTGATTCTAAGTGTTCCATATCAATATCAGAATAAAATCTTCTGCATGAATAACTATTCACTACGTCTGAGGCCTTTTCTAACTTTACGTAACATGCTAAGACTTTCTTTCCAGGTGCCAATGAGTGAAATACAGACACGCTTGAGGCTCAAATCTGCCAACGGAGGGGAAAAAAGAAAAGGAGCCTAAGAGGACAGGACAAATCATATCAAGGTATTTGAAGTTGAAGGTGTGCTAAGTCATTATGGGGGGTTTTATCAAATAAGCACGAGTGGACCTCAAAGTCCAAGCTAAGCAGTCCGCTTTGAAAATGCCACATTTAAGAAGATCTGCCATCGTCCATTCAGTGAGCGGAGGTGGGTAGGTGTGGATGTGGCCGAGGGCTTGAGACATAAATTTTTGAAGTCAGGGCTTTCATTGTGCCTTTGCATATTGGGAGTTAGCTGCTGGTGCAGTTCTACCGATTTAAGCAAAATGGACATCAGCACGGCCAAGGAGAAAAAGAGTTTGATAATGTGAAAGAGATGGGGGGGGGGGGGGGGCTTGGATTGGACAACTATGAAAATGAGTGAGACGGATTTGTCAGGTTAACCCGTCTTTAGCCAAAATACAGCAGTTGAGAGGTGTGAGGTGGAGTAGGGGGTTATCGGAAAAAGGTTTGGAAAGGAGGTTTTTGTGGGTCTCAAAATCTCACAAAATGCCTGTTCAAATACTCAGCAATAATCGCTTGGCTCCATTCAAACTAACAAGTATACAAACTTCTATGAAGATCTCAGCAGAAAAGTGAGCCATGAAGAGCGAGATGACAGAAAGCAGCACAACAGTATTAGAAACCGTATCAATCAGCAATTTCAAATTAATTGCAACAATGCCCGAGTTCAGTGTGATTATCATATAATTATATAGATATATATAATCGGATGTGTGGCACTGTGATCTTTCCATGCGAGCGGCTCAGTGTAAGAGTGTTTTTCAGGTCTCAGGTCACAGTAAATGATCCAGATATAGCACTATTATAACATTTTGAGTCGCTTATAAACAGGACAAAACCGATTCAGGGACTTGTTTCACTATTTCTACACACAATTTTGTAATAAATCTGTGGATTTATGCAGAATGACAGAGTGTAGGATCTGAAAACCGTATAACTTTAAGTTTTACAATCAAAGTCCAATTACTACCCACTTATAACCTTATTTTTGTGAACAAAACTAAAAGACAGAAAATATTACTTATATAATTATACTATATATTTACACACATTTACAAACGTACATAAATAAACAATGAAGGGTTCAAAAATTCTGGAAATCTGAGGATTTCTGCAGGTCTACTTATAACGCACACACACACACACACACACACACACACACACACACACACACACACACACACACACACACACACACACACACACACACAATGTACAGTAAGTGGCTACACTTTTTCTTTAAAAATGATTTGGTGTAAAGAACGAATGGTAAAGGGATTGGGACCACTTGAGGGTGAGTAAATGCTATTTTATTGGGTGAACTATGCCTTTAAAAGGATTAAATAAATGTTTTAAAATAAATTAGCATAAACATTAAATTCAATTTAATGCATTTCCCCAACTTGTTTTTGATTTAGGAGCAAAAAAGGCACAAAAAGAACCAAAGGAATGAATGAAATTGGGAGCAACAGAAGAAGAGGTAAAAGGCAAACAGAAATAAAGCAAGCAGAAATATGGCAGAAAGAAAGCAGCTTGAAAAAAGGCCAGAGGACTGTTAGACTAATGACTAACTACTTGCAGTGAAAGTATGATCTTTATTGATGGGCTGGAGTCTTTGCTGAGCTGTAACAAGTTTGTCTTTTTTATGTCCAGGCGATCTATTGAGGTAGAGAAAAATTACACTTGACCTTTCATTCTTTCCTTTTTCTCATTCAAGTGAGATTGTCCTGAAAAAATGTGAATGTGTTTTCCTCCTTTCTCTCTCGCTCTCCTCCTCCGTTCTCTTTCACATGCGCTTTTACTAAAAATTGAAATATTGATCTTAATTAGAGTTTGCCGAGCTCAGCAGCTCGCGTTGAGCTTTGAGACAGGCGGCAGCAGACATCTGTCTAAGGCACTTACATCCTCGCAGTCACAGCGAACGAATGAACGAGAGGGAAAGGGAGGGAGAGAAGAGAAAGACTGATTGCTCCACAAATTTCTCTTTTTCTTCACATGCAGATAACAAAAGCTGGTAAGTGACCATATAGAGAATCATGAATATAAGCATCACACCTCTCTTTTGTTTCAGATGCTCTCCTGAAGCAAAAGTTATCAAAAGCAAACTATTGTTTGTCAACTGCGGTTATTCATTTGCTGTACAAACGTCTTTAAAGTTCTTGAAGTCTATATGATCAATTGTTTAGGGTTTACTGTAGCCATGTATTTGACTGCATTATGTTGCAGTTTTTTTACAAGATAAATGATTTGGACTTGTCAGGCACTTAAAAAAAAGTAATGATGCAGGAACCATTTGCCAAACTATTTCACAAAAGAAGTTATTCTAAACTGAATGTTAAAAAAAACAACAAAAAAAACATGCTAATGCTAAAAAAGTAAAGAATAAAAAGCAAAACAAGTTAAAACTGTTTCTTAAACAATTCTGAAGTAGAAAGGCATCAAATGTAAAAATGTTTTATACACATAAATCAAAATTAGAGAACAATTCCTTAACACGTGATTGTTTCAAACCAAACCAAAAACTGAAGCATTGTAGTTTCTTATTGAACTAGTATAGTTTCTTATTCGTTTCTCATTGTAGTATCTTTCTAAAATACTTACTAAATAACCAAGGCACTTCAACTAAAACAACAGCAATAACAAAATAATCATTATAAGAAAAATAGAATGATTGTAGCAGGGAAAAATGATTAAAACCAAAATTTCTGAGGGTTAGTACATCACTAGTCTCTCACACTGTTCTCCTGTCATCTTAATCAGTTCCTCTTCAGTTTTATTTACTTTCTTTGCCTTTGTTAAACTTTTATGCCAAGGATTTTCAATCAGGTGTAGATCAAGACTCTTGACTGTCATTTCATTATTTCAGCATTGTTAAGCTTCAAGAAACTACTAATTTTGCTGTGTGATGGGACTTGTTGTCCTGCTTGGAAACTACAAGATGATGAATGCAGAGAAAGAACCACATGTCACCACATTATAGCTTCTGATAAATATTTGCATTCACTCTGCCATGTTTAAAGTGGCTAACCTCCTGCAGAAAACAATCAAACCATGAATCGTACTCCTCCACCTTTAACTGATTTTTTTTTACACACTAATAAATGAAACCAGCTTTAATGCAGCACCATGTATGTTTTTTTTTTACCTTAAAATAATGTCTCAAAAATGATATCAGTAGCAGAATAACTAGATTAATTCTGCTGCAGAAGCTACCAGATCTGCTTCCTGTAATCTGAAATACACAAACCTTCACCTAACCCTGCCAGCAGAATCATGGACATATATTAAATGCCAATGAGCCAGAGCAGAAAAGTCAGATGGGCTTAAATACACATCACATGTTGTTTTCATAGGCTAGATAGAGTTAGCCAAAAGCTAACTGTTAGATGAAATTATTTAATACAGAATTAACACCAACATGTGATAATTGAACTTGGTGTAACAGGATATTTTAGCAGGTCAGTGGATATGGTTTCCAAACAAAAGATTTTAGCGTAAACTGGTTCTGTCAGGTTAGACAACAAATACATGTGTATTGCACGGTCCATTGGGAAGCACAGCAAGTTTTATGACACTGGTAACGGGCAATTGCATGGTGTTGCTTTAATCACAAAAGTGATTTTTGTGTTCTCGGCAGTTCTCGGGCCAAACAACATGCTCCTCAGCAAAGGTTAGTCAAGTCTTTTGATTCTTTCTGTTGATGAAAGAATAAGTCACTTCAGAATGGGGTTCTCCTTTGACGTTTCCAGAAGACCTGACCGGTGACTTACTTGGACCCACAACTTTTCCACAATGGACGTTCATCGTTCTCAAGTCTCTGATGTCCAGACTGCAGCACTGACCATGATGCTTGGCAAGAGGAGAACTGGTCTCTCATACTGATCCTGGTTTCTCCCAAGGTTTGTTCTTTACTGCAGTTAATTGGATGGAATTTGGTTCCTTGCCACTCTCGCCTTTGGCTGCTTGGTTGGGTCTGGTGGAGCTGCTCTTCAGTGCATTAGCCTTCAACAGTGAAATTTCTATAAAACTGAACTGAATAAAACATTCATACTAAACTGAACTAATTCCGTTTTGATTTAACTAGAAAGACAACAGCATTCTACACCACTCTCCTGCCTGCCTGACTGACGTGGTGAAATGTTCTACAATCGGAAATATTGTTGTGGCTTTTTATTCTCTTTACTTCATCTATGTCACTACAGAAATAAAGATAAATTGAACAAATAACATTGATGTATCTGAAAGTGTTCTCTAATTTTGATCAGTGTTCTTTTTCAAATATGTGATTTAAATTTTTTCATACTTCCGAATATACAGTGCATACGGAAAGTGTTCATAGCTTTTTCCACATTTTGTTACAGCCTTATTTCAAAATGGATTAAATTCATTTATTTCCTCAAAATTCTGCACACAATACCCCATAATTACAATGTGAAAAAAGATTTTTTGAAATTGTTGCAAATTTATTAAAAAGAAAAAACCTGAAAAATCACATGTACATAAGTATTCACAGCCTTTGCCGTGAAGCTCTAAATTGAACTCAGGTACATTCTGTTTCCGCTGATCATTCTTGAGATGTTTCAGCAGCTTAATTGGAGTTCAACTGTGGTAAATTGAATGGGCATGATTTGAAAAGGTGTCTATATAAGGTCCCAGGGTTGACAGCGCATGTCAAAGCACAAACCAAGAATGAAGCAAAGGAATTGTCTGTAGATCTCAGAGAAAGGATTGATTTTGAGGCACAAGACTGGGGAAGGTTACAGAAAAATTTCTGCTGCTCTGAAAGTTCCAATGAGCACTGTGGCCTCCATCATCCGTAAGTGGAAGATGTTTTGAACCACCAGGACTCTTCCTAGAGCTGGCCGGCCATCTAAGCTGAGTGATCGGGGGAGAAGGGCCTTAGTCAGGGAGGTGATCAATAACCTGATGGCCACTCTGACTGAGCTCCAGCGTTCTTCTGTGGAGAGAGGAGAACCTTACAGAAGGACAACAATCTGTGCAGCAATCTGATGAGACTAAAATTGAACTCTTTGGAGTGAATGTCAGGCGTAACATTTCGAGAAAACCAGCCACCGCTCATCACCAGGCTAATACCATCCCTACAGTGAAGCATTATGGTGGCAGCATCATGCTGTGGGGATGTTTTTCAGCAGTAGGAACTGGAAGACTAGTCAGGATAGAGGGAAAGATGAATGCAGCAATGTACAGAGACATCCTGAATGAAAACCTGCTTCAGAGTGCTCTTGACCTCAGACTGGGGCGAAGGTTTATCTTTCAGCAGGACAATGATCCAAAGCACACCGCCAAAATATCAATGGAGTGGCTTCACAACAACTCGGTAAATGTCATTGAGTGGCCCAGCCAGAGCCCAGACCTAAATCCTATTGAACATCTCTAGAGAGATCTGAAAATGGATGTACACCGTTGCTTCCCATCCAACCTGATAGAGCTTGAGAGGTACTGCAAAGAGGAATGGGCAAAAATTCCCAAAGACAGGTGTGCCAAGCTTGTGGCATCATATTCAAAAAGACTTGAGGCTGTAATGCCAAAGGTGCATCAACAAAGTATTGAGCAAATGCTGTGAATACTTATGTACATGTGATTTTTCAGGTTTTTTCTTTTTAATAAATTTGCAACAATTAAAAAAAAAATCTTTTTTCACATTGTCATTATGGGGTATTGTGTGTAGAATTCTGAGGAAATAAATGAATTTAATCCATTTTGGAATAAGGCTGTAACATAAAAAATGTGGAAAAAGTGAAGCGCTATGAATACTTTCCAGATGCACTGTATGAAAAAAATTAAATAGGCATTGAACGGCATTCTACCCATTAGGATAACTTTAAAATTGACTAACAAATGACAAAGAAAATTTGTCATTTTAAATTTTGGAAAATTGTTGGTTGTTCTATAAGTTTAATCTACAAGACACAACTTAAAACGAAGAGAGGATGTATGACAACTTTAGTTGACTTTACCACACCCCTATCGACATGCATTCTCTTGAAGTATTTCTCCTATTCTGCATGAACGATTAAACAAACGAGAAAGCCAGACAGAGAAGTCAAATGAGGGAGTGTTTGCCTTTCCTCCATCCCTCTATGTCACAGTAAACGGGGTTCGCATCATGGGCACAACCTTTATCTCGTTAACACGGCGAGCGGCAGGCCTGTCAGTGCCAGCGAGTGTGTCGTGTTCCGCAGCGAGACCCTCGACACGGTGTATTAATGCCCCCTGTCGCTGCTGCTGCCGCCGGTTAACCAGGTTTCCCGTAGCGAGCGGCAGTCGTTTGTCACAGAGCACGGAGCACAAGGCCCTGCTTCACCGGAGCATTAATAGTCTGAATATCAGCACAGCGAGGGGCGTTTGGGGGATTACAGCTCCCATCATCCTCTCTGTGCCTCTGTTTAACACTCAACATTTTAATTACATTACCCCAAGGACGACGAGCGAAAGAGGCAGAAAACGGATCCTCAATCAAACATGCATTTAAGGAGAAGACAGGGAGAAGAAAAGGAAAATGACATTGTCAGAAATTAGTTGTGATGGATTTGGTTAGACAGCAGTTAGAGAGGAAAAAGTGAGAGGTGAAGAAAAATGAGCTTGGAAGAGTGTGAGGGAGGTGTTATGTGGTTTTTTTCTTTTTCCGATAGATTCCTTAAGACTCAATTACTGTGACAAAGTCCTGTGAGCGATGGTGTTCACATTCGTCTGGATCTCAAACATGTGTAGAGGAATGGTGATAGTTTTTTATGTTAAAAGATGGCTTTCAGAAAACAACATTGGAGGAAAATGGTTTGTCGTTTTACGTGGGTTTAATACTTAGAACAAAAGTGTTATTATATTCTGTTTACACTTTCGAATTGCATTATGGAACCTTGATCTCCGCGGTACAGTGGATTATTGGTTAGCACTGTTGCCTCACACCAAGAAGGTCACTGGTTTGAGTCCTGACTGAACAAGCATGTTCTCCCCGTGTCCGCATAGGTTTCCTGAGAGGGATCTGTGATATAGGTTGGATATATAGAATGGAGGTATAGAATTGGATAAACTAAATTGGCGGTAATTTATGAGTGTGTGTGTGTGTGTGTGAGAGAATGGGGGAGTTCACAAGTTAGTGTACTCTCAGTGCTAGGTTGGGGCTGGAAGGGCATAAAGACATATGCCAGAGTAATTGGTGGTTCATTCAACTGTGGTGACCCCTGTAAAATGAGAAACTAAGCGAATTGAAAGTTAGGGAGTGAGTGAGTGAGACTTTGGTGCTACAAAGTGTTTTTCATTGACATTTTAGTAGTTTGAAACAATATATTGTAAATTACAGTGCAAAAAACGTCAGTATTGTTTGTTACTTTCATATTTTATTTCTAAACATGCTTTTTAATACATATTATTTTAAACTAGTAAAATGTCTAAAAGTCACTTTGTTAAACTGCGGAGTTAAGTTTTCAGCATCAAAATTTGACAGAGCAGGCATCTATGTCCCAAAATGCACTTCAACAACTGTGAATCATGAGATATGGAGAAACTGTTAATTAACAATTTTTTTTAAACATTGTATGAAAGCATGCAGTTCACTCAATGGCCACCGGTCGCTAATATGACCTTTTTGAATTATATAAATAACCTTTTACTGGTTACAAAGTGGCTGCACGGTGGCCCAGTGGGTAGCACGATCGCCTCACAGAGAGAAGATCTCTGGTTCGAGCCTTGGCTGGGTCAGTTGGCATTTCTGTGTGGAGTTTGCATGTTCTCCCCGTGTTCGTGTGGGTTTCCTTCCTCTAAATTGTCCATAGTGTATGTGTGTGAATGAGTGTGTGTGGATGTTTCCCAGTGATGGGTTGCAGCTGGAAGGGCATCCGCTGTGTAAAACATATGCTGGATAAGTTGGCGGTTCATTCCGCTGTGGCGACCCCAGATTAATAAAGGGACTAAGCCGAAAAGAAAATGAATAAATGAATGGTTACAAAGTTTCACAGAAATTAAACTTTCCATTTTTCATAGTGATGTACAAAACACTGCTCACATAGAGGTCACCTTAAAATCAAGGTGTTTTTTGCAGGTAAGCAAACAAATTCGTTGGATTAACTTGAACATTATCTGGATGGTAAACTTCTTCATCCTTGCACAAAACTCACAAATTGCACGCACTGATTTCTACTGAAGTAGATTTCACCGATCTAAACCACTTGATCTCACTGCTGCTATTTACATATTCATGCACATGTACACAAACACACTCCCAAACGAAGAGATACACTACTGTTCAAATCACAGATCAATTTTATTGAGTAATTTTCCATTGTTTGAAAATACATTTTACAAGCTTACATTCCACATGATAAAATTATTTATTTGCATAACAAACTACTACATTTTTTTTTCCCTGAGAATTGCTTTACATTTTGAAACTAATTCCAAGAACTCAGAGTGTAAACGTCTGCATTTAGTTTTTCCAGCCCAGAATTTGATTTCTCAGTATTTTGAGCAATCTCTATAATCAATTCTTAGAATTTGCATCTCGGAATTCTGAATCTAAATGTGTTTTGACATCAAAAAGTGTGTGAAAGTGTCATTTAAAGATGTCTGTAAACTATTTGCAAGGCAGGGTCAATTTCTAAAATAATAATCAAGAGAAAATAAAAACGTTTCATTGTTAATAACTGATTAAAACACCCACCATCAGCCCTCCTTTGGCGAGGGTTCTGTCTGTGCTGTAGAGAGAAATCGTGGCTTGATATGTAGTGTCTTTCCTGTAACAGAGAGAAGAAAGGAGAGGAAAAGTTCCACACACAAAAAAGGTAAAACAGTAACACTTCGCAGCGCAAAAAGAAAAGAAGACATTTTATCCAAAGTTACACTAAATTACTGTGATTAAAAAAAGCATTTTTTATTTTATTTTTTAATTAATTGGGACTTTTTGGTAACATAGCCAAAACAAAAGCTTAAAAAAAAAGAGAGTAAACTTTTATCTGGAAAAACAAAACAGACAGACATGAAATAAATAGCACCTGCTATGTAAAAACAGGAGTAGCTATTGCTCTGTTTTTCCTGATAGAGGAGTGACACAGAAGTGTGTGATTGTCTCTGAGTGACTGATAGCACAGAGATGGAGAGAGAAGGCAGTGATGCATAGAGTCTGGGCTAATTTATGCAAAGCAGAGAGAAGTTTGTCTGGACGGCCACAGTCTTTAAAGTGAGAGTTACACTGTCATTAGTAACAATTAACCACTCATGCCATGAGTCTGTGTGGTTGGTAAACTCACTAAGTTTAGGACTTGAGATTTAGTTCTCATTCAAAAGCAGTTTCGAGGATAATATAAGATAATAAAAATGAACGAACTAACAACTGAACAAAAAAAACTAATTCAAACAAATGCATATTTTCTGTACTTCTACCGCAAGTAATGATGCTGGAACATCTTTTTACTGCAGCTCTGCCTGTTATTTGTTTAGCCAGAAGGAAACTGGTTCCTACAAGGTTTTTTTTCTACATTTCTGTCAAATGACCCTTTGTGAAGCCCCACCTCACTTCTCTATCCCGTCAATCTTTCAGTAGCAGCCATGGCAATCCTCTATCAATCTGTGCACTCTCTAATGAAATAGTGCATAATTTCTGGAAAATTACATACTGATTTCAGACAGAAGCAGACATAAAGGCAGCCTTGGGGTTTAAGTTAGCTCCTCTCACCTCACCTGTCATCTTCTGATGCTGACGATACATAGGGCAGAGCGATGTTGCTTGACTACTTTTCTATTTAGAATAGACAACAAAATTCTACCTAGATCCGGTTTCCCCAATAAGTTCCCCAATAATCATCAGCATTAATCCTCAAGTAATTCACTGGTTTTGCCAACAAGTCACATATCCATAAAGTCAAAGTTACATGGGCTCTCTCGGTTTGATAATGCAAAATATTAGTTCATCAGACTTGAGTCCTCATGTTTCCCATCATCCATTGAGCAATTAACAGCATTATAGGCTAAATAATAAACAGACTATGGTGAGGACTTCCACACAAACGTTTGCATTTCATATGCATCTCTAGATTATATTGCCTGGCCTTTCTGGGTACCTGTTATCTGTAATGTAAGTCCCATACAATAAACTTTTTTTTTACCATTTTTCATTTTAATAGCCAATGTTACTTTACTGCGCCAGGTTAATTAGACTGTTTTGCTTGTCAGACAAAAATGGCAAACAGTGATAGAGAGATTGGCGTTATGATTGGCCGGGCCAACAAACCACCACAAAGGGTCAATTGCTGGAGTATTGGTTATTTGATTTTGGATTGCTTAGCTGGGGATGTTGGAGCTGCCATTCAAGAACTACATTAGCATTCTACTGCTATTATGCTACCTGCTCGATATAATAAATATGTCGCACAATGATGGCATTTTTCATTCTTGTAAAGTGGACACAATTTATACTGTACAAAGCGCTGTAGAAATAAAGGTCACTTGACTTTTAGAGCAAAGTGGCAAAAAATATTTTTTGTAATATTTTATTGAGGTTGCAGGAATAAGTGGATGGGATGTATTCCAATGAGAACACTAAAAAAATAAAAATAATAATACATATTAAAAACACAATAATAGTAATAATAATAATAATAATAATAATAATAATATAAAAATGAATTAATATAAAAAAGGATTTAAAAACATATTCCTGAGAATAATAAATTAAATGGTATCCATCATCGCAATCATAATTATTATTTTTCAAAAATGTCTAAAATGATTACCATACCATTGAGTAATCTAAATCACTGAATGCAGTCAAAACCATCACAGATTTCTCTAAACATATGATTTTGTGAGCAGCACTTGTTCTTGTGTGTAACAGATGATGATTTCAGGCAACAGGATGAGAAAGTGACATGTGAAAAGCCATGGTGGTCTGGTGGGCACCTGTGCTATTCTGAGACGCAGGGGCTGCCATCAATGATCCTAAACGGGAACTGATCTAAAACTTGGCATGAGAGAAATAGGAAGTTGGCAGAAGCATGTGTGTATATGTATAACAAGCCCAAATCATATAAATATGCAGACATGACACAGAAATAAACCTGACAACACTCACAAAAGCTAGATGGTAAGTGAACAGGCTCGGACACGATTTAAAGCGGATCAAAAATAATGATCAAAAAATCATCAGTAAAACGGAGGCACACATTTATAAATGTTTACGCATAGAGAAGAGAATGAGCGAATGGCACGCTTCAGTACAGCATGTCCATGTGACTGTGAAAAGACACTGTTAGGGTGTAAGGTCAGAGGTTAATCACAGGGGTTTCACTTCTGCTGTGACTAATTTAAGAAAGGAAGTTATGAAGCATGAGAGAGAAGTAAAAGACAAGCTTAAAAGAAATTACAGGCATTCTAGAAAAGTTAAAGGAGGTTTCTCCTATAAGTTGCCCATTTTTGCAGGAGGAATGTAATGTGTTTGAGATTGCATTAATATCAGGTTTCTCTTATTGAGTGTGTGTAGAGAAACACAGTGTTCTATAGGGTGCGGCTGGAGTGTGTGTGTGTGTGTTTGGATATAGGGGCCCCTATCCTCTAATCCTCTATCAGTCAGACTGACATACCAGCTTCAGCTGTGCCTGTCCTTAACAACAAACCTAAATATTAGTAACTGCTCAGTAAGTATTATATACCTCAAGTTACCCATTCTTAAATAATATCAACCCCCCTCGTTATTATTAACCCCATCCCTGTGTATTAAATAACCTAACTACTTACACCATAAATATTTATTATCTCCTTGCTCTTTATATATACAGTGACCCCATAAAGTATTTAGAATCTTAAGCCACACTTATATATTAACACATGCACACGAGTGTAAAAGAGCTCATCCAATTTCAATGCATGAGATGCTGAACAATCTAAGTGGCAACTAAAAACAAATGATCAAAGACTTTTTCTTAGAGAAATGCGTGTTATTTCCCCAATTGGTTACCCCTGCTTTTTTATGGACATTCCCAAATTATACTATATTAACAATATAATTACCATTGAAAATTAAACAAGTTCCTTTTTGTAAAAAAAAAACTTTTTGCTATCTTTCTTTAATGTACTACTTGACTTAATAAAAGCAACTTATGCAGTGGCATTCATACACTGGGTGTTGCTTAAGTATCCACATCATTTGTAGGGCCAAAGCTGTTGACCTGTTCCTGTTCACCTACAATACACACCTTTGGCCTGGGAGCCTGTAGCAGGAGGGATTTTAGGGGTATCAGGGTTTTCTGACCCATCAGGAGAGCTGGACAAGGAGATGAAGGAGGGCAACTTCTCTGGACGAGAGCATGATGGGCCTTCATCTGCCGATATGGACTCTGTAGACTGAGCTGCATCTGAGCTGCATTGGAGAAAAATATAAAATTCTATTATATATACATAAATAATTATATTATATTATATTACATTTTATACAACAGTTTTGTCTGGTTCTCGAATCTGATTGGCTGATAGCCATGAGATATTAAAGTAATATCAGCACTCGTACAGCCTCCTCACCCTTGTGTATTACTCTGCCACACAAGTGGCAAGCAGAGGACTACAGTTTGACAAAAATTGCAGCTGTTGGACAACATAATGTACTTTTGAGGCTTTTTTTTAGGCGAAAATATAGTTGTTTAGATTGCAACTATGCAGTTTATTTATAAGCATAGTGCCTATTTTAAATATTTTGGATATTCAGTGCATAGGCAGCCAGCCTGCCATAATGAGCAATGACAGTTGATGTTCCGCCACAAGATGGCGACAGAGACCGCATAATAAGTCTCTAAGGGAAAAAAAACAGCATACATTTTATTCAGCATACATTTTAAACCACAGCTGAACAAATCATTACAGAACAGGTAAGTGACATTCTAAGTTAATCTCTCTCTTTTATATTTTGTATTGCTGTATGTATACTATAGTAATCTGGTAGTGTTTGCTTTGCTTTGGGTTTTTCGGGGTTAATTATTGTGATATTCCAATTACAACAGAGAAATACTGAGAAATCTCTGTAGACTGATGGCATTTCATGCCGTTCAGCCTTATAATCTTAAAATGTGAGCAAAATCACCTGTTTTGTCATCATTTTAGACATTATGCTAGAGAATCATTCAAATACTAGTTCTAAAGTGATGTCTGTGAAGAAGCAACGATTTCTGACAGAAATCAGCTGCAGATGTGTATGAACGGCAGAAGAGAGTTTTTGAGATTGTTTTTGAGATTCTTTTTATATACACGATTATGCTGTCGAACTGTTGTATAAACGCAATATCACACGCGTAGCAGTGCGATATGGCTGTATTTCATCACTGGTTTGACACTAAAAGAATCGGCCTGCGGCCTCGAGCTAACGCATGCCTCCCACAAGTGGCAATATACAGCCATATCGCACTGCTACTAGTGTGATATTGCTTATAACAATATATTATTAAAAATTATTCTAGTCAATAGAT
>CAIGQW010054109.1:16037658-16048747 GCA_903798125.1 Danio choprae | reverse complement strand
TTTTTAATTGCATCGTATTGCATCTAATCACATAGCGTTGAATCAAACTGAAATCAAATCCTACTGGACCATGATGGGTAAATCGTATCGTACCATGAAAATCAATGGTTACAGGTTTTCTATGTTCCTCAAAATATCTCCTTTAATGTTCAAAAGAAGAAATAAACTGGGTGAGTAAATATAATGAGTAATATGGAACTTTCCCTTACAACATAATTCGGGAAAGACTTAAAAAAATGAATTAAAATTTCACAGGAGGGCTAACAACTTTGTATTCAACTGTAATTCCACATTCTGAAAATATAGAAGAAATTCATGCACACATTTTCTTGCTTCAACAACTGTGCACATGAGAGGTCAATGCAATGTAAATGTGATCCAAACGTATACATTTAATTATTTTTATTTTTTGTTGTAACATTAATAAACTTTAATTGTGGCAATAAAAACAGACTTATTTAAACTCTACCAGGGCATGTTTTAAAAAATTTCCTTAAAATTGTGGGGCATTTGTGAAAGAAGCTTTTATACTGTAAATTTGATTTATTATCATACATTGATTTATTAATTAAGAAAAGGAACAGTTCTTCCTGACCTCTTTAAAACGTCTCTTGTACAAGCTTTCTTGGCCGCTCCATAGCTTGCATGAGAGCCAGTACGTTTCTTGCTCTGTCTGTGGTGCAGCTTGCATTTGGATCCACGTGGACACACACCAGTACTGGAGAAGTCTGGACATACCAGCGTGTGTTTCTTCTTACACTGTTAAAAGAGAGACAGAGAGAGCAGAACATCCTTAATGCTTCATTCTATTACACCCACACAGGAGGTTTTCAGGAATGGTTATTAACGTGGGACACTGCTGGGTACAGATTTCACCTGTGCCGCGCTCTGCAGGAGTTAGCAAAAGAAAGTGTTTTTGTGTGATCGCACATGAGTAGGTGCATGTATCTGCTAAGTGAGAGAAGGTGAGCATGTGTTTGTGTGTGTAAGTGAGAGTAGGTGAGAGTGTCTGTGTGCCTGTGTAATTTGGGCGTAAATTGGTAGCTTCATTCTTCGGGAGACCCGATCCCTCCCACCTGTCAGAGGAGCTAATTATACCCCACTATGGGGTGAGGAGCGCGAGACGCGTGGATAAGTGAGAGAGATAGAGAGACTGGGCGAGTGTGGCCCACGTTGCTCCAGAAATAGAGAGAGAGAGTGTGTCTGTGTGTGTGTGTGGCTGAAGGATCGTGTGTCCGGGAACAGTGTGGACTCCTCGTCACCCCTTGGGACAGACCGCCCAGAGACATTCGCTCCAAAAGAGATAAAGCCAGAGTCACAACCAGCCTAAAATGACCAGATCTACAGTTATTACAGGGAAACAGCATCTCAGAAATCAGACACATTATGTGAAATCTTCAGGCCCTGTTCATACAGGAAACAGGAAATTACAGTTTGCAATTCAAGTTTTGTTTTATTTAATTGTTGCACATAGACATGACATGGACATGATGCTTTTAGTGTTTTGCACTATAAACGAGATTTTGCTTTAAAATGTTATGTTAAACGTAGCTTACCAAAATACACATAGGTTGCTAATAAACTTCTATAGTAAATGTATTTAGTGTAAACAACCAAACAAAACAGCAATAAATGCATTAACACTAAATGAAATTATAAATTAACAATTAATTATAAGTTAACAGATTCTACCAAACAACATTTTTCTATCTGCGCCACAGTGCCGCCAACAAACAAAACAATGAAAAAATAAAACAAGCTCCAAAAAAAGTAAAAGAAAAACAAAACAAGTCCAAATATAATGTAATATATTAAAATAAACCTAAAATAAAAATGTGAAAAAAAAACCTGTTTCTTGGTAAACACAGCAATAAAAAAAATAATAAATAAAAAAAATTGCTAAATAATAATAATAGAACTATTATAAAACAAAAACAACAACAAAAAAAGTGACCAAAACAAAACAAAAACTAAAATAAATAAATAATAACAATTATAACAGTGTAGCATTCAAGTCAATTTCTAGATGACCATTTTGCTATATGTACTGTCACAAAATAAATAAATAACACAAAAAAATTAAAATAAATAAAGAATACATTTTCTATATACACCCAGTATAGTTTAACTGGATTATCGCACCCAATGAATCTTGGTCTCTAATGCCCCCTAAATCATCCTATAGACAACATCATCACTCACCACACTCATGGCTAATTGGCCCAATTTGCTAAATCCCTTGCCACTTGAATTCAGTCGATTCCAATTCCACCCCATTTCAGAAGAGCATTTGGGACCTTTCTTTTTTTAAACACCCATTTGTTTCTTGTTTGACTGATAACATCCATGTCGAGCTTTAATCATTCAAAGGTCTGGCCTAGGCAGACAGAACAAATGTGTAAATTGTGAGAAATTACAAACCTTGTAAAGTGGGATAATCTAAGAGTACTGCATTAGTAATACTATAGTAGCTCTTCTGATTCTGAACAATCACTACTTGTGCACATTATTCTTATTATTCTGATTTATTTATTTATTTTTTGTTGGTTACCTGTTCTCAGCTCTTTCAATCACAGCACAATATGAACAATAGCTGATAGTCCACAAATTTTGTTGTTGTTGTTGTTTTTTCTAAAGCAGATAATCTACAACTGTTGACAAAAAAATAAATAGAAATAAAAATATTATGTAAATTAAAATAAAAATGAAAACATAAAACAAAATTAAATACAAAAATAATAATAATAATGCCCCTATGTCATACCCAGTGTGGTCTAAGCTGGATTTGGGTTGTTTTTTTGCAGTGAAATGTAATGTATCAACCATCACACTGGCATCTCCAGAGCATTTATAATTTAACAACATTGACTGCATCTTCTCTCTACTCTCAGCCGCCAACAGAGCATTTGATGTATATTGACCACTAAGATGGCCAGAGCAAGTTGAATTCACCAATTTCAGACTTATTGGTTGGATGCAATGCTGCAATCTGAAGTCAGTTTTTAATCACTCTTTCAGGAGTTCCGTTTATTAGTTACTGAGCTGTTACTGTAGTCTTTTACTTTCCTTCAAATTCTGAAGGTTCATGACAATAAACCTTTTTCAGGTCTTTAGGATATTTTGTTTAATGTAATTAATTCTCTGATAACCTCATTGTTGTCAGTATAATCCTTTTTAGAGCCTGCCGCTCTTTTAAAAGAGCTGACACTTTGTTGCACAGCAGTTTATTATTGTGAAAACACTGACAGATTTACCTGCCTCTTTCATCACATAAAATCCACAAACCTAAGTGGGAGGAGTTCTTGGCCAGAAGAACTCAAAGTTTAGTTAATGAGATTAAAGGGATACTTCTCCCAAAAATGAAAACTTGGTTGTGATCCAAAGATATATATATTTTTTACATTAAAGAAGTTTTGGTTTTTTTTGCTGAAAGCTGGCAATTCATATAATGCAATGAGTTTTGGCACTTTGAGAAAATAATAAAAAAATAATACCTGGGGCTCCTTATTATACATGCGGTCTTATGAAGTGAAATGATCAGCCTTTGCTAGGAAAAATTATTATTGTTATTTTAATTACAGTTAATCAAGGCACTGGTGGCTGTTGACTTTTTTTTTTTTAATAAATCAGGGCTATGATTTTAAACTTCTACTCAAGCAAAGAAAAAAAAAAATCACCAACATGTTAAATGGCCCAAGGGTGAGTAAATTAACCACAAATTTTAATCTGTGGGTGAACTTAAGACTTTCAGACTTACTTAGCACGACTGACATAGGTATTTAGTATAGACTACCTAACAAAAGTCTTTTTGTCGATCCCAGGTGTAAAAGCAACAAATAATATCTTGACTTCTAGTTGATCATTTGGAAAAGTGGCAGAAGGTAGATGTTTCCGATAAATCATCTGTTGAACTGCATCCCAATCATAACAAATACTGCAGAAGACCTATTGGAACCAGCATGGACCCAAGATTCTCACAGAAATCAGTCAAGCTTGGTGAAGGAAAAATCATGATTTGGGGTTACATTCAGTATGGGGGCGTGCAAGAGACCTGCAGAGTGGATCAACAGCCTGAGGCATCAAGACATTTGTGCTGCCTATTACATTACAAACCACAAAAGAGGGCAAATTCTTCAGCAGGATAGCGCTCCTTGTCATACTTCAGCCTCCACATCAAAGTTCCTGAAAGCAAAGAAGGTCAAGGTGCTCCGGGATTGGCCAGCCCAGTCACCAGACATGAACATTATTGAGCATGTCTGGGGTAAGAAGAAGGAGGAGGCATTGAAGATGAATCCAAAGAATCTTGATGAACTCTGAAAGTCCTGCAAGAATCCTTTATTTGCCATTGCAGATGACTTTATTAATAAGTTATTTGAGTCATTGCAGAGATGTATGGATGCAGTCATCCAAGCTCATGGGAGTCATGCACAATATTAATTCTTTTTCCACTGCACCATGTATTTATTCATTCAATCATTCATTTTCTTTTTAGCTTAGTCCCTTTATTAATCTGGGGTCGCCACAGCGGAATTAACTGCCAACTTCTGCCCTTCCATCTGCCACCCATCACTGGGAAACATCCACACACACTCATTCACACACACACACACTACGGACAATTTAGCCTACCCAATTCACCTATAGCGCATGTCTTTGGACTTGTAGGGGAAACCGGAGCACCCGGAGGAAACCCACGCGAACACGGGGAGAACATGCAAACTCCACACAGAAATGCCAACTGACCCAGCCGAGGCTTGAACCAGCGACCTTCTTGCTGTGAGGCGATTGTGCTACCCACTGCGCCACCGTGCCGCCCCCATGTATTTATATTATATAATATTCTATAATGTACATTTTTTTCTGTTAAGTGACAAGACTTTTGTCCAAGCAAAGTCAGACTCTACTGTCCTAATTAAATAATTAAAAATAAAATCATGATCATATTTTATTTTGCTAAAATAAGTGTAATCTAGAGGCCTCTAGATTTTTGTCAGGTATGTAAATAAATTAAAAAATAAATAAATGAAAGGTTTTAAATATATTTTAAGTAAAAAAAAATGGTTATTTAATTAGTTGTTTCATTTTAACCATAAAATGCACTGATATTAAATAGCTGATTTGTCAGAGTAATATCTGAAAATACAAATACTAAAAGTTTAGCAGTTCTGCCTTTTAAACCTTCTTTTAAACTAATGATAATTACACACTTTAACATGAAATTTAAATCTTTATTCTCTCAATTTCAAGTTGTTTCAGAGTAGCTAGTTTCCTAAACTGAAAATCCATTTATTTAATGATGAACTCATTTTTAACTAAACTCTAAAGATTACATTTAGATAAAAACTCCTGTTAAGCTCACATGCATCCACCACGAACTAAAGCATGCCAGATTGTGTCAAAAGTTTCACTTCAAGAAAATTTACAGTGCAGCTATATTGTCATCATTATCACTCAATTTAATTAAGCAAATCCTCACCAGAGACATATCATTTACGCAGCACAAATTAAATGCACTTTACATCCCACTTTTGCATGACAGGTTATAATCGGCCCTCATCATTGGCTGTTTGTAAACAATTGGCCAATATTGATTATGGACAGATTCATTGACGCATCTCTATCGTGCAATAGCAAATAGACTTAACCACATTCTGTCTTTCCCAACCACCATTTCTACAAATTATTGAAACCTATTGGAGTGGCATGGGTGATATAAATCTCACCTAACCTATAAGTTGATTGGCTATTTGGAATCATATCTAATTAGCAGAAAATCCCAGTGATGGTGTGGTGGACGCAGTACAGGGAAGCCTCATTAACTTTAATGTTCACTGCTGCGATTCCAGCAAAGAAAACACAAAAGCCCAAGTCCTCCCCAACCATGCTCTCTCATACATTTTAATTTACATAAAAGCAGCAAAATAGAGGGAAAAGAGAAGTGCGTGAGAGAGAGGAAAAAAAGAGAGAGAGAAGTGGATGGAACATCTTTATATCAGTGCAAGTTAACAATTTTCCACTTGATTTAAGAAAGGCTGGGAAGTCTCTGGGGCCTATTAGAAGAGCTTTCTACTGGCCACAAAGCAGAAAGAGTCAGCACATTTTACATTACTGAGACAGAGAGCAAGAAAGTGAGAGAGAGAGACGGAACGTAGGGATGGTGGTGTGAGCTATGATAAAGAGCTGGGAAATGAGAATAGTGACAGAGTGATAGAGGGATGAGAGGAAGGGAAGGAGAATCAGAGGGAAAGCGATCAGGACGAGGTGCGAATAGATGAGACCGGGCAAACAAAAGAAGGAACGGGACAGAAAAACATGGGGAATGGCAGACAGAACGAGAAAAAGAACAGAGCGAGGATGAGAGTGCGCTTTAACCCTTGCTCCGCTGGCGTATCCATTGCTGGCCTCTCGCCTGTACTGCTGTCATCAGCACTTTTTCACGTCCATAATTATGGTGTGCTATCCATCATATCTAAGACAGTGCTTTTGGGACGGCGCAAAATTACAGACCTAAGCACTTCGGCTAATAGAATAAATATTAATATCTCTCTTCTTATATATTCTCATTCTCACCCCAAATATTTAAATGAGCCCTGACAGCGAGAGAATGCATTTGTTACGATGAAGGGAAAAAAAAGAAGAACAAATGGAAGGGGGGGGGGGGGGGTGAACTGAGCGGGAGACAGACAGAGACAAAGAGAGAAGACGGGAGAAGCAGAAAACACTGCAGAGAAACTATTCATTAGAATGAGACAAATCCAAAGAGCAGAGGACTGATAGGGGCGGCGATGGAAGTTTCTGCAGAAAAACAATAAAGGGAGTAACTGTCAGTGTAAAAAAATAAATCACTTTCCCTCTGGTGTGTAAGAATTATGCCGAAAGCTTTGCACTTTAAAATCTATAGAAAAATGACACTTCAGTTAAAAAGATGCACACTGTAATTTTTTGATGGGCAGATACAGCGGTTGTCTTGGAATTGTTTGATATCCATGATAAACACGATCTTAATATGGCAACCTTTACAAATCCAGTGCGAAAATAAAGTTAGTCTATTGTACTTCTACTAAACTAAATGACATTAAGTCTTCTAATACTAGAGAATTGTATTGTGTCGTATTGTATTATGTTGTATTATATTTCATTTTATTTTGTAATTATCCTTTGGACGGTACAATCAAGACTGGTGTGATCACTCTTGTCTGGTTCCTGGAGTGTACAAACCCAGCGATGTTATTAGAATGGTCAGTATGCCACGTGATTTTAATCTGCTTTCACGTGATAGTTGGCGCCATGCCAGAGAAAAGATGTGCGTTTGGGAAAAATCTATTTTTTTTTTAACAACAAATAATGTTTATTATACATTTCAGACATTTAAAGTGCTAGCAAAATATAACATATCAGATACACATTGTTTAGGTTCATAGATCATTTACTCTATTCTTCTCCAGGTCACTTCTTGTGTTTTGGGAGAAGTTGAATTATGAACTGATGAATTAACTGACTAACATGACAGCAGTCATTAACCATCATAGGTCAAATAATATGACCATTATTAGGCTGTTTAAATGATGAAATGTATTTTTATACATATTTGATAATCAGAATATTTCACAATATTAGAACATTTTCAATATCATTATTTGTGGAAAAGTGGAAAAATATACATGAATTCATAAATGATCTGGACTGGGGTGTCACATGACAAATGACGTGTTGCAAATGAAACTTTAAATCGATGTGTGTTTAAATAATAATGGTCACAAAAAAACGTATACAATCTTTAGGAGTAGGATATTTTTGACTAAGAAAGTCAATGGTTACACATCTTCAAAATTCTTCAAGATACAGTATTTTCTTTTGAGAACAGAAAAAAGAAATGTAAAAGTTTGGAACCAAGCAGGTTTGCAGTTTCTGTAAAAATAAAAATAAAAATCTTTGGAACACAAAAATAGACATTCTGATATGGAAAACATATTTCAAAGTACTATAGTAAATAACTGCTCATGAAATTTTCATGTCTCCGTCTGTGGTACCCTCATGTTTTTTCCCGCAAATAACTCTGGTCAATAAAAGTGAATAAAAGCCTAAATTAAATCTGCGCATCATATAAAGAGCTTGTGTCTCTTTCAAGACTTGCATTAAACTGACCGATTCATTCATTCATTCATTCATTTTCTTTTCAGCCTAGTCCCTTTATTAATCTGAGGTCGCCACATCGGAATGAACCACCAACTTATCCAGCATATATTTTACGCAGCGGATGCCCTTCCAGCTGCAACCCATAACTGGGAAACATCCACACACACTCATTCACACACATACACTACGGACAATTTAGCTTACCCAATTCACCTATAGTGCATGTCTTTGGACTTGTGGGGGAAACCGGAGCACCCGGAGGAAACCCACGCCAACACAGGGAGAACATGCAAACTCCACAAAGAAACGCCAACTGACCCAGCCGAGGCTCGAACCAGTGACCTTCTTGCTGTGAGGCGATCGTGCTACCCACTGCGCCACTGTGCAGCCCCACTGACCGATTCATACAAATCTATTTTTGTAGTCAATGTTTCAGATAAATCTCTCAGAATTTATTTCAAAATATTTTTATTTGTGTTTCAAGGATGAATATATTTCTTATAATTTCGGAATGACAATTTTATTACTTTATGGATCTTAAAAATTGATTAATATGCAATAAAGGTAGACAAATAAATGCTGTATTTTTTAATAAGTCTATTTAAGTAATACTAAAACTTATTTGAAAATAGTATTTTAAGACATTACTGAGCAAACTGCTAAGTTAACACTACTTAAATGTAACAAAGAACATAACTAAGTCAAATGATGTCACACATTTAAACAATATGAGAACAAGGATACAATAAATACTACAATATAACAGGGGCTGCACCTGTCCTGCAAGTCTTGGTTTGTACACTCCTGTGCAGGACAGGTGTGATGGGACAACAGGAGTCATTATGTGTGTGTGTGTGCATTTGTGTGTTAGGGTGAGGAAGGATAGAGGTCATGGATGGGTTAGAACCTGCTGGATTAAGGGCACATGAGGACACTTAGTAAATGTGGGTCGCTTCGCCCTCTCTTGTTACTGCCCTCAATATGTCACTCACTCACAAACATGGAGGAAACCAAATGCATATGTCATAAGCAGTCTGATGAAGGATTAACATCAGGAACACAGTCAAGTTTTGAGAGCTCTATTTAAAACTCCTGCAAAAAGTCATCACCAATAAACGGCATTCATTCATTAAGAGCAATAAAACTGTCATCGACCGCAAGCCACTTTAATCCGACAAATGTTATGAATGTCAAAGTACATTTACACTGAAATAATGAGAACAGCATCTATATGGACGCAAGTAGATGAAGATACAGTATGTCGACAGTGATGACCTGAATGTAAAATGTGCCAAACGGTTATTCTCTCTCTCCTTATCGGCACCATTTACCATAGAATCCATTAAATACAACACAAGTGTGTACAAGTGTGTATAAAATGAGGGGAATTTATTTTTTAGTTTAAGGAACTTATGGCCCCTTAAGATGATTTTAAAGAAAAACAAAACCTGATCAAAATTATTAACACTTTACTGTATTTTACTGGCTGTTCGAAAATTTTAAACAAAAAAAATGATACTTTTTTAAAAGAGAGCTTTTTATTCCTTATAATTCATTTTAAAATTTGGAAAAAGTTAACATGAGTAATTTACAGAATAAAATAAAAATTACATTTTACTCAATTCCAGAGAAAGCATTTTTTTCATATCTGTTTCTCTCATTAACTTTCAGTTTTTTTCTATATATTTTTGAACAACCACAGATATAATGGACAGTGAGTTGTGATGATTGGTCTATACTTTACTGTGTTTGGAAAAGTGTCTGTTTAATTGGACTGTTGTCAATCATTGACGTTTGTGTGACCAAAATGTTGCTTAATACATATATTTAGTAAGATTTTTCTTTTTTTTTTTTAAATTAAAGAAGCAAAATGACTGGAACGCTTGCTTACAGACTTAATTAGCATGCCAATACAAGTGTTAAAATAAAGAAACTGTAATTAATTCAATTAAAACTATTTACAAGTTATTTTCTATTTGTTTATTGCATTTTGGAGAACAATAACACAATACGTACTTAGATATTCAGATGGACAGATTATTTAATTTATTTATTTGACATCTTATTTATTTATTAATTTAAGAACCCAAACCTCCTCTATATTTAAATAATCAATAACTTGTGTCTTGCAATAGAAATCCTCCAACTGCCTTACCTTATCTCCCTGAGGGCAGTAGCCTCGCACAAAGTCTTCACACACCTCAGCTTTACGAGACACATAGACATGGCTGTAGGGACAACTGCTGTTATTACATATCCCTTTCAGAAAATATGAGCACACCGGCATCTACAAGAAAAGAAAGAAACATTCATTTAGAGTTTAAAAATTAAGTCAAAATTAGTTATTAAAACTATTATGTTTAGATTTGTGCTGAAAAAAAATCTCCTTTCGGTGTAAAAAAAATTGGGGGAAAAATATACTGTATAACTAAAATTTGAACATCAAAAGGGTGAGTGTGGAAACAATACGGCTGAGCCTTTAAATCCACTTTCTAACATGTGTAAGTAATGGAAAACGTAAGTGAGTTTTACACATATGGCTCCGGTATAATGTCACGTATCTATTGAAGTCCTTGTCAAAACACACATTTATCACACATTGTCTAATCAGTAATTATGTGCATGTGTCAATGGCACAGATTTGCACTGACTCCTGGTGAATATAATCTGCATGTATGAATAATCTGAACGTGACTTGAGTTGCTCTCTGGGCTTAAAATAGACTGTAAGGTTCGGGCGCACGATGAGAGGGAGGGAGGTGTTGGGGGGGGTGGGGGGCTGGGGCGTCGCGCTGCCCTCTTAAGTGGAATCTCATTTCCATGGGGGTCATATCATTTCTGCTTAATTAACTGCAACAGAAATATTGACCCAAGCGGGGCTTCGTACCACCTGCATGATGTGTTTATGTGCAGGGGAGGGGAAATGGACGCCATCCATGACTGGGGTTAAGGGG
>CAIGQW010054109.1:16017344-16033526 GCA_903798125.1 Danio choprae | reverse complement strand
TTTTTTTATTGTACTGTTCTCTGAGGTCAACTTAAGGTTTGTACATCAGCATCCTATTTTTTAACCAATAGTCTATTTTCGATCTTGTTTTGAGCCCCTTTATTAAAACACATTGTTTAAATATGCGTGGAGGATTGTAGCCTAGAAAGTAAACATACACTGCTATCACTGGCTATAAGATGTGCATATTAATAAATGTTAAATGCTTTGCATCTAAAATTAGGCCCTACCGTACAAAAGCACACAGCTGGGTGCCCACTCATGTACAATTTTGCATGTTTATTTGACAGCCTACATCCTTCTGTGGAGTCAGAGTTTAACCACATTTTATGTAATAAAGTGGCACATTCCACAACCTGGCATTTTGACAGACTGACTTCAATATATTCTGTTTTTAGACTAATGTGAATGTTTTGGGTTGTGAAATATACATACTTTATAGTATAATTACCTCTTACATGTCAACAGATTAGGTTGATTCTGATTTCTCAGTTCATAACACCTACCATAAGGTGATGTCATATATTGCTGTACTGGGGAATGAATTATCTCTTACAATACTAACCTGGCCACATAACGCGTGGCTGATGTTCTTCCTTGATAACCAGTGGAGGAAACATATGGATTGTACCACTCTCCTGTAATATGCAAAGAGAGAGAGAGAAAGAAAAAAAAGACTATTATAAGTTTACTATTATACCATAAAACTAAATAATACTTTATGGAGGTGTGAAACTTTTGTCCACAAAGCTATCATAATGTATTTTTATGACAATTGTATAATACGTACAGTACAGTTGAAGGCAAATTTTCTTTTTTCCTCCTGTGAAATTTGAATTATTTTTCAAATATTTCCCAAGTGTTGTTTAACAGAGAGAAGGTTTTCTCAACACATTTTAAAAGTTATAGTTTTAATAACCAATTTATTTAGTTTTTGCCATGATGACAAATATTTTACTAGTGATTTTGCAAGATACTGTATTAAGTATTTAAAGTACTCAGTTTAAAAAGTGTAATTTAAAGGTTCAACTAGGTTAATTAGGTTAAATGCAAGTCATTGGACAGCAGTGGATTGTTCTGTAAATCTTATTATCTAATAATAATGACCTTAGCTGTAAAAAAAAAAAAATAAATAATAATAATAATAAAAAAAAGAGAGTGGCTCTCCAGAAGAAAAATATAAAAGGAAATACAGTGAAATGTGTCCTTGCTCTATTAAAAATCAGATGAGGAATAGTTGAAAAAGAATAGAAATTTCACAGGAGGGCTAATAATGTTGTATTCAACTAAAGATAGTAATGGTATAGTATTTTTAGTGGTCTACCTAAACATTTTTTGACAGTTGTTTCCAATAAGAGCACCACACTTTTTAGAATCCAATAAGAGTGACACTTTTTTTTTTTTTTTCGCCAAGCACTGACTGAGCACTTGAAGGTTTTTCTTCAAGTTTTCTAACAATTGGAGAAGCACTCACAGCAGAGCATTTTTGGAAGAGCACTGGCAATTTTAAGCTGCACTTAAACGCTTGATTGGACATGCCCTTAATGTTGCAACGTATGAAAATGAACAGCATGATCATTCCACTACATCCCTTCTTTTGTTTTTCAGAAGGAAAAAAGACCTAATTATTATTGTTAGGTAAACTATTCTTTTAAAAACACCAGATTTACCCCAGGGCAGCACAGTGGCTCAGTGGTTAGCACTGTCACCTCACAGCAAGATCACTGGTTCAAGTCCTGGCTGAGCCAGGAGGTATTTCTGTGTGGAGTTTGCAAGTTCTCCCAGTGTTCGCGTGGGTTTCCTCTGGGTGCTCTGGTGTCCAAAGTCCAAAGACATGCAGTATAGGTGAATTGAATTGGCCATAGTGTGTGTGTGTGTGTGTGTGTGTGTGTGTGTGTGTGTGTGTGTGTGAATGAGAGAGTGTATAGGTGTTTCCTAGCACTGGGGGTTCATGAGTTAGTTTACTCTCAGTGCTGGGTTGTGGCTAGAATGGTATCCACCACATAAAACGTATGTCAGAGTAAACGGAGGTTTATTGCGCTGTGGCAACCCCTGATAAATCAGGGACTAAGCCAAAGAAAAGTGAGTGAGATTGACCTTATTTAAAGATATAATATATATTATGTAATTGTAAATGTACTGCATAAAAAAAACATCTTAATGTCATCTATAGACCAGTGCTTGTTTGTTCCTCTTGCCTCATCCGAGTGCTCAAGCATATTTATTTTTAACAAGCCAGACTAAGAGCATGTAATTAAAGGTCATCACGTTCATTGGTAGTGACGGAGGCCAGCAAGTACAACTAAGACAAGATATCATGGTGTTTATTTATATGTCAGGGACCGTCAGCCACAGCCAAATGGCAATCTGAGAGAGAAGTAGGAATAAACACTGTACTCGATGTAGCACTGAGTGACAGAGCGGTGAGGACATAGTGCAAGGAATCCAAGATCGGAGCGTATGTGAGAAATGACTCGCTGGTTATGTGGGATGCAATTGGGAAGCCTATGTGAAAAAGTGATGGAGTCTGTGTGTGTTAACTGTACCAATCCTGTGCTGCGAGACTACAATTTGTTGAGTAGATCATAAATAGGCATGTGTATGTGCGTCTGTGTGGAATTCCCATCGCAGAGCAGGAGCTGATCTTTAATTCCACATCCGACTAGGGCTTCAGGGTTTAATCTAGGCTATTCACAATCTCTCGTTCTCTCTGTGTCTCTCTCTCAACCTGTAGTCAGTGACAGATGACAGCTTTATTATTTTAGAAAGCGACCTGTAGCCCCCCCTCCATTTCATCACCGGATGTGTTGATAATCTGGACCATGTACTTAGAGACAACTGATATATTTACTGACCACTGAAAACCCACAAAAACACTCCTCAGGGGCACATATTCATATAAAAACGTGCAATATATATTTATCATTTTAGTGGTTAGAATTTTTGCTAACTGATAAGGCAATGATCACTGCAAAATGATTACCAGGTCTACTTGTAGGTGTGCAGGGGGTTTGAGTGCGAGAGAGCTTATTGGCCGAGACTCTGTACAGAGCTCCGCCTATCCACCTCATGCTCCTCCCTCTCCAATGCCTTTCTGAAGTGGTCCTCAAACGATTCTGCAAGAGAACTCTGGAGAAAAAAAAAGACAAATGATGGAAGTAACATTAAAAGCATCAATTATATCAATCGCTCAATTCAAATGTTTACAACACAAATAGGTCATTTTTTCCATTCTGAATATTATAAAAGGTTGTGGAAAAACACAGTCTTTGCACTACATTATTTCCAATCCAAACATCACATCTATGTTAGAAACAACTATTGTTGCATCACATTATGAGACAACAGGTAGACTCTTTTTATACAGGATTTGATAATGCCAGAAGTAGCACTAGTGATTGGTGTATATCAGCGTAAAAGTGGCATCAGTTTACTGTGAGGGATTTGTTGTCTAGCTCCACAGAATCCACTGTAGATACAATTACTTGTTACAATAAATTGTAATGTCTATAGTTTTGTTGTCCCATTTGCATCGTGTACAATTCTCAGCAAAGATTTGTACAACCATTTTTGAAAATGAACATTTTTATCCATTTCTTAGTGAATATAGGTAATATATTTTGGTGCATTTAAACAAAACAGATTTTTTAAACATGTATTTAATAAAATAGTATTTTAGTCACAGAACACTAGAAATAGAAAGATAATACATTTATATTCAAGCGAAATATTCCTCCCAAAAAATTACAAACTACAAAATTTCAACTAGATTTTATAAATATGTTGTTTCTCTTGATGTTTCCTCTTTCTTCTTACACCTGCAAAATCATGTTCATGGATAAGTTAAAGGATTTAAAACTTATTATGAAAGCAGTTGAGCTTTTATTATGCCAGTCAATTTCTTCCGATTATTGTGGTCATGATCATGTGAGGACAAATCAGCACTGTTTTATCATACTAAATACATTTAAGGCTATGTTATAATGCTGCTCTAATAAAGTGCAGTCTAATAAAATGCAGAACATATTAAAGCTTCTTTGGTGTTTCCCTGTTTTCTATAAAACCACACCAGAAATCAAGGTAGTATGATGTGATTAGCATGGCGACACAGGGCATGGTCTGTGTCACTTTTTAAAATTGCTTATTTCTCTGGATGTCAACATTCGTTGAAACTTTTGGCGTAATGTAAATGCAAAAAAGTCAGCAAATTATAACACTGTTCTAGTGTTTTTGAAAAAAATCTTACATACTGTGCCTTTAAGACACTGCTTATTTGTCCGAGGATTCGTTTTTAAACAAGACCAAGTCAACACAGGTTTTTCAGAGAAACTGAAACTAAATGGTGATATCTATTTTTTGTTGTAGGATATATTGTACCAAAATATATTGTGATAAACAATATTATTGTCATTTTAAGACCATTTATGCCACTCATTATATAATGCCAGAATGACATTATAATATCATCACAATGTACACTCCACACACATAATATTTTATTCTTAAGAATATTTAATTATAGTAATTTTAACAATTTAATAATTAGACATTGGAATCAGAATGTGAAAACACATATCCTTAATGTTAACAAAAAAGTGCAAGGTAAAAAGTAACAGAGGCTGCAATATGTGCTACCAGATCTACATTCAGTTGTAAGTTCATAAAAGTAATCTAGAGTAAAAAAAAGTATATAATAAAGATAGAGATGTTGCATAATCAGCTAATATGTTACCTAATTGGTTTTTATGTATGGGCGATATATATTGCATCACCAAAAATGATTGAGGTAATTTCCATGTGTTGTGCGATAAGTCGATATATTGATTATTTGTGACAGGCCTACTACTAAGTTTTAATAGAGTTATTGTTTTATGAGTTCATCATAATAGCAACAAACTATCAATTATATATTATAATAGATTGACTTTTTTTTTTTTTTTTACAATCTCCATATAAAAACGTCCTTAATTTCTGAATGCGGAATGTGGACAGTGAGACAACTATTTATTTTTCCCACTTACTGTCCCTCCTTCAACACTTGCTTCCAATCTCATCCTCACCTTCCCAAACATACCCAACACTCTCACGCTCTCCCTCTCTCTCTTACTCCTGGCTCCTGTGTCACAGCACTCTGGTAAATTGCTCCTTTAATGGAGGGGACGGCCGTGTGGAAATGGAGAGAATTGAAAAGAGGAGGAAATCATTGAGATAATTGCCAGGGCATGAGGCCAGAGCAGAGAGACTGCCCCGCAAACATACTCCTTGAAGCTTCTTCCTCTAAAACACACACACAGGTATGCGCACACACATAAAGGACACATCTCTCACATTCCCATTTATTACAAAAATTTAGCATAATGGACAAACACAAATGCTCAAAAAGCACAAATGCTCAAAAACTATTAACAACAATCACTTTTAAAAGATGGCCGAAATAACTGGTTTCTTACTGAAGAGGTGTTGTTTAACCCAAGCATTGTAATGTAAATTTAACACAACAAACTCACTGCTATTCATACAGAGCAACACTGCTGTCAGTGGTCATTTTCATACTCGGAATTATAGACCCAACAATACCATACAGTCTATTTCACCTTTCAAAGTATATATTTGAGACTGATTGTGGGAGAAGTTGTGTGTGAAGGAGTGTGAGAGTAGCTACTCTGTATTAGGAGACATGAACTTTAGTACAAAATGTTTCGAGAGCCCAACAGCAAAATCACCTCCAACATCAATCTACACCCAATACAAGAGCTTCGACCACACAATCTATTGCCTCGGCCAATATGTCCAGCCCCAGCCCACACATACAGAACAGCATCAACACTGAGCCCGAGCACTCCTACACACACAGAAAGCATCACTAGCTTCAATACAAACACGCACACTGATAACCAAAATTTCCCATTAACTACCATGCAACAGCAGTCTTACATTATAACAAAATTACTTATAAGATTTAAATATCATACATGTACAGAATAAATAAAAAAAGAGAAAAATGTTTGTGTAACTTCTTAGCTAGCTAGCTGCTATCACTTCTACAGAAAGAAGGGCTGTGTTATACACACAGGATGAAAATGCTGCTTGAAATGCTGGATTGAAATTAGAAAAGGCTTTGGAACCTCTATCAAGGCATGCAAGTCTGTGTTTTATTGCCCACCGTCAAATGTATATACAAGAACAAATTTTAATAACAAACGAGTATCATTTATTGTAGTGCAATGAGTTAAAAGCCAAAGTATCTAACTTAACAGTCTGATGCTGTTTGGACATTTTTGATGAAAAAAAAAAAAACATGTTCTAGTGGGAATCTAGTGAAAATGTTTGGTAATGCAATGCACCCAAACAACATTTCCTTTTTAGACTTTGACATGCACAACTTTTTCATATTTATGTTTTTGGTTTATTTATATATTTATGTTTTTATGTTATGAGTTTGAGAGTAAAAGTATCATAACTGGACAGTAAAAATTACATACTTTTCTCTTTTGATCAGTGTAGGACTTCTCCAATTAGTCCACTTCAACCCACCTCAGGACGTTTGTGGTCATCTGGATCCACTTTAAGAATTTCGATAATCTGATACATTACAGTATGGAAGCAAAGACAAGTTGCTTCTTCATTTTCGTCATGGCTTTAAAGTAAATAACCAAAGTGTTCTTTGGCCTGCCACATTAAACGATGGTCCATAGTAGAAGTGCAACAGTACAGACTCTTCACGGTTTGGTTCTATCCCAATTTTAGAGTCGCAGTTTGGTATACACATGCATATTGAATCGTGGAGGTCGTACCGAATGGTTCAATATATTGAGTATTGTGGTATCCTAAGTCCATGAATCTGAACATCAATAAGCATTTCCGGGTCTTAAAATCAACTTAAAAACTAAACTAAATATGCTAAACATGCAAAATGGCATGTGAAAAAAAAGATCTTAGGTTAGCAGAATAGTATTTTCTGTCATATGTTCAAACTGGGGTTCCAGCATATGAAGGAGGTGCACTTACACAGACGCTCAAGAAAGCAACCAAGGGAAGTTTTCTTAAACAGCTCCTATAGCTGACAATTTTGAATTCAATACAAATTAACATGAACTGAAAAGGTTGGTCTTCAAAAAAACGTTATTTGCGTTTCACAAAAGAAATTAAATCGCAGAGCTTTGGAATGAGATAACGGTGAGTAAATGATAACTATATCTTCACTTTTGTCTGGAATATGCATTTAACAAATCCACAGACCCAAAGTGCAGAACAACCTGTAGTGTCTCTATGTCCTTTAATCTGTAAGAGCATATGTCAAACATACATCATAACCCACAGAGGTCCAGAACTGCTCAGTGACGGCAGCCATGGGAGCAATAATGAGGCGTAATGGGAGAACAGTTGCTGCCCTTACTGGGGCTAAGACAGGGCACCCAAGAGCCATAATGGAGCCTAATGTAGCCATGACATGGACATGGAACGCAAAAAAGCAGTTAACCCCAGTCATAGTGAGTCTGTGTGACAAATGGGCAAAATAAAGGAGGCCAAAACTTGGAAGCAGAGTATATGTAATAGCATGCAAATGTTCTTCCACAAGGCTTTGTTTTAAAATAGAGGCTCGTGGCTGTAAACACAAGGTTTCTTGTGACCTCTTGGGTCTCTCCTTTTAACTCTGGAAAAGAAGGAAATAAAAGTAAGACAGGAAGCAAAGAGGAGAGCTCCATCATCCTTAGAGCTCCCAGCCAGTCGTCCTTGACCCTTAAACGCTGATACCTTATCTTCAGCCAACCGGCACTCTTTAAATCACAGGTCGCCACAATATGCGTACCTTTAGTTGCTGTTCTGGTATCAGTTATGTTTGTACTTCCTGTTACTGCAGTAACTCAGACTGGACGGTGTAAGAGCTTATCCTATATCAGAGGCAGAGTGAACCGGCTGTGCTAATACATGAGGTCTGGGGGGACATATCACATCGTTCCATGTATCACTTGAATGGCAGTAGGGAATTATTTTTATGGGACACACAATGGGTTGTAATTGCACTGTTAGAGTAGGACATGATTTAGCATTTGGGGGCTCTGACCCTGAGGCTATGATATAAAAAGGTCTTTGTGCTCTTCTTGAGGGTCTGCTGGGGGATATGAGTGAGGAGAAGTTGTTACTGAAATCATTTACATTAAGACAAGAGATCTGTATGAAAAGTGGAAATATCCAGTTGAGATATTGGTCCATATTAACTAAAAAAGCATCTGCTTGTCAGCTGTACATCCAAATTTATCTCCCATTCTCCTCCCATTCTGAAACCACTGACACAAGGTATGGATCTATGCTTTCATGTTGTTTATGTCAAATTCTGGCCCTACCAAGCAGCCTTCCTGTAAACTTCTATTGATAAATTTTGATTAGTCCAAAATGTAGCCTCAGTTTTCTGTTTTAGCTGACAGCAATGTGAGCTGGTGTGGTCTTCTGCCTCTGTGGTTTCCCATACTACGAATTCAGCGACGCTATTCTGCATACTTCAGGGTGCCTATTTTCTCCTTTTCAGACCATCCTTTGTAAACCCTTAAGATGAAAATTCTAAAAATCAATTGCAGCACATTTCTGAAATACCTTGATGTGTCTGCCTGGCACCATCAACCACCAAGTCACATTCAAAGTTACTTAAATCCCCAGTAACACTATATTTTAAGGTTCCATGTTCCATGTTTTCACTACAGCAATACAAACCCCAAACCTAGTATAGTAAGCAAATTCAATAAAAGGATTAGTTCACAAAGAAAGAACATTCTGTTATTATTTACACACCCTCATGTCATTCCAGTCACCTGAGATCTTTGTTCATCTTTGCAACACAAATTAAGCTATTTAAGACATAATCTTTATAATGGCAATATGCCATACAGTCGTGGCCAAAAGTTTTGAGAATGACACAATTATTAGTTTTCACAAAGTCTGCTGCTAAACTGCTTTTAGATCTTTGTTTCAGTTGTTTCTGTGATGTACTGAAATATAATTACAAGCCCTTCATACGTTTCAAATGCTTTTATCGACAATTGCATGATATGCAAAGAGTCAGGATTGGCAGTGTTGGCCCTTCTTTTTCAGGACCTCTGCAATTCGACTGGGCATGCTCTCAATCAACTTCTGGGCCAAATCCTGACTGATAGCAACCTATTCTTTTATAATGACTTCTTGGAGTTTGTCAGAATTAGTGGGTTTTTGTTTGTCCACCTGTCTCTTGAGGATTGACCACAAGTTCTCGATGGGATTAAGTTCTGGGGAGTTTCCAGTTCATGGACCTAAAATTTAAATGTTTTGGTCCCAGAGCCACTTGGATATCACTTTAGCCTTATGGTACGGTGCTCCATCGTGCTGGAAAAGGCATTGTTCTTCACCAAACTGTCGTTCGATTGTTGGAAGAAGTTGCTGTTGGAGGGTGTTTTGGTACCATTCTTTATTCATGGCTGTGTTTTTGGGCAAAATTGTGAGTGAGCCCACTCCCTTGGATGAGAAGCAACCCCACACATGAATGGTCTCAGGATGCTTTACTGTTGGCATGACACAGGACTGATGGTAGCGCTCCCCTTTTCTTCTCCGGACAAGCCTTTTTCCAGATGCCCCAAACAATCGGAAAGGGGCTTCATCTGAGAATATGACTTTGCCCCAGTCCTCAGCAGTCAATTCGCCATACTTTTTGCAGAAGATCAATCTGTCCCTAATATTTTTTTTGGAGAGAAGTGGCTTCTTTGCTGCCCTTATTGACACCAGGCCATCTTCCAAAAGTCTTCGCCTCACTGTGTGTGCAGATGCTCTCACTCCTGTCTGCTGCCATTCCTGATCAAGCTCTGCACTGGTGGCACTCCGATCCTGCAGCTGAATCCTCTTTAGGAGACGATCCTGGCGCTTGCTGGACTTTCTTGGACGCCCTAAAGCCTTTTTAACAAGAATTGAACCTCTGTACTTGAAGTTCTTGATCCTATAAATTGTTGATTTAGGTGCAATCTTGGTAGCCACAATATCCTTGCCTGTAAAGCCATTTATATGCAACGCAATGATGGCTGCACGCGTTTCTTTGCAGGTCACCATGGTTAACAATGGAAGAACAATGATTTCAAGCATCACCTTCCTTTTAACATGTCAAGTCTGCCATTCTAACCCAATTAGCCTGACATAATGATCTCCAGCCTTGTGCTCGTCCACATTCTCACCTAATTTAACAAGACGATTACTGAAATGATCTCAGCAGGTTCTTTAATGACAGCAATGAAATGCAGGGTAAAGTTTTTTTCAGGATTAAGTTAATTTTCATGGCAAAGAAGGACTATGCAATTTGTCTGATCACTCTTCATAACATTCTGGAGTATATGCAAATTGCTATTATGAAAACTTAAGCAACAACTTTTACTGCCTGAAATAAATGCACACCTGACCTTAAGCGGGCGAGATGAAAAGACAAAGGGTCGTATTTACAGTTTTGCTTTGCCACACAAGAGTATATTTACAGTTGAACCATATCTAATATTTTGACAATGTTTTTGGTTCCCTTTATAGACTTCAAACATCTTGTGACCATTTGCTGTCTATTGGATGAGAGAGCTCTTGGATTTCATCTAAAATATCTTAAATTGTGTTTCAAATATGAACCCAGAGCTTAGAGCAGTGGTCGGGAACCTATGGCTCGCGAGCCACATGTGCCTCTTTGGCCAAAAATACATGGCTCTCCAGTTGTCTCCCTTCAATAATACTTTACAGTTAAAAAAAATAATAATCATCCCTAGAAATCAGTTTCCTATTGAAAATCCAATTACAGTTCCCTTATTTATTGTAATTTTTCTGAAAAAAGATAAATTTTTCTTAAAAAGATTAAGTTTAAACTTAAGCAGGTCTACATGCCTAAATGCACCAAATTGCTGAAATAAAAAAAAAAATCTAAAATAAAAAAAAAATCTCTAGTTAAAATAATAATGAGTTGTTTCAACAATTACTAAGTTGTTTCTAAGTAATTCTAAGTTGTTTCAACAATTACTTTTTTACAGTGTGCTCACATTAAGGAGGCATGAAATGCAAAGATATATCGGATATATGCTGATGATGACCCATCCCTCAAAGGGGCCAAAGCGAATCTGTGTTTTTGTCCCTTTAATTCATTCTGTCAAAATAAACGCTTTTACAGCAAACACATTTGAGGCATCATGATTTTTATCACTCCCACTAGACACAAATCTCTTTTTTGCTAGCATGTGGCATATTTAGGGGGCATGGTAAGCAACCATCAGCAAGGATGAGCACAGGGGACTTACACCTGTGTCAAAAGTAAAACACATCAGTTCTGGTGCATGTGATGATGTGCGAAAGAATGCATATGCCAGCCTTAGCATACATGCCTTGTCCACTTAGTTAACTGTAAGAAAAGTTCAAATTTCCAAACTTAGGTGTCTATCATGATCACTTTATACAGATCATTCGGAGATGAAAGCATGTGCATGCATGTATGTGTGTCTTGTTGTATTTCGACCGCAGGACGAGCACAGATGAAGGAGAGGGCGAATCAGCACTCCGGCAGGGTGATTAACGATGTGACTTTTGTTTTGGTGACGGGGAAGAATTCACAGGCCGCACGGGCATTCACAATAATGCTTGTCTTGTCTATTTGGCTGCAGAGAAAGCATTAGTAAGCTCATCCTGAAGAATAGACAAAAAGAGTTACCCTTGAAATGAGCTAGCTGGTTTCACTTAACCAATTTTCCTCCTGTAAATGAGTTTTTGTTTGCAGCAAAGTAGATAATGAGGGGGAATTAAAGTGATAACAATATTAAAGACTGTTACTGAAGAAAATCATAAAATGACTTAAACAACAGCTCAAAGGGCATGGAGTGTGAGCAAAAAAAGAAAAAAAAAAGAAAAGGGGAAAAAATGATGAACAGATAAAAGTTGTCATCAATAATGGAAATAAATAATACATAAACAAACACGTATTAAGTGCATTATTGATAAAAAAAGAAAGTTAAGCAATCTTAATTAAACTAATCTCCATGTCTGACAATAACATAGTGTACATTATAATATAATGAATACATGATAAAAAAAAACATGCTGGATCTTGAGTGAAATTTGCAGGTTGTTTATACAACAAACACAAATACACTCTGCTATTGCTTATTACAATTATATTATTTTAGCTTACATTTATCATGGCTGTACAACAGTGATTGACAGCTTTTTTATAACAAAATACTTGCAATCTGCCTAAGCTGTAAGACACTTAGAACTAAAAGTACATTTACAAACCCAGATTCAAAACTTAGCAAAATAATCATAAGAAATAATTCTTAAGCACTAAATCAACATATCACAATGCTTTCTGAATGTGTGCATAAACAAAAACACCCTACAGTATTAAATAGTACACTGAAAAGAAAGTTATTTAATGGATTTACTAAATTTAAGGGAAGTGATTGCAAACAATTTATATGGGCTGAATTTAAACAAAAATAAATAAACTTAGTAATGTTCAACTTAATTTGTTTAAATTGAGCCCATATAAATAGTTTGCAACCACTTACCTTAAAAAAAGTTAATAAAATAAAAAATAATTTTAGTGTAGTGTATATCTATATAACATTTTAAAAACGTAAAAACGAATAAATACACAACATTTACAGTGGCTTGTGAATGTCCATTACTTGAAAAATATTTCCCTTCCCAGTCATGATCATCACTATTTACTCAATGTAATTCACAATAATTTACCTAAAACATCCCCGTTTGTTAATACTTGTCCTCAAACAGTCTATTGCTATCTACCTTGCCCTTCAGTACTCTTAATTCCTCTCTCTCGTTCCTTTGCATTGCTCTGCCTCATGCTTCCCTCCCTTCTCTCTCAGGATGGGTGGATGAGATGAATGGAGAGGTGATGAAGAAGAGGAGAGCAGCGCTGCAGCACATCCTGTACTGATCAATACCAGAGCACTAAACCTGATGAGGGCCATGCGGCCACTATACACCCACAGAGAGCATGACCGCACGTGTGAGAGTGGTAGACCAGAGAAAATAAAAGTGAACACCATTATTGCTTTTTTGTTGTTGTTTCGTAAATATGAACAGTGTTTAGAGAAAACACCATGAACAAATCTGGCTTCACAGACAGCACTATAACACTGTAAATAAATCGATGTGTGTTCTAAAATTTGGCCCTAAAGCCCAAAGTGTAATATTAAAGTCTAGGCTCAGACAGTTACTTGGAAAGATAATCAAGATTAAAGCGATGATTTCTTTGAGTAAATATTTCATTGCTCTTTATTTTGTGTATTTATTTATTTATTTAAAATTTGCTGTATAAAGTAGCAAAAAATGAATTTAGCTTAATTAATCATATTTTTAAAGTATTGTTTCATTTCACAATTTTTAATACACTTATCGGCTAACTTTGGTAGTATTATATGAATTAATAATATGAATATTTTGGACATTTTAAAAATTGATTAAAAATAGGTACACATTAACATTTCTTTTGACATTACAATATCAAAAGATAGTATCACAAGTATTTTACTTAAATTGTTTAATATTTAATTAATTAAAATAATACAATATACTACAATATAAAACAAATTTATTATTTTAAAATATTAAACAATGTAAAGGCTGCTGAATATGTAGCTTTGTCATTACACTGATACTTTTAATTTTTACAATAATTGTTATATAAAACTTTTATTTTAAAGTGTTTTTAGGGTATATATTTTCATCAAATTAATGCAACCTTGGTACAAACTAATTACAAATTACAAGACTTTTTTTCTAGTTCAGTTAGAATTATTTATTTAATTTATTTATTTAAATTATTATCACTTACAAAACAATTTATTTGCATTTTATTATTTATTTTCAATGTGAAAATATGATTATTGTTATATAAATACTAATATATGATAGATAATTATTAGCAACAACAATAATATTACAAAATAATTAAATAATACATTAATATTTGGAATTATAATATTAAAATATATCAACATCTAAATTCATTTACTAATAAAAATATAACAGCAGATAATATTATATAAATCATTATAAATCTAGATATTATTAATGGTTTAAATTGAAGAAAATCCTCAACAATTTGGATTTTTATCATAACCCATAATCCATAGTACACTATTTGTCTTTAGGGGTGCTCAAAAAAACAAACAAAAAAACTGTATCTACATTCTAAATCCAAAATAAATCAGAAAAGAAAGAACAAAACGAAAGGTGTGTAATGGGAGGAGGGCAGTTTGTATGCATGCGTGTGTGTGCGCGCGCACGCATACGCACACGCACAGACTCGCATAATTTATGCCCAGGCGTCCATGCTTTACGGCTTTCTTAATTCAACTCCTGCTACTATTAATGTAGTTAATGTTGAGATTATATCTATTTTCTGGTGGCTGCCGGGGATTTACGAGGGCCTTTCCTCCCCCACCCGGTCCCCTGAAACACTCAATCACCAGACACACAGAGCCGCACTGCTGACTACACACTCCCTCCGCCGGACGCCGGGTCACTGCGCTGAAGGGTGAGGGGCTGAAGAGACCCGCGTCTGTCTGCTCATGTGTGAGACGGAGAGGGGCTCCTGCTCGTGCTGGACTGCGTTCGGCCATCTGTGTGTGTTTGTTAGCCAGCTAATACACTGAGTTTTATTTTTATAGCATGTTGTGCATTCATCTTCAAGATCACAGGTTTGATTCAGTGTCAGCACATGTAGTGGTAAAATGTCTTAAATGCAGCCTGAAGCCAAGCATGCATCTGCCCTACACATTAAAAAATGCTGGGTTCCACACAATCGATTTGTGTTGGGACAACATGAAGGAATTAAGTTAACACTGTTTTTTATGAACTTAAGTGAATTGAACAATAAAACAATTATGTCCCCAAAACCCCTCAAGAATTGTGTTGTTTTAGCTTATTTTAAATAGGTAGTTTGAACAAGCAGCAAATGTAATTTTTTGAGTGTAACAAGAAACCAAAGAAAACAAAAATGTAAGTATTAGTGTGGATTTTTATTAGAAATAGAAAATGTATTTAAATGTATTTATATTTACACCTCAACTTTTATTTTTCAATAGAATGGTGATTTTGTGCTTTATTATATTTTTTAATTGATGGTATCGAATCAGCAGTGTTTGTGCAAAAGTAAATTTTAAGGATTCATTCATTTTCTTTTCTGCTTAGTCCCTTTATTAATCAGGGGTTGCCACAGCGGAATGAACCACCAACTTATCCAGCATATGTTTAACGCAGCGGATGCCCTTCCAGCTGCAACCCATCACTGGGAAACACCCATACACTCTTATTCACACACATACTCTACGGACAATTTAGTCTACCCAATTCACCTATAGCACATGTCTTTGGACTTGTGGGGGAAACTGGAGCACCCAGAGGAAACCCATGCAAACATGGGGAGAACATGCAAACTCCACACAGGAGGCTCAAACCAGCGACCTTCTTGCTGTGAGGTGAGAGCGCTACCCACTGCGCGACCGAGCCGCCCAATTTTAAGGATTTATATCCCTTTTTAGTAGTATTTATAAATGAAATTGAAGACCTGTCATCAGCTTGTATTTGTAATACAAAATATATTAGAGCTGGTAGAGCTGCTATAGAGAAGAAAGAGCTACACACCACAGAGTATTAAAATAAAATGAAATGAAATGAAATAAAATAAATAAAAAGAACAAACAAAAAAAAGAAAGAAAGAACAAATGAAAGAAAGAAAGAAAGGAATGAAGAAAGAAAGAAAAAAAAGAATGAAAAAACAAAAGAAAGAAAGAACGAACAAAAAAAAGAAAGAACGAGCGAGCAGAAAAAAGAGAGAACAAGCGAGCGAGCGAAAAAAGAAAGAAGGAACGAACTAAAAAAAGAAAGAAAGAACGAGCGAGCAAAAAAAGAAAGAAAGAACAAGCAAGCGAAAAAAGAAAGAAAGAACGAACTAAAAAATAAAGAAAGAACGAGCGAGCGAAAAAAGAAAGAAAGAACAAGTGAGCGAGCAAAAAAGAAAGAAAGAACGAGCGAAAAAGGAATGAAAGGAATAAAGAAAGAAAGAAAAAATAAATAACAAAAGAATGGAAAAAAGAACATTAAAAAGAACAAATGAAAAAAGAAAGAAAGAAAGAAAGAACAGCATTTCAATGTATATTAGAGGTAGTGTTACAT
>CAIGQW010054109.1:15994842-16004842 GCA_903798125.1 Danio choprae | reverse complement strand
ACCAAAGATGTCAGACCTGCCTGCATCCCAGTGGATGACAAATACGTCTTGTCAGAAAGATTGTGTCTTACACAGCCAGCCGTATACTACGCACTTTACTGTATTGTTCCACCTTACCTATTGTTTAATGATAGCGCCACAGAACTGATGCCACCCGTGTCTTTGTGCAGCCAGTTTAGTGTAGTACTGCAAGCTAGATACCAAAGCTAAGGCTGTGGTCCCTGTCAGGACACTTTTATTGATGTGTGTACTCGCAAGTGTGTGTATATGTGTGTGGTAAAGGCCTGTCAGTGGCCTATTAGAGGGAAGATTGAGACTCCACTCGGCACAGACTCACTCAACCAACACAACCTGCTGGGCTTTACAATCAGGCCTGGGGACTCATCCATTGCCTGCTGACACACCGGCCCCGCACCCGCAGCTCCTCAGACGGCCGATTATTTACTCAACTCACTTCGGCTTCAGCGCTACGAGCTCACACCTTTATCTATCCCTCTCTGTCACACGCACAGACTCATTTTTCTGACAGGTTCCCATGTTATTTTTCTATCAACTCCCTGGCCTTTATGTGAAGCTGCTTGGGATAACTAAATGGTTAAGTTAACAGGAAGAAAAAAGATGGAAAATCACATTTTCACATAATCAATAGTATGACCTTGAAAATTACTTGATTGTCATCACATTAACAAGGTGGTCAAATAGTTTTGTTTAGCTTACTTTAGATGTAACCATAGTAAAGAAAAAGCACAGAAGGGCTGGGTATGTAGCTTGAGGTTGACCCAAGGATCATTGAATGTTAGATACAACATAGTAAAGGGACCAACTGGAGTAATAGAGAATTTGGAGGACAGATTTCCTAATGCCTGATTTATACTTCTGTGTCGAGTGATAGCTGTACCCCAATACACATAGCAGATGCCTATGTGAGAATTTATAATTTTGTATTCTCTCTGTGTTGCTGTAGCATTTACACTTCCGAAGTGCTAGTATAGGTGGTGGGATATTTATGCTCCACAGTTTGGAGTTTCTTTGCTGGTGTTTCTTGCTACAGTAGAAATAGCTCAAAGTCACACTCATAAAAAAAGTATTCATAGGAAAAAAGTATTTAAATATTGGTCTAATGGTTAGAGAGTTGGACTTGCGATCCAAAGGTTGCAGGTTCGAGTCCCAGTACAAGCAGGGATTGTTGGTGGGAATATCCACCTCAATACCACAGCTGAGTTGATTCCCTTGAGCAAGGCACCAAACCACCAACTGCTCTCGGGTCAGGTGTGTGTTCACGGGTGTAAGATAAAAGCATCTGCTAAATGCATAAATGTAAATCAGAATCCGAATCGGCTTTATTGCCAAGTGTGCTTACACACACAAGGAATTTATTTTGGCTACAGAAGCTTCCAGTGTACATAGTGACACGTGACAACACTAAATAAATATGAAAAAGACAACAAACATTAAACAGAGATGCAATCAGTCAAAAAGTGTAATGTAATGTACATTAAATGTAATGTAATGTAAAAAACAAAACAAAAGCATACGTCCGAAGCTCTTCCACGGCACTCAACTCCTATTAAACACTCACGCCATCAGCCTCGATCATCTCCCTCAGCTCTCAGGCCAACCCACTGCTTCCAAGCCAACCAATTATAAATCCTGTGCTCCACATTGCAACAACATGTAGTTATATTTTTTGAGAGGTGTGGTTCATGGTCTTTTTTAGGGTATGGTGATGGGTGTGCCTCTGTACGAAAGATACGCCAGACCTACTTTGTGCACTCAACAGAAGTATAAATCGGCCTTAAAGAGGAGTTATCAAAACGTTAGCTCAGAATCCGCTCACCCAGGCAAAGACGAGGGGAAATGCAGTGAATTGCATCAGCACTAGGATGATCGACTATTGGCTGAATAACAAACAAAGAATGGTGATTTAATTAAATGGACTGAAACAATTTAGTAAGACATCAGAATGTAGTAAGGTACGAATACAGGCAGTAAAAAAGAAACAAAAAGGCAAATAAAAGGCAAAAGTAAAAAAAGGTAGGCAGTAAGGAAAATGTAAGGAAGAAAAAAATTAAAATCACAGAAAAAGTTAAACAATGGACAGAAGAAAGGAAAGCAGGAAGTAAGGTAGGAAAGAAATGAACAACGGGGTCAGAGCTGGCAGGCTTGTGGCACAGCTGACTAGGAAGAAGAAAAGTGGGGGGAAAAAAAATACATAAACCAAAGCTGCACTCCGTGTCCTAAAGTGTTCCCCAGAATTGGAATGCTGAAAAAAACGGTAAAAACTACTTTGTATTCACACTTTCTGTAATGTTCACAGCACTCATCATCAATATTATGACAGTGCAGCAGTCTTAGGGATTATCAAGCCATGTCATCTCATGTTCTCTGATCCTGTCTCCAAATTTGACAACTAATTCCGTTTAACAGCAGTCCGATTCTTTACCATTCCATCTCTGTCATGTCATTAATCTCATTATTGACAGCGAGAGATACCCCTCCTGCTTCTGCAGCAATCCCCTAGGGGCTCATCCTCTGATACCCAGTGGGACAGCACAGCTGCCATTAAATGCTTCTCTGGTAAACCAGTCGCACTTAACACTGCTATCAAACTAGTGTTAAGGCAGTGCAGAACCTTGTGGGACAAAATATAACTTGTGTGTCAGAAATGGAGTGTGGCATAGCTCCACAACGCTCTCTTGGCAGGGACTACTTCAAAAGGAATTGCGAATTACGGACTACTGTCTGATTGCACTCTACATGTCTATCTTTCTCAAAACAATTCTGTCAATGACTCCAAGTGTTTGTGTTTTGGCCAGCTGCTTAACAGGCATTCCTGAAACCATATGGGAAGGCAAAATAATCTGGCAACAAACACAAGGCCAAATAAAGACAAGCGGAAGCAGTTGATCTCCCCTGTTTGATTGGCGGCCCCCAATTACAAAGTCTGCCTTGCCCCTTCAGTCCTGAGAGATAATGATTAAAACTTGGCTTGCTATCCTCAAATAAGTCTTATAAACAAAAGCAAAAGAGTACACGGAAGGACCTCAAATGGAGATGGTTTCAGCGTATTTATGCAGATGTCTAACTTCTGTACATGCAATTACTCATTTAGAATATTTCCAATTCATTACATATAAGCAATAGGAAATTCAAGTGTCTAGTTATCTGTTGTGAATTAGGGATATTATCCATAAATAACAGCTACCGTATGACTGGAGGGAGGCTACTGCACCCTAGCCCAAAATATCAAGATGCCTGTTCTATCCTGGCACACACAGCAGAGTTCATCTGAATGTACGTGTCTGTGGCATTTAGGTGAAGTGTGCCAAAGATCTCTGTCCACCTCTGAAACCTGTTTTTCAGCCAAGTGTTTGTGCATGCGTAATGGACGGGATGTGACCTTGGGAAGTTTTAAAAGTGCAGAAATACAAGAAGAGCCCTCAAAGTCTCAGAGGAACTGCTAATGCAAACTAGACACATAGTGAGATGAGAAGCAAGAGTGTTGATGTACTTTAAAGAGATCTGATGAAAGAGAGTACAAGAACCTCCTCATCATGAACCATGGACCAGTGGACGTCTCTGTGGTGCCATACCAGTCAAAATCAGGAAAAGGCTCAAGTGTCACTCACAAGGCCAGGCCTCATCAGTCATTTGGTGTGATGCTACGGAAACCAACACCACATTAACACACACAAATACTCACCCTAATTCTACATCAACGGATGACTTGAACCAAGATGGCTGAGACTAATAAGAGCAACATGATATGCAATGAGCATCCCAGACTGCTTATAAATGCCAGAAATGGAGGTTGACAGTCATAATTCACATGTCTGTTACAATTTTACTGTGTGTTAACATTTAGGTTACTTTCGGATTGAGCACTCATTGGCCTTCAACACCATAGAGCCCACATCAAGGAAATGTTTCCATATTTTCTAATGTTTACTCCTTTGGGACTCCAACATTGCTTTCTCTCTGCATGCATGCCATGGTGTGTCACTGCTGGTTAGGGACCAAACAAGAAAGACCTCAATGCGAAATGACACCAGCTTCCTTATATACAGGATAGCTGTTTTCCATCCAGTTATGGCATTAAAGACATGAATAAGAGATGAGAGGAAAGCATTACGACCTTGCACTTAACCTAGGAGGGGATACTGTTTAAGAACCAAAGGCCTGGGATAATACTTTCTGATCATGGTTTCTGAAAGCTTACTCCATGGTCTATTGACATTTTTCTTACACATTGAACAAACACTACAAGAAAAGAACTTTAAAAAAATAATTCAATATGTTGACACGTAAAATGGCCAATATGAGAAAATAAAACACCATCGTTCAACTCATTATGCTGTTCCAAATAAAGTGTCAAATTTCCATTGCGCATTATGCATTTGTTTCCATTTCCAAGGTCAGAAATAACAAAATAGGGAACCATACATTACCACTGTTTTGGTATCCTTTTTTAATAGTACCTAGCACAAAAGTAATCGCTGTTGAACAATTTCAGTTTACAGACAATTGTCACTACAAGCCAGAATAATGTCTACACAGGAAGAGCAATGAAACATGGTCAAAGAAAGCTGGTTTCTTCTTGTGACAAACAGATATGCCAAAAAGCAAAAATAGGATCTTTTGTATGTACTCTATTGTTGTTTATATAGCCTTTTCACATGCTGCGTCTAAAAAATAAATAAAAAAAAAAAAAAAAAACATTGACCACAACATTCTAGCATACACCATGAGTAACTGCTGGCAGTGGTAACTCATCAGGGTGATCAAGTGCAGAATCGTACTGTATTGTGTAATCGTACCATGACGCTCAATGGAAAAACTGAGGAAGTCTTTTGATTTCTTACCAAACCGCTCAGAATAATTTTTTTCTCCTGACCACTAGGCTGCACTGTGCAGGTAACTTCAATTATGACCTAGTTTGGTCAGAATTCTGAAGTGTTACAGAGATATAGCTTTATGCCACTTTGGATAAATGTTTCATCAAATTGGTTTGCATGTTTTTGAGAACAATTTGATTAATCAGCATAAACTGCAGAACTTTATATCTGCATTCTCTGAAAATGATGTGGTTCTGTCTAGGAAGAGCATGACAATGTTGTTGCAGTCAACTGGTGCAGTGTCAACTTATGATCATTTGAAAGAAATCAAAAATAAAGAAGTCATTTAAGTGACCTCTGGTTTGAACGAGTTAAAATGCTAAAATCATAGGAAACAAGATGCCTTTGAGCCATAAATAGTTATTTAGCAAAATCACCTTGAGCCCCACGCGACTCACATTTCAAGGAAGAGCCTCAGGGCTCTGACTACGGTCAGAGGAAACAAGTGTTTGTCAGTGCAGCCAAAGATTAAAAACGTTACACCTTAATGGCATGTGTCTATTGCACAGGGGCACTTATGAAGGTTAAGTGCCCTGAGGCCCAGCACACAATAAAGCCCTGGGGATCTGAAACTCAGCCTGTCACAGCTGAGAGCTGTATATCTTTTGAGGGATGAAGGCATGTTTTTAAAAGCATGTAAGAAGGAGCATCTTAAGAAGATGCAAAAATAGAGATAACAAATTTAGCAAGGAGAAGGTTAAACTGTATATCCTTGGGTCTTATTATGCCATCTGATGACAACAAAACAAAATCCATTTAATGAATGAGTACGGGTAACATACAAGTGTGCATTTATGTCACGTACATGTCCTGTGTGGTGACAGAGCGAATAAACTTGACTGATGCATCCTGGGTTAAGTGAGTATGTCCACTAAGAGTAGAAGATGCTCTCACAAACTCTAACACACACTTCACCTGTCAGCCACCTGTCCGCCACCAAGGGCACCTAAGAGTCTGGACAAAACCTTGGACGGCATTCTCTTTGCAGGGCATCATAAATCAAATGGGTGTGAATAAGTGTGTTGCTAAAATGAGTTGGTGTTTGGCTGTCCATGCTCGATCAAGTCTGAGCATTGGACTGACTAAAAAACTTGGGTCCCACTCACTGAATAAGACATTGAGTGCAACCGAGCAGTCACTAACCCAGCGCTTGTGAGTGTCGATGGCTCCCTGAGTGACTTATGGAGGTCGTGAAAGTGTCACTGTGGTAAACACTCACCTAGTAGGAGGGGCAGAAGCTTGAGATGGTCTTGTTGAGGGATCCGTTTCAACTAAGCAGGATCATAAATTATGGCCATTGGACCCAATGAGACCTGTAATGCAATGATGCCTGTCCTTTTTTAGAGATCGAAATATTATTCACTTTTTTGTCAAACTAATAATGTCAAATATCAGTGGTCCTCAAAACCATTGACACTTGCTGCAACATGTTTACATATATATAAGGAATCATTAAAAAAGATACATTTATTTGAGGAAAATAATAATTAGTTTGTTACAGTATTTTCCAGGAAAAAAGTTATTATGATTTTTTATCATCTGAAATGGCATTCACAAGGGATGTATATGATGTATTAACATAAGCAAGTAAAACATACACAAAACACATGGGTTGTGAGTGTTTGTGCATTGCTTTTTCCACACTGGTACAAGGAAACAACTTATCCATTTATTTATTTATTTATTTATTGAACAATGCAACTTTTATCTTTTCAAAGCATTATTGTTGACCATTCTATATACTAAATCAAATTTATCCTTCAATTTATCTACATAACGTCAGACAAGCGGTGTGGGTCACCAAGTGGCTAAATCTACATTCAGCTCACCAAAGGTCAGAGTTCACAGGGGAAAGGTGAGGTCAGTGGTGGACTGCCAGGTTGGGTTAGTGCAAAAACCTGTCTTTACACCTAAACCTTTGAGTGTCAAGCAGGTGTTAAAGAGACTAAAAGTACATGACGTTGTGATGTCCCTCTCGTCTCATGTCACTACACATTTCTTCATCACTTCACACTCCTCCTTCCGCTCTGACTGGCATTGATGCCAGCAGCTGCTGTAAGCTTTAATTGGTCCCTCTGGGTAAGGCGGGCACGAAGGGGAACAGACATCTGTTCAGAGTGGGCAAAGAGGAGGGCACCTAACCGCTGGAGCAGCTGCCCTCAATGTCACCAGGACAACTGCAAGGGTGTTAAAAAATGGTAAGCCACTGACCTTCAGTTTATCTGCACAACTAACCTCAGAGGTGCCACTCGGGACGGGTAACTACCAGATCTCTCACCACCAGGCATGGGATATGTGCCAAGCAACGACAAAACCTACAACCTTTTCATAATGGTGAAGGGAGGGAACAAGTAAGACTGACAGTGTCCCATCATAGTTGTAAGCTAATAGGCTTCACCTCAAGTTGGTCATTAATATCCACAAACTCGTTAAGTGGAGAATGCCATGAAAGGGGATCCGAGACATGACAAGTGCCCTGGCAGGGAACGGAACGGGACAAATCAGTGGTGCTTAAAATAGGCCAGGTGGTATTCACTAACCCTAACCACAGAGCTGCATTAAGGAGCACTATCATTTAGACCATAAAAAGATCTCATTACATATCACATAATGTTAACAAGTGTCTTTAACACTTTAATTCAATATGCAGCAGGAAAACAATAATTTTTCTATTTGATATCCCCTCCTGCACTTATACCTGCAGTCCTGCATAGTCTTGTCTGGTTATAAAAGACGATCATAAACTGTCTCTCTGTGTTCTCTCAGTGATGTCTTATAATCGGCTGGCAGCAATCCATGAGAAAAGGCCATGACTTATGCAACATTAGATTGGGTGACAGTTGCATGCCATAGGTCTTACCATGAGACAGACTGACTATTTATTAAGCAGCTCATATAATATTCACCCCCATCCATCCCCCTCCCCCCAACCCCTCACCCCAACTCACGAAAATCAGCAATGAAAAAATAAATATATGTTTTTAGTTACTTTTTAGAATAAATAAGAATTAGGCATTGATTTTCTGTCATGATTTATTTGCCCTTGACATTTTCCATTGCATTGGTTTACAACATGTTTTAAAATATCTTTAAAAAAAGGTTGTGAAGGGTGAGCAAATTCAAATTTTAAATTTGTTAGTCCGGGCTGACTTGCATTTTATGAAAAAACACCAAAGTTTCAGCTAAAAACCTTCTTTACTGTTCTACTAAAGTAAAAAGTCACGTACATCTTGGATGGCCTGAGGGTGAGTAAATTAAAAGCAAACTTTCATAGATGAACTACCCCTTTAACCACAGGAGCCACTGCTGTTTAAGACCGATTGACCACTACACACAATCAATAAAATGGCGTTCAATGCCCCTAAAAGCGTGACTCTTCCGCCTCAGTGATTCACACAAGGGAACCAGCATTAATGTTAACATGGGATCTGCTGTCACTTTTTAAATATACAGATGGCCCCAAGATATTGAATAAATGCTTTAGTCTGCCTGACTATCCATCTGTGTCAGGGAAAAATATACCATACAGCACTGATCAATGATGTACCATTCACGAGCTTAATAGCAGATCCAAGACACACTTTTACATTACATCCCTGACGATTACTGATGGAAATGCTAACCTAGAAAAGGTTTCTACACACATTAAATACTGTTGCAACTTGTTAATAAGAAATCATCCATTTCATAAGAAAAAAATCTTCATTGTTTGTTACATTATAACAATAGTATAAAATTTACTGTTATAATATAACAGTATTTTATATTATAACAAATTCATGTAATATGGTTATATTTTTGCTATTCGAACCAAATCAAGTATACATGACTAACATTAATGTGTATCTGTTAAATGTTGATGTGACTTACTGTAGTGTTACGTGCCAGCACGTATTGATTATTTGTTTGTATTATATGTGTCTCATTATGTTTTTCTTTCTATCACCCCAATTTACTTCCTTGTTTTGTCTACTGCTGTTCCTGATTGGCTTGTTCACCTACACTTGGTACAACCAATCCTGACACTGGCTTATGCTGATTGGTTCCTAAGTAACAACTTGGTCCCGGTTTCAGCCAATCAGATCACTCCAGCTTGCTATATATTTTTGTCTGCCAGCAGTTTGGCAGTCTTTGTAGGCTTGATTTGGTATTGGTTTCTGTGCTTGCTTGCTTGATTAATTGATTGACTGATTGATTGATTGACTGATTGATTGATTCTGTGTTTATATCCCCGTTTTGTTGTGATATATTGTCTGTCTTCACCTTTATTTACACTGTGTTGTCATTTTGGTTTAGTCACTGTCTGTTCTTACCTGTGTGTAATCATGCATTACCTTTCCTCATGTTTCCCTACAGAGGTTGGTAGAAAGACTGGTAGGTAAGTAGGTCACGTGACATACATTTCAACACATAGGATATACACTAGGGAAGGGGGTGAGCGCCAACCCGTGTATTTTTGGTTTAGTGGATAGTTAGTATAGTTTAAGTCAGACGTCTTTGGACGTTGAAGATTTATTTTTCACATTTTTGTTTATTAGACTAGATTGTAAATATTGTAAATAGCTCACTCACTGCTTCACTAATCATCACCTGTAATAAATCACATTATTTGTACCACAATTCTTGTTTGTGGTTGTTACTTTGAGTACAATTCTCTTTGAGTGTTTGTTTGAACCAGATCCTTGGTCAAGTGTACAACTCCACTCCCCTAGACTGCCCAGGGGTTGTAAAAGTAGAAATAAAGTAAATCCATATGCAATGAGTGATGTGATTTATTAGTTAAATCACTGTCATGACTAACAACATTAGTTAACTCCCCAATACCAGTGACCAGACAGTAGGAGGACAAACAGAAAGTATTCAAAGTATATTTGCAAAGCCTGACTAGATAAGTGACTATCACTAACCAGGATGGAACCCAGGTTGCTCTACAGTCACCCTGACAGGAGACAAACTAGCTATTTCCCACAGAGCAACTCACCAGGGACAACAGAAAATGAACTGGCCCTGATCAATACAATATAGCTCCTCTTTCCCAACCCTCTCTCTTCCTCTCCCTGTGTGTGTGTGTGTGTGTGTGTGTGTGTGTGTGTGTGTGTGTGTGT
>CAIGQW010054109.1:15975400-15985602 GCA_903798125.1 Danio choprae | reverse complement strand
ATAATAATAATAATAATAATAATAATAATAATAATAATAATAATAATTATTATTATTATTATTATTATTATTATTATAGCCTAATCATCATAAATAAATGTATTTTGAGGACTACTGGACATTGTAATTGATTAGTACAGCAATTAGTTATCACTAGAGAAAGCAGATGATGATGATCGCGCGTCAACATTAATTAGTCAAGTAAAGCTATATTTGCACTGACACTTCAGCAATAAATCATAAAGACAAGCACGTTTTCAAGTCCCCAGAACCCAGACACACACCCCCACAATACATGTGTTGGTGGCAGCAAATGGCGTGCATGTTCCTAAATAATTAGCAGGTGTGCCCTGTTTAAGGTTTCTGATTTATTCGGTCTCTTGGGTTACCGGAGACCCCTTGGGATACCAAGAAAACATTTACCCCCAAAACAGGCAAGGAAAGAGTGTAAGTGCAGTGTCCCGTTTCACTGGAGTTTGGATTACACTTTTCATCACTTAGCCTTCAACCGCTGGCACAAACACTCACCAAAATGATCTCACACATCAACTCTGTGCACAAACGCAAAAGCAAAAGCAGCTCCAATGTGACAATGTGTGCAAACAGTTTGACAATAAACACATTTTATATTTCTTGCTGTCTTGTATTTATCAGGCATGTCCAATCGTTTCAATACGCTGGTAAAAATTCCCCCTGCAATAAGAATACGATAATAATGTCTTTCGATAATAATGAAAAACTTACAAATGGAGTGGTATTGGTCTGGGCTTTACAGTCACAGTGCAAGAAGAAATATGAAATATAGATTTGCATGTAAGTGAGCCGGTTAAAAAAAAAAAAAAAACAACAAAAAAAACATTTACTAATACATTTTACTCCAAATTCATATCGTATTTGTGACCAGCTGTGGTACAGTTGTAAAGGCTGTGTTGATTAGTATTACATTATAAATATGTATTACATTATACATTTTTTTTATAATAATTAGTATTACATTATAAAAAAATTGTATTACATTATAGTATTACTTAACTAGTAAGAATAGTTAAACTGCAAAACTATTATGAAATATATAATATATAAAATAAATATATAATATATATCTAAAAAAAAACAAAAAAAAAACCCCAAAAAAACGGATGGCTTGAAGAAAAATAATGAACCATATTTTGCCAGAATTATGTGTTTTCATTAATTCATTTTCTTTTCAGCTTAGTCCCTTTATTAATCTGGGGTCGCCACAGCGGAATGAACCGCCAACTTATCAAGCATATGTTTTACACAACGGATGCCCTTCCAGCTGCAACCCATCACTGGGAAACATCCAACAAACTCATTCACACACATACACTACGGACAATTTAGCTTACCCAATTCACCTGTACTGCATGTCTTTGTTGTGGGGAAAACAGGAGCACCCGAAGGAAACCAACGCGAACGGGGAGAACACGCAAACTCCACACTGAAATGCCAACTGACCCAGCGACTTATTGCTGTGAGGCGATCGTGCTACCCACTGCACCACCATAAGGCCAATATTTTGTGTTTACTGTTCATATTTAATTAGTTTTAAGCATTTCTAAACTTAAAAAAAAAAAAATAAATGTATATCTCTTTTAAATTTTAAATATATATCTTTTTTTTAAATCTGTATATATGTACAGTTTGTGCAATGTTCACCCTCTAACTTCCAGTATGAATGAAACCGATGTTAAAGGTCCCTGTAAAGTGCTTTGAAATGTGCATTTTTTTATTTGATATTTGACGTAATCTCAACTGAAAAATGAAGATAGGACCACAGCTCTGTCAGTGAGAGTGGTTGAGATCAAGCGCATCAAATGAAAAGCAAATGAGAAGCGTTTTGAAGGGGGCGGGGCATGTCAGATACTAGAGAGCATTTGATTGGTGAAAATTTGATGAGTAACTGTATGAGGTGATGTGAAAAAAATTGTTGATCCATTTAGGCCAAAGAGACAAACTGCAAAACGTTGGATGTTTATATCTGTTTTATATGTTCTAAAGGCTAACTTTTGGAGCACACTAGCTAATAAACATCGTTAAAACTAACAGACTGAAACTAACATCTAAAATATTTTATTTTCATTTCACAAGCACTAATTGACATTGACACAAGCCAAGCCTTTAATTGACATGTTTGTTCACAACTATGGATTTCCATTTGTGCCAATAAAAAGCTTAAAATAAACAAACATAACTTTTGCATTAAAAATTGACAATACATAATAAGAAAAAAAACATTTTGTTGCAAAAACATAACATAATTTCCCAATAGACTTTGTTCTTTGTTAGCAATTTTTAAAGATTTGCTTTTGCTTTGGTATTGGTCCAACACTGGGGTGAAACGCATTTTTCAAAAATCACCCATCTCCATCATACATGCATCTCAAGATTCATAGAAACTTAGTGGCCTCAATTCTTTTAGTTGATCTAACGGCAGGTATCCATGTGCAGTTTACATATAAGTGCTGGGTACGGGTGTGCCTGGCAGGTGGATGCAAGTGGTGTTGCTGCTTGGGTGTGTCACGCAAGGCAGAGCAGTGAGAAGCTTTAATTATGGCCAGCTGACAGTTTGACAGGGGAGCAGCCAGAGTCCTGAGAGGAGCAGGACACGAGAGTGCTGGATAATGTCTCTCTACATCTGTCAGTGACTGTACACGAATTACATACTGGGAATCCATGTTGAGCAGAGTTTGAGGTTGATTGGCTGTCCTGTGGTTGCATATTGGGTGTTACTGTGGCATGCGGCTACATTCTGACCAAAGGATCTGTAAACATCTATTTATATACAGAAGCTGCCCTGATCATTTTTTGAGTACTCTATGATCTAATCATAATACTAATTCTGCTCTTCCAAACTGTTTTTTTTAAATACATATTATAAATTATGATATATATATATATCATATATAATATATATATATATTCTGTTAAATAAACAACTAGTAAAGCTACATACTGATGTATACAACAAAGTAAATAAAGACATGCAAGTGCTTAAAAATAATAATAAAATAAATAAATAAATAAATAAATAAATAAAAAATCTAAGAACTATTTTGATCAATTTTATGCATCCTTGTGGGCACAAGTTTATCATTCGTTTATCATTTTTTCAAGATGTTCATTTAAATTCATGGGCAAAATATTTCCACTGATGATGAGTCAAGCGAATAAGCAATAAAATCACTCCCTGACATTTGATAATGTCACTTCACAAAAAAAAGAAAAAAAAAGAAGAAGAAATACTCGGGTACACAATGTAGCGTTATGCAACTTTTTGACACTCGCTTGTTGCACAGAAGAAGACACACCTTTTCCTTGTGTATTTATCGTACAAGCTTTTTCACTTCAGTTTAACCTCCTCCACTATAGCACACAAACACCTGGTGAAAAGACTGCTGTAAAAAGTAACAAGCCATGAAAGAAAATTAAGTGAAATTAAGTCATCAAACGCTATTTGATCTGCAATTCCTGTGGGCTTGGCTAGACCATATCTTGACTGCCACAAAGTAATGTTTTACTGTAGCTTCAGTAGCTTAAGGCCTGTGAACAAAAACATCAATCTAATTAGCTATGTTTCCCATTCACTTATTTTTATGCGTACTTATGCATTATGGTCATCAATTTAAATGTGAATAAAAAAACATTTGCACATAACTGAATCAGATAAACTTTTTATTTGATAAGTCAAATGTGCATAAATGGAAACACAGTATGCGAATTTAAAAAAAGTCATGTTATTTTGTAATAAAAAATGAAGTGATGATAAAAATGGGTGCGATAGACAGCATTAATGGACAAACCAGCAGGTCGACCACATTATAAAACATCTGAAATGTTATTTTAGTCATTCTAAAATGCCTTAACCCAAGTCCGCCTTCACAGTGGTTCAATATTTTTATTATTATTATTATTATTATTATTATTATTATTATTATTACCTCCAGAACTGTCTTGAGCCTCTGCGCTCCCAAAGGGTCTCTAAAAGCCACTACACGTTCATTGTGTGTCAGCATTGTTTATTATATAAGAAGAAGATTCACAAAGCCTTTCCTACAGCAGCAATTTGCATTTTTTTTTTAATTTGGTGCCAGCTTATCAGGAGGTGACGATTTCTCTTTGACAAATCTTTAATACGATATTCCAGTTTTGCGCATAAATTTAATTCACATCTTTGAATGGAAACAGCTAGGTTGACCAGTTTTAAACAAGGTGCACTAAACCAAAAAAAATACAAGCGCAGAAGTTTTTCTTTTTATTACGCTTTTTTGCTTTTTTTTGTGCCTCAATGTGCACATTCACATTATCGCCCTTTGTTTAATCAAGCCTTTTATTGAATAGAAGTACTGATAAAAAAAAAATCTTAGATCCCAAAATGTTAACTGTAGTGCATGGTGGTGTAACGCTGTGTTCACACCAGACGCGGCACACATGATTAAACCGCAATATTCGCGTGTAAATAGAGACCAGAATATTTTGAGTTTACTTGCTTTATTTGCGCGTCAAATTTGCTTCATTTCAAACTCACTTCACAACAGATGCGGATTCGCATCATGGGTGGGTCTTCTGTCTGCCCAGTGACTCTAGCTTTGTTTGCTTAATGGCTAACATGGATTTTATTGAGAGAGTAGCGGTGTTTATGTGCTTTAAGAAGGCTGAAAAACAGCGTAAATTCATTCGGCGCCATATCGGAGTCCACTAGATCCTTTCAGAGGTGCACCCAGCTCTGTGAGTTCATCAACTTCTCCAGTAACTATACCTAGATGATGGCTGCTTTCAGCGGTGCCTCTGACTGAGCCAAGCCCAGTTTGATGAGCTACTGTCCGGTGTCGGCAGGAGTATTTCCCCTCGAGACACCAACAACAGGCACTATGTCATAATCACGCCCCTACAAGAGAGAGTCATTCACGTCGTCTCATTCACGCGAATCGCACCGCAGGATGTCTATACGCGTCTTTGCATTGACTTAACATGTAAATCACTTACACTTGATGCTTCATCCGCATCCTTAGGGCAACTGACGTATGTTTACTATTTCAAATTTGTACATTGTCATTCATACAAAAATGTATGAATTTTCAGAAGACGGGGGCATGACAATATCATAAGAAATTGTACAAATAAGACTGTATGAATTTATGGAAACAGTTAAAACAAAAACAAAAAAACTGATCTACTCAATAAACTTGATGTATAAACACAAGCTACGAGTTCTAAGAAGCACTTTCCACATTTCACTGAATGCAATTTATGTCAACAGCCTCTACAACATTTCTATTTCTAATTTAGCAGTTTTAAAGGCTTGTAAAACCTTGGACTGTGAATGACACCTAGAAGTAAAAGTAAAATGAATGGAGCTGGAGAGAACATGATGAAAGTTATTGGCAACTGTACCAACAACAACCAGTGCAGAATGAAACTGACAACTGACAGCTGAGGGACAGACAAGTTGAGATATACTGTAGAAAATCTGCATACACAATAGCTGTTAACAGGTGGTGGGTGGTCCTCCCAAAGACAGGCCTGCCAGACACATTACAAGCAGGTTGGTGTGTGCGTGCCAGGACCCATACAGAGCATGAATTTGAGTAGCTGGATGTTTATCCAGTGGACTCTGGTGAAGGGAAGAGATTACACCCCATTAAAGCGCAAGTTGGCCCATCTGCTTGACATGCAGGGCCTGAGAAAGTGATGTGGAATGAGCAGAATGTTTGTCCCACAGACTGAGGGTCGACGGTGTGTGGGTGCAAGCGTGACTAACAGTTGATGAAACCACTGTGGCATTGTGGTATTTAGAGCAAATATCTCTTGGGTGACACTTGAGAGGATTTAAGATACTATGATGGTCCTCATAAATAACCTCAATTTCTTTTGCATTCAGATTCATCCACTATGCATATAAATATATATCCTTCATTCAGTCCCTGTGCTTGCAAAAAGGCTTATAGTCATACTAACGCAATAAAACACTAAACAGATAGGTCACCCGACAATTCTGACATCATTTACTCATTATTCACTCATTTCAAACCTATTTGGTTTTCTTCCTTTTATTGACCACAAAAGACGATATTTTGAAGAACACTGGAAACCAGGAGCTATCGACTAACAAAGTATTTTTCCTAATAATGAAGTCATCGGCAACTAATTTCTAAGTGGCAACCTCCCGCTCTCCCTCGTGAAGCCAATACAGAAGCAACTTAAACTGCAATTCATCGACTCGCTTTGGGGGCTGGCTCCAGGAAGTCCAGGTGTTCACTGACTGCATTGCTAAATTGGCCAAGTTTACAGCTGATAAAAACATGTTTACAGCCTGGTACAAAAGATGGTTTTGGTGCATATAGCTAATATTACCCTCCATGACAACTGTGAGGGGGGTGAATTTTCCGTTTTGCTTTTATTAAGTTAAATTAAGTCTGCATAATTAAGGGCGTGGCCACTTGAGTGACAGCTAGATCTCGCTGGTCGCCATGTCACCTCAGCTGACTCCGCTGAACTCGACATATACACTTTTTTTTTCAACTGCCTTTTGGAATTATTTCCTACAATTATCAGATAATATGGCATGCTGTGTGCACTTAATTGTGCTCACAAACCATTCAAGCTTCCTCCATTTCCCAGGTGAGGGAAATTATATACTTATATACCATATCTAATTTGTTTTATTTAGGATAATTTATCATTTATAATTATCTTTAAAACTGCAATGCACTCCAGAATCTGACAGATTGATTAGCTGTAGGCTATAGAACAGTCATCTAAAACATTGTCATACATTGTTATGCCTAGGTTTCATAAATAGCTCAGCAGTTACGATCACAGACTATATTTGAAGTATTTGGAAGTAATTCGCTTTTCCTCCTGCAGAAAAACATAATAAGAACAATGCTTAGTGGCTCAATATATTACAACAGTGTTTTTAAAAGTCTAAACACTTTATTGATATAGTATACAGCTAAGCACATGTTGCCAGAACACAAACGAGTCACAGGTAATGAAGTATTAAGTTTTTCTCCCAAAAAAAATGGCGACAGTTGGTCATGCCTACATGTAGCTTCGTTTGCGTTCTTCAGAAACCTATGGGTGACGTCATGGATACTACGTCCATATCTTTTACAGTCTATGCTAATTTCCAACATTTTTCAGAATATCATTTTAAGTAAAACTTATAATTGTTTGAAACCGCTAGAGGCTGAATAAATGATTTTATTGAGTATATTTTCATTTATGGGTGAACTATCCCTTTAAAATGCCCTGTTATGCTATTTTAAAATAGTGCTTATTTTGCTCTTGTTTACATACATTTAATGTAAAAAAAAAATGCATACAGCACATTATGGACACAAACTGGCCACATGAATTTCAGATCTAAAGGCTTGCTACGTAAACCAATAAATAACTGCAAGCACAACCTGAGCAGGACAATTAGCAAACTTTAATTTAGTTTGTGGTACATTCATTGACCCACTGTTGATGTATAATAGATGCGTTATATTCTTAGATATACATTCCTATATAATATATTCATTAATTTCATGTATATACTCAGTTATATATTCATAGTTATATGGAAGTGATGATTCATGTAATTTTAGTCTGCATTTCATTAGTGTTTGTAAACTACTCATATTTGTTGTTTAAACATAATGTGCATGTCTACTTAATATGCATGCGTTTCATAATTGCAAATTCTCCTAAAATTGTATAAAAACAATGAGCAGATACAAGAGATTTATTTTGCAGCCTCAGTGATCATATTTTTTTTGTTTGTTTGTTTGTTTGTGAATTTTAAGTTAAGTTACGGAAACTGGAAACACTGACACCTTGCTCAGAATCTATACTTTCTTTTAGAAGACAATTACGCACTTTGATCTATAAAACATTGTAGACCTCAGAAACCTTGCAAATTCACAAACAGCGAGAACGCTTGTTGCATGAAAATGAACGGCATGAAAGTTATAGTCATAAAAACGTAATACACCCACATATTCATAACTAGCAATATTACACCAAAGAGTTCCACAGGAAGGTGGCCACTTTGCACCGCAGTGCTAACCTAGGATCAGGAGGGCATGTGGATCAAGTAAACCAGGGCCGTCCGACATACATTTGTCATAAACAGAGTATACATTACCAGCCCGGTGCTGGGATGCTTACTCAATATGGCCGAGTTGTACGTATGAGCGAGAGGTTGGGGGTGCTGGGAATGAGATCCAGCAGATGAGGGAGCAGTGGTGGTGTGAAAGAAAGTGGCAGAAACTAAAGGAAGTGTGAACTAGTGAGTGATGCAAAAAAACAAACTAAAATAAACAAACAAACCACATAAGGAACGAATGCTTAAAGGCAAGAGGAGGCTGATGCACCGGCTGTCACCTCCAAAATTTACAATGTGTGGATGGTTGCCAGCAGGGGGTTTAATTGGGTTGGATAATACAAATCAGCAGTACTTAAACAGCATCAGTACTTCCAATCAATCAATCAATAAATCAAGCAATCAAATCTATCAAAACTAAACCTAGTCAATTTGTTTGACAAACCATTCCATGTCCTTTGTATGCACACCAAAACAAAACTTTACATCAATGGACAAACAAGACTGCATTCTTAAATTTACACACATACATTGTAATTTATTCCTCAAATTAGATTTTTCATCTGTTATTACTTGTCTTCAGTGCCATATGAGCAATCCAAAATCATTTTATAATACTTATTTTCTGCTTGATTAACACTAATGTGAGTTATTATATTAACATTTAAAAAAATAAAAATACTATTTGTAATTTACAATTACAATTTGCTAAATGAAAAATACATAATTTATTTCATATATAAATCTTACAAAACTATTTTTTTTTAAATTCTCACCTTTAATGGGTGTTTGCTAAATTAAATGATAACTTTTCAGCTTTGCTATCACAGCAAAGAATATATTTTTAAACATTTAAATAGTATACAATATCTTACAAAAATAAGTTTTTACTGTATTTTCTTTACATGAATGTAGCCTTACTAAGCGTACGTGACATCTTATTAAAACATTATGATGTAATAGTTTGCCAGATGTTCCATCAATTCCAAAATCCCAATTTATATCGTTGCCAGGATATATGCATGTTTGTTTGCACTGACAAAGTGTATAGCTGTGCCCTGAAGGTTAAGGCATTGTGTTAATCTATGGAAATGATACTATCAGTCTATATAAAGTGACAGAATGTAATGTATGCGAATAAAAATACGGTAAAAAAATAGATGATACGTATGCACAAGCTCATCGTAAAACATTACCTTCCTAACATTGCATTTTCACAACGAACATAATACAACAAGCTTAACTTGACTCCCACCACAGAACACATTTTGCCAAATGACCTGAACTTCTATAGATATCCCTTGTTTGTTGGAGCACTGTGCAGGGTCCCTGAGTATTAGGATACAGCTATAAAAAAAGAAGAAGAAGAAGAAGAAAGAAATAAAAAAAAAGAAAAAAAAAAGAATGAGATAAATGACCACAGATCATAAATCCTCTTTATATACAAAAAAAATATTTAAAGATTAAAGTTACAAGCCTATATTTAGGTGCTGTTGACACTTGCATGTGTGGCCACCTATTGCAAGCGTGTAAACTTTACGTGAGCTGGTGAGGGACGGCACCATCAGATCCAGTGGAAAATGACAGCGAGATCAGGGCTGTGAAAGACTGGACAAGTGATTTATGGGTAAATAAAAAGGCGCAAATATTGTACAGTAATAGGACCCCTATGGAGATGGTCAGGGCCAAAGTGTGTATATGGGCGTGTTTGTGGAATTGCGGTAACATGACTATGCGAGTATGCATTTACGAGAAGAGTGATATGTTTAATCGTAAACCTTCTATATCGATGCCCGAGCAGGTCATCATGTGTATGGTCTACGTGAGTCTGTCAGCGGAAAGAGATACACATTGCCCTCTGATTTACACATTAAAATACCTATCATTTGTGGAGGAGATGTGAAAACTTTGACCTGAACAGTGTGTATTTGTGTGGGTGGAAGAGAAGGGGGGAGGGGGGAGGTGTACATACATCAGACCAAATAAAGCCACAGCAACTCTCCCTGAAGTTAATCACTTTAACACATGGGAGAGACGATGCCTACACAAATACGTGCGCGCACACACACACACACACACACACACACAC
>CAIGQW010054109.1:15953402-15975000 GCA_903798125.1 Danio choprae | reverse complement strand
TATATACACATATATATATATATATATATATATACACACACATCAAAATACCCATATAAAGATTCTGCTATTCCTGTACATATTCACATATATTTATACATGTCTGTCTGTGTGTGTGCATGTGTGAGATTTTGGACCAATGAAATTTTCACAGCAAGTAAGGTTACACAGCAGAACAGAAAGCAAGTCGTTGACAAATTGCTGCTTGTCATTTATATCTCTGAAGCAACATCCCCGTAGAGTGGCCGCAAAACAGCTAAAAATCCCTCTGAACCAAAGATTGACATTTTTAACAGGGTATAATAAAGGATCTGATGGATATTAAACTAATAAAGTTATGACAACCTTAACTTTTCAGATTTTTATTGTAATGCAATAATGTACGCCTTTTGTAAGCTTTGAAAGAATAATTATTGTGAAAAGTGTTATACAAATAAACTTGAATTGAATTGAATTGAAGGCGGTTCGTTCCGCTGTGGCGACCCCAGATTAATAAAGGGACTAAGCCGAAATGAAAATGAATGAATGAATGAATATTTTAATAGAAGAACTGAATCTTTGCTGACACATTCTGGTGACACAAAGTACCTATTTTACATCATCTAAAAAAAAAAAAAGCAAAACAGCAGCCCTTTAAAGTACAAATGAAATCATCATGAAATGCCCACTTTACTACATCCATTCAGTTCGCAGAAGAAGAAACAAGCCACACCCACTGTTTTCTCATTTTAAATTCTGCTTCTCTGGGAACAGCGTCACAATACGAAAAAAACTGTCGCAGCTTCCGGTTCATGTGGACTTTAAGTCATTATAAATCTTTATACTATAGCTATTTACTTATTCTTCTCAGGTATTTAAAAAATGTTTACAATTATTATAAGTGTGTTGTTTCACTAACAATTTATCATTTTATGATCACAAAATCTACTTGAAACACTAAATCAGAAAGTAGGCATTCCGCATAGTTTGGTTGCGCAATTCTGATTGGGCAGCACGAAAGTGTGCTCACTCAATTTGCTAGTAAGACTATCACACACAGACGGCAGTCACGCATTTGCTCTGGGTGGAGGGAAATTAAATAATACATATATATTTCATATTGCAGCCTCCTGCGATTAGCTATTTGCAACGTTTTAAATCACGATTCGATTTCGATTAATCGCACAGCCCTATTAAACATGTGCAATGTTAAGGCAAACCATTACAAAAAAGAAGGAAATCCTATATCTGTCAGTGAAACTAAGCCACACACAACCTATATTTAATATTCAATCAAAATTATTTTGTTTAAATAAAAAGATCTATTATGTCTGAATGTTGATATTACTAATAAACTTTAGGTTTCATCTTGTTTGTTTCCTATCCTTATTACTTATTGTCATGCAAAGCAATAATACAAAAAAAAAATTTATAAATGAATAAAAATCACAAAATTGCTCTTTATAACTGTGAAAATGTGTGAAAACCACCATGTCGCCTCAAAACACATATAGACCTTGTAATGGCATAAATATATCTGCAAATGCATTCATCTGTTCAGTTGAAAGTGAAGAACTAATCTTTGCACACTAAGTTTCATTTATTTGTGTACGAAACCTCAAGACTCCCAAGCCAAATTTCTATTGAGACCCTTTGGGCGGCTTCATTTCCTCTCTTCTTTTCTCTCTCCCTCTCATCTCCTCACTATTGTGTTCTGTCATTTATCTATTTTATGGGATTATCGAGGCGCTTCTCCCCTGCCCGCAATTCATTACGCTCCTAACTGCTCACTTAGGTTTATGCCCCTTTAAATCCCCCAACAGATAACCAACCAGCCTCGGTAAACAGATAGAGAGGGAGGGAGAGAGAGACATGTGGTGGGCACTCATCAGAGAAGGAATTAAGAGATGTCACGCGGCGGTGGCCATGGCAGTGAACAGAGGCAGTTAGTGGTGGTTTTTAACGCGCCTGTCCTCTTTCTCCTCATTAGTAATTCAATTTGCTCTTTATTAGCCAGTCTTATCTCAAGCACAGAGTCCCTCTGGCAAACCCCTCCATCAACCGCCCTCTCTTTCATCACGCCCAACCTAAAACAGCGTCACCTTGCTAGAACAAGACAAAACTTCCTATTATAACTTCTTGGTGGGAATAACATCCGACCGACAGATGAAATTTAAAAAAAAGAAGGGAGTTTAATGGTATTACTGTTACTCTAATTTGCACAGAAAAACACTGCAAGTGATTACAGTGAGATTGTCGGCTTGCCTACATAAGGATGGGGTGGAGGGGGGTGGAGCTGGCTGTAAAAACAGTGATTGCTTTCCATCAGGTTGGGCTTATATTCTCCAGTTCGTTAAAACAATCCAATTTGCAAAGGGATAATTACGCATTAGCTCCTTTTTATCTACTGAGCGAGAGCGCTGGCAGGGTTTGATAGTGTAGCCGTATTCGGCGCACCACTGCTGCAAATTACCCGCTATCGGCACATGTACACCATCACAGCCCGATTGGGCAATTAATTAACTCCTCCTATCCCCAGTGGATATGGACCATCACACCCAAACCTACTCCCTCTTAAACTAACCAGGCTGCTGGGAACACGCTGCCCTCTGTTGAAGCTTTTAGTCATAGGCAAGAGAATTGAAAGCAGAAGATGACTTAAAAAAAGAAAACATGCAGTCAATTAACACAACTTCAAGCTTTTTGTCATATAATGACATATGCATGAGTCCAAACTTATTAATGATCTTTCATCATATTGTATTAAGTATGCAATATTCCAACAAAACTCAATGTGGGGCTACTGATGACTGATAATCAAAGAGATTCTCAAAGCCCAGTTCAACCTACAATCAAATCTAATCATCAGTTATGTCAGGTTACATAATAATAAATAAAGTTCAAATGAAATGTGTTGTATATGATCAGTTGTTTCAGAAGTACAATGTCAAATAGTGATGGAAAACACGTCAACTGATCAATTAGAGAAAAAAAAGGTTCATAAATACAAAAGTACATTCAGGAAAAAAAAAAACTGACAACAGTAGGCAATATAATAGTTGAGAATGTTCAAAAATGTATGTAAATAGCCTGCATGTTGCATTTATAAAATCAATGACACTTAATGCTGAACCTCGGGTTAAAGTCATTATTTGCATAGAGCAGGAAATATAAACAGTGTGAGATGTGAGGCATAGCCTACTGTAGGATTAAATATTTCAAACATGTATGACATTCTCTGAATTTATGAAAACACAGTCGAAGCAAAACACATATACACTCTCCGGCCACTTTATTAGGTACACCTGACCAGTACGGGGTTGGACTCCCTTTTGCCTTCAGAACTGCCTTAATCCTTCATGGCATAGATTCAACAAGGTACTGGAAATATTCCTCAGAGATTTTGGTCCATATTGACATGATAGCATCACACAGTTGCTGCAGATTTGCTGCACATCCATAATGCAAATCTTCCATTCCACCACATCCCAAAGGTGCTCTATTGGATTGAGTTCTGGTGACTGTGGAGGCCATTTGATTATAGTGAACTCATTGTCATGTTCAAGAAACTAGTCTGAGATGATTCACGCTTTATGACATGGCGCATTATCCTGCTGGAAGTAGCCATCAGAAGATGGGTACACTGTGGTCATAAAGGGATGGACATGGTCAGCAACGATACTCAGGTAGGCTGTGGCATTGTCATGATGCTCAATTGGTACTAATGGGCCCAAAGTGTACCAAGAAAATATCCTCCACACCATTACACCACCACCACCAGCCTGAACCATTGATACAAGGCAGGATGGATCCATGCTTTCATGCTGTTGATGCCAAATTCTGACCCTACCATCCGAATGTTGCAGCAGAAATCGAGACTCATCAGACCAGAAGATTTCCAATCTTCTATTGTCCAATTTTGGTGAGTCTGTGCAAATTGTAGTTTCCTGTTCTTAACTGACAGAAGTGGCACCCGGTTTGGTCTTCTGCCGCTGTAGCCCATCCGCCTCAAGGTTTGATGTGTTGTGCGTTCAGAGATGCTCTTCTGCATACCTCGGTTGTAACGAGTGGTTATTTGAGTTACTGTTGCCTTTCTATCAGCTCGAACCAGTCTGGCTATTCTCTTCTGACCTCTGGCATCAACAAGGCATTTGCACCCACAGAACTGCCGCTTACTGGATATTTTCTCTTTTTCGGACCATTGTCTGTAAACCCTAGAGATGGTTGTTCTTGAAAATCCCAGAAGATCAGCAGTTTCTGAAATACTCAGACCAGCCCGTCTGGCACCAACAACCATGCCACGTTCAAAGTCACTTAAATCACCTTTTTTCCCCATTCTGTTTTGAACTGCAGCAGATCGTCTTGGCCATGTCTACATGCTTAAATGCATTGAGTTGCTGCCATGTGATTGGCTGATTAGAAATTTGTGTTAACGAGCAGTTGGACAAGTGTACCTAATAAAGTGGCCGGTGAGTGTATATTGTGTGCATATATACACACATGATGTGTATAGGTGGTGTATTCTACTGATTTCTACAGTACAGGAAAACTCAAAGGAAGATTTCCATGATCTCATCTACATTAAAACTTTCACAACAGTACCCACTGTACTGTTCATCTTTTCTGCATCTTTATGTTTCCATGGGAACATAAAGCCCATCTCAACTCCTCTCTGAGGAATACAAACCAAGCAGCGATAATGAATTTCCAGAGGTTGTTTTGTGTTAATTACTAATTAAGCCAATTAGTCACAGAGGGGGTAAAAACAATCTGTGCGTTTAAAAAGGCAGAGGTGGAGCTGCATTTTGATTTGAGATTTGCAAAGCATTTGGTGAATGTGCAGTCATAGTAACTGACCTGATCTTGAGGTCCCTAATGAGGTGGAGGTAAGAGAGAGGCGACGGAGCTTGTGCCTGCCAAATGAAACCAGCACTTTGGGCTGTGCTCGCTTGGTACCAGTTGGACTCTTCACCTGAGTATGTGTCCTCCTCCACAAGGAATACCGACTCTTTAAAGTCTGCACAATGGGACTGTGTCTTCTCTCTAAGCAGGGACTGTGTAAAGACAAACAAACATTAAATACAAAAACATGCAGTTAAAAAGTGTTAATAAATAGTTTGTGTGTTTGTTTGTGTTTACTTGTCAGTTTAAAAGATTCAGTTTAATTATTGGTTCAACTGAACGTAAATGGGAAAAAGCATTAAGTTACAATGTGCTGCCATCTAGAGGACAGTTTAGGTACAATTTTACTGCCACTCACTGAGACATTTGCCACTACTAGCAATTACTCTACAATTTAAAGATGATCAAATTCAGAATATTTCTATGTATAATTAACATTAGCCCATTTTTTTTTTTTATTTGAATGTGTATTTTGAATCTGTATTTTTTCTGAGAAAAAATAAAAACTATCATCATGCATCATTACTATGATTTACAGAGACACACTGGAAACTCACTAGGGGTAATCAAGAAAAATAAATAAAAATACAATACAATTACAATTTAAATACAAAAAATTAGAACATAATTTATAAAAAATAGCCAAAATACTAATTAATTGTACATTTAAGTCTACATACTCGCTATCCTTCAAAGCACTGGGGTTTTACCCATTTGTCATCATGATTTAATAATTTCAATTAAAATAAAATGCAGTATGATCACTTATTCTTTCATATTTTGCACAAAAATAAGTACACATATAAGTCGCTTTAGATAAAAGTCTCTAATTAATATAAATGTGCAAGAATAAGTACTGTATGTTGTTTAATTTTTACATAAATACATCTGCTACACTGAATGATCCATCTGTAGCATTTAACACAATTGATTTTAGGTGTGTTTATTTATTTATTCAGACAAACCAGTGGCATTTATCAGATAATGGAATTAAATTAACTGTTTATTATACTGAGCTGGGCATTAAGTTTTAATATTTGTGCATCCCAAAAAAATACTTCCCACATTCTCTGCTTCTGTGATACAATCTGCAATATTACTGAAGCAAAATACTCACTTGCTGGGAGATCGTCTAATGATCTTGGTTCGGCTCCTGAGCTTAAAGGCGCCAGCTGACAGTGTGGCTGTAGCAAGGATATTAGGAGACAAGACAGATCCCTTTTCCCCCTTTTGGCCATTGTTGCTAGCAGTCCACCGATACACAGTGCCCTTATGGGTCGTCCTTGAAGCTGAACTAGATATATTTCCAGTAGCATTTTGTCCAGCTGCCTTCCAGCGATAACGACTGGTAAGACCAGCATGGGACGTAGTGGCAGCACCGGCTCTAGACTTTTTTAAAGGTGTCACTGTCGTTGTGGCATATTTCTTTTCTCTCTTGAGTCCCTCCAGTCCACCTTGAAATGTTCTTACAGGGGCTTTAAGAGATTTTGGCGAAAGGGGTTTGCGTGGCAATTTCACTGGGGTGTTTGCTTTCCCAGCTGCTGATGAAGAGCAAGATGAAGACACCCAAGTGTACTTTGAGGTCTTAGGAGCTCCGGGGGAATTATTAGGCTTGCGAGACACCCTCTTATTAGAGCTGGAAACACGTCTGGTGGTAGTCGCCCCAGGAGAAGATCCAGAGGTCAGTGGCTTAGGTGTGGTTTTTATGTTTACAACTTCTTGGTTTTTCACCCAAGTAAACTGAGATCTTTTATGGCATGGTGAGGTTACATGTCTCTGAGTTGAGTCTAGCTTTAACTGGGGCTTTGCTGGACTCACCGAAGCCTGAGACTGAAGGTTAAAGGCAGAAGAATCGGTTGAAGAATCTTTTTTGGGAGATGGTATTACGACAGTCCTATTGGATGAGGTAGAAGTGGGGAGGTGTGGTTTGACTTGAAGATGAGCTGCAGGTTTGACAGGTGAAGGAATAGAGGGATTGTTTGCTGCTGATGATGATTTTAAAGTGGGTTTTATCTTTCTTTCAGAGCCCGATGATGAAGTCGAGTCAGATGTTTCATTGGTAGATGAACAGTCGTGATCAACTTTTCCTGTTGCAGGCAAAAGCATCGACCTTTTTCTACTCTCTTCACTTTTCTTCTCTTTTAAAGTCTCATTTTGAACACCATGTGAAGATGCAGATTTTCCCCTGATTTGTTCAGCTTGCAGCTTTTTAAATGAAACACTGTTGCTCCCAATAAGTCCAACAGTAGCAGTGGCTCCAGATGTGCTGATGTGGTGAGGAGGCTGGTTTACAGCTGAATGGGATGCATCACTCCCAGATGCCCTGTTGGTCTTGTTGTTAAGCGAGTATGTTTTCCTCCAGCTGCCAAAAGAATGAGATGCATGTGGCAGTGATGAATATGATTGTGTGAAGTGTGAGGTGTGGCCTCGAACTTGGCCCCGCCCCCTCCTCAAACCATGTCTGGCATGACTCCATTGGCCAGTGCTTGATGGAATGTCACCATGAGTGCTTTTGTAGTCATTAATGAGGTCTGCAAAAGTCAAGAGGAAGTGTGTGAAAGTACAGCAGATAATGTAAAACGAAGAAATAAAAATGTCAATAAGAAGTAAGGGATTACTTCAATTTAGATGTTTTGAGATTCTGAAACATCAGATATAAATTAATAGAAAACTGTTAAAATTCTCCTTTGGGAGAACAAATCATGTTAAATCATCTTCTTTTATATTTTTTTCTTTACTTTATATTCTTGTTTATCGTTCCTTTAATCAAATTTGTATTTATTTAAATTTATTCTAATCCTTTATTTGATTATCAATTTTAACTGTATCTAATCAAATTTTGTATTATTGGATTACTTTAATACAATCTTTATTTTTTATACTAATGTATTTATTTATTGACCCAAGCAAACATATAATTTATTTCCTATTTTGTTTAGTATTGTATTATTTCAGCTAACTACTAGCTATTTACTGTTTTGCAATTTTTGTATTTACATTTTATTCTATCCTCAAAACCAGTTTGAAAACCCCACAAACATATAACTATATTTAATATCTTGGTCATTGTGTCATTAAACACGTCTATACAAAATAATGTCACACAATCAAGGTTTCAAGGTCTACATAAATGAATTTTTCTTTAAAATTGCTTAATAGGAGTTACACATTCAAGATTTTATTAAAAAAAAAACGTGACAGCAGTCTCAAGAAAACAAATGGCAATTTATTAAACATACTGGATGTTAATGACAAATAAATAAGCAGAAACGTCCGTACTTTTCTATCACGTTCATTGCCATTTAAGCTTAGAGTCTTGTTAATTTTACCTTTAACGTTACAAAAAATAATCACTTATTTATTAAAGTTTTAACTTAACGCTAGTGACCAAGTTTCTTGATTTATTGATAAATTACAATATGTATAGCGACAGTTTTAATAATGTAAATACATGATATAATTTACGCAATAATAAATCAGAGATTACAAACACATAAACATTTTGAAAGGTGTTACTGTGTGCAGTGTTATCTTAGCTTCAGGGAATTACCGTTAAATCAGTCACGTTGTAACTGAACACTTCACTCAAACGGTAAATGTTACAAATAAAGCACAGGATTCAAAAAAGGCTTAAATAACTGTTGAATTATGACAGAACTTTAACATATAAATAAAGAAATCACTCTTACTTTGCAGCTCCTCTATTTCTCTCTTTAGCGCTTCACGTTCAGCCATCTTCACACCAAAACACTACTGTCATAAAACCGCGACGCCGGCTGTGATGACGTATAAAAAACAACATCCAATCACAACACGGCTCTCAGCAGGACTCTTTACTTTTGGTTTTGCTCAAAAGCACTTACCCTGGCTTTACGAAACTTCGACAGAATGTCAGGGGGTAGTTTGATTTAGAGCAGCATTATAGACTTCTGACAATCACTTTATTATCTTTATTCTAGCAAGCGTTTAAGCGGAGTACATATGTGGAGAAAGACGAACAGTTTTGAGTTCTGCAGTGTTTACTTGTTTTGAACAGAAATCGAAAGTATTGACATCGGTAAGTAATGAGCATAAACTGTTCGAATGTTTGTGAAGTTTAAAAATAACATCGAAATGTATTTTTACAGTTAATTATTATTTTAAATAATGAGACTTTAAAGTGTTTATTATTAAAACTCTTTTTTTAAAAGTATATAGCAAACTAACGATTGACTGTTTCCTTCTTCACGGGGTGTCTACACAGCTCGGCTATCTATCAGTGCAGTTGCTTAAATTACTTTGTGACTTGGAATTCTTTGAATGACGAAAGTAATATTCATTGTTCAGGGGAAGTGAGCAAATAATGAACATTGCCCACGCTGGAAACACTGCTGTCAACCTGAAAGCTTGATATACTTCAGTTTTCCAAGTGACAATTTAAAGAAATGGCCGCAGCCAACAAGAAGATATACTTCATCATCACCGCAAAACCTCCTTCACCAAATAGCTTTATTGATGCTGGTGAAATATGCTTCATAGACAAACAACAATTTGAGTCCAGGCAAAAGAGAAAGGCTACAGACATTTTACCTGTAATTCGTATGGACAGGACAATTGAACACAACCTTGATAAAGTTCTTCTGAAACCACTGAGTGTCAGGACAGCAGAATTACTGCTGGCTCTTGAATCTAATGAAGAGCGACTGTTGGCACTGAAAGATCAAAAGTTTATAGAGGAGGCCTTAAATCTGACCATGGATGATCTGGTTTATGTGGAATGCAATGGGAAAAAACTTAATGGTATAATTCGATACATTGGCAGTATTATGAATTACAGCACTAATCCTATAAAAGGAGTCTTCTTTGGGGTGGAACTACAGGTGAGTTGTTTGTTTATGGGAAAGTGTGTCTGTATTGTTGAAGAGATATCAAAGGTGAAGCAATGCAAAAAAATCCACTAAGGTTTTTATGAAATGCTCTTCTCTCTTCTGTTTTTAGGGTGGAGACAAAGGAAAAGGGCAAAATGATGGTTCTTTCTATGGCAGAGCCTACTTTAAATGCTCCAAAAACTCAGGGATTTTTGCTGCTTTTACAAGAATCACACCAATAGATCATAATCCTTCAGCAGCACCACTATCAACTCCATCTGTCTTGTCCATGACATCTAGTGAGCCTCTTAAGGTTGAAGACAGAGTAATCTTTTTTCTTGACAATAATCCTCACCATGGCATGGTTATGCATATAGACAACAGCCAAGATGGTAAAATGGTTCTCATTTCTACTGTGAGTATTGACTTTTCGTTAAAGTAACTCAATGAATAATTAACCCAAAAATCAGGTTAAGTAAATAATGACAGCATATTTTTGAGGAGGTGACCTTTTTGCAACACTTTGCCTAGATGTTAAGGCAAAACCAAAACTAGACTGGTGTCATCATACAAAGTCCAAAAATGAAAGATTTAATCTGAATGTTCTTATAAAGACTAATAATAATAATAACAATTTGTTTTTTGATTCCACAAGTTTAAGGAACAATATTGGAATCACTTTTACTCTAATTTTTTGCCAGTTGCTGAACAATAAAAGCTTTAACAGCCAATCAGTATTTACTTGACTTTTATAGAGCATCAAACATATAAATTGACACACAGAATCAGAATCGGTTTTATTGCCAAGTGTGCTTACACACAAAAGAAATTTGTTTTGGTGACAACACAAATATGAAAAAGATGACAAATATTAAACAGATGCAATTAGTCAAAAAGCTCTGGATGTTGAATTGTATGTACAGATTTGTTATAAATATACAAGTTATAAGGTGCTGTGTACAAATGTGTAGAGAAAGTATTGCATTGTATATTGTTATAAGGTGCTGTGTACAAGTGCATATGAGAAAGTATTGCACATGTTTATTGCAGAGTAGGGGAATATTTAACTGTTCATGAGGTAGATGGCCTGAGGAAAGAAACTTTTCCTGTGTCTGGCTGTTTTTGTGCTTGGTGCTCTGTAGCGCTGACCAGACGGTAACAGTTCAAACAGGAAGTGCGCTGGGTGTTAGGGGTCCAGAGTAATTTTGTAAGCCCTTTTACTCACTCTGGAATAGTACAGTTTTTGAAGTGTAGGAAGGGTAGTGCCAGTGATTCGTTCAGCAGTCCGGACTATTCGCTGTAGTATAACCAAAGTATTTGCTTATAATAAATAGAACAATAGTGAGTGGAGGCTAATATATTTATCAGAGTAATGATAATAGTTGTTCTTGGTGTGGACTTGGATATATTTTTAGACTTGGATATATACTTCATTAATCTTATGATGGAAAGTCACAGCACCATAAAACTGCTCAAATTTCTGGTCAGCTCTATTTAAATTGATGCTAAATTGATCATAAGTTGAGCTATTGTATAATGGTACAGAAGGTACGAATGATTTACTAAAATGCTTTTTTTTAGGATAAAGATGAAGAGGGCAAGCAAGGTGGAGAGATATTGGTCCCACTGGACTGCATAATGAAAGAGGAGTTGTTAGATAATGGTAACCCATATGTTGTGTAATTGCATTTTTGTGTACATTTAACACAGAATAACACTATGCAAACAATAATTGATGTTTTTTATATATAAAAAATATGACTAGATGAAAAAATGGACACTTCATGGAACCTAGAAATGGGCAGCGCTTCTGATTCAGAAGGAATTTCTGTTGGCTCCCTAGTGCAGTATCTGGACAATAAACTTGGAATTGTCCGCTGGATTGGATATCTACCTGATTTTTCTGAGAAGAGTGCTGGGCTGGAAGTGGTAAATACTCTATGTACTAATTCAACTGTTGTCATCTTTCCTAAAGAACTCCTGAAGTTTTTAAATAATTAAATAGGTAAATTAATTTTAAAAAGTGAAATGTATGTATTTTGTGTTAGGAGACAGGCAGTGGAGTGTGTGATGGAAGATATAAAGGAAAACAGTACTTTGACTGTCCTCCTAAAGGTGGTTTATTTGTGAAACTGTCAGTTTGTCGGCCTGATGATTCTGTCTCTGGTGCAAATAAGAACACATCCAATGGATACTCTGGTAAGACCTGTTTCAGTGGTAAGTACTCACCTATGGAAGCGGTGTGTCAGTTGTTGAGTACTAGAACGTAAAGGACCAATCCTCCAGATAACATCATATCACTACATACTGCATTGGAACTTTACTTGTATGCTTTTTTGTTCTCTCTTAACAGATCTTGATGGGGTGTCTGTGGATGTAGAAAATGTACCACCTATTAAAACAGAAGATGTGTCACAGCTATTGATAGGCCAGAACAAGGGTATTCAGGGTCACTGCAACTCTTGTTATATGGACTCTGCCCTGTTCAGGTAAGAATTAATTATTGCAGCTGATATTAACATCCAATTTGGTTGAACACAAGAAAAGTTTAAACACTATTTAAAGGGTTAGTTCACCATTAATCATTTACTCACCTTAATGTAATTCCAAACCCCTTTTTCATATTTGAAACACAGATAAAAATATTTATAATTCAATCTGAGAGATTTCTCTCTCTATTGAACTCAAGAAATCACGTTTGTTGATAAAAAATAAAAGGTGCAGTAGGAGATCTGGGAAAATGCTAACTTTAGCATAATAGCATTGAAAACGCTGTTTAAAGTCATGCCTCCTGAAGTCATGAACACGCACAGAATAGGCGACCAAAACATTTTAACCTTTGTTGATATCGTGAGTCATTCACAGCCTTTCATAGTACTTTATATTACTACAGTTCCGAACTTAAAATCCTTTTGAAAAATGGTATTATATCTAGCACGTTTTCAGTTGTGTAGCAAGCAAAGCAAGTCATAATATGCAACAATTCATGCATGCAAGGATTTCCAATAGCAATGTGCTTGTCTCTGCTGATGTCTGTATGGAGACAAGCACTTTATTCAATGCAGTGGTTGACACAGGCCAGCAGGCTACAGAAATCATCCTAATTACTGCCAGTTTTCCTATAGCTGGCTAGGCGGAAGAATGCTATTTACATATTTGTGTTTTAATATTACCTCTATAAATATAAGAAAAAAAGGGAGTGCTAAAAACAGAAATATCCTTTCATCTTCCATATCGCTTTTTACATTACACATATGTTACTAAGACAACGACTGACACTTTTTAACATTACATTTTGACTGCTCTCTGCTCCTCACGACGCTTGTGTTTAAACAGATCTTCTTGTTTTGCACTTGAACTACTAAATGAATGCTTAGGTTTAGTTAACTGACTATATTTTGATTAAATTACATTATAGATGCTGGAAAAGGATCAGTCACATCAATCTTTAGCCGGAAGTTTTTCAGCCACTGCATATATACCATTCGTAAAAGAAGAAAATCTACATAAGCTTTGCATGACTAAAATAGTTTTAAAACATTCATACCTGTCTAAAAGAAATTCTGCAACTAAGGTGTCATCCTTCAGAACGTGTTTTTGAACTGCATAATTTCCTCCAGCATGCAAAAGCTACTCTGATATTGATTCAGGATTTATAACAGTTTGGATTCAGCTTTTTTTTTTTGGCAGAAGCCCTTTCAAAGACATATTGTTCTTTATACAGTAGATACAATATCATGTTGGTCTTTCAGAATGAAGGTCAGGTAGATGTTGTTTGCCTGCCTGTACTGTAACTCTGTTTGTCAGCTGAACCTGGTCAATGCGCAAATGACATATCTATCGGCAGGGTGCGTAGATATACAAATCTACATTTGTTGACAGTTTATCATATTTGGCCTGAATATTTGATTTGATGAACATTTTTATATCCTACGCCTTACCCAGAATATTAAAGTTTATATAAATACATTTAGATCATTTACTTTAAACATTACTATCGGAATGTAAAGACTTTAAACCAGCACAGCAAAAAATGTCTCTAAAGACAACCAACTATTGCACTTTTTAATCCTCAAGAGTTCAAATGGAAGAACAAACTGGATTTGTTTTTGAAGAAGCTCAAATGTGCCACATGACATAAAGAACTTCACTCTTTCTTGCACATCAGTCAAACGTCCTTGAGCTTCCATGAACAAATTTGAATTAATAAGTGCTTAATGGTGAAAACAACTCTAAATTAAATCAGTTTATAATATAAAATGATCTCGTCTTTTCAGAAGATATTGGATAAGAACATTCATTTAATTTATTTTATTATTTGTTTATGAAAGTTTTGAAGCATCAAAGTTTTGGTTAGAGGGATATAAATCATAGAATTTGGTTTAACATGCCTTCATTTGTGCTCTGAAGATGCATAAAGGTTTGATTGGTTTCGAATGACATGAGGGAATGAGGAAATTATGACAGAAAGTTTATTCATGGTGATTTAAATAACTTGCCAAGTTATTAAATATTTTATAATATGGCATGATCTAATATCTGTTGTTTTTGTTGTTGTTTTTTTATCCAGTGTGTTTTCCTGTTCATCAGTTCTGGATTCTCTGCTTTTTAAGTCCATACATCACGAGGACAAAACCATTCAAGACATCTTGCTGAAGAACATCGTCAACCCTCTTCGCAAGTAAGTTTAGCTTTGTATCAGTTGCATTTGTAAAACTGATATTTTAAAGTTACTCTTACAGTCACTCTTACAGTGCATACATTTGTTGAACTGAATTTTAACCATAACATTTATTTTGTTACTACAGACAAGGTTTTGTGTCAGCGTGCAGTGTGATGAATCTTCGGAAACAATTACAAAAACGGGAACACTGCCCCACTTACACCACAGATGAGAAGGGTACACCATCTTCTTGATGTCAAAGCTTTGTTAACTGTGTCAGATTTCAAACAGAATATTGAAGGCAAATGTCCAACTTTACATTTCTCTGCAAGTCATCAAAAAACCACAGATTCAGAATATTACACAGCTGTTTTCACAAATTATTTATATCTCATTATCTATAAAAGACCTCTTGGCTGTTTTATAGAATTACACTAAGCACAGTGTTTTTCCTCCATGTGCGCAGATCCTGAAGAGTTTCTCTCTCTCATCATGCAAGAGATTCTCTTTCTAGATCCACTGCTCAGTCTCTGGTAAGGGTGCTTCTCATTGATTTTATAGTATTTTTCAAAAGCAGGGTGTCTGCGGGGTCTTAAATAAAATCTTAAAATGTCTTACGTTTTCAAAACAAAATTTTAGGCCTTAAAAAGTCTTAAATTTACTAAAATGTTGAGTTGTAAGTCTTAAATAATTTTAAACAGGTCTTACATTTACTCTGTCCAAGTAAAGCTACCAAATCGGGCCGAGAGCCATCCAATCACCAACAATCCATCCCATTTCTTTTATATTTAAATTTTTATTGCAAAGAGATACAGCAAATTCTTCAAATTAAAATCCCTAACCAGGGAAAGAAAACTTAAAACAATTACACAATTACTCATAAGAATAACAGAGCAACATATCCCTTTACATGATATTCCATTTATACAAAAACAATTTACAGAATTAAGGGTGAGTGGACATAACGTTTATAAATAGGCATGAAACTCAATTCATTTGGACCAAAAGCCAACAAATACTGTAAATATTTTTGATTATTCGTGTAATTTTCTCTGTAATAAATAGACCATCTCACAATGTTAAACTTGTCATTAAAAAAATGAAATGATTTTGTTTGTTTTTTTGTGGCAAGCAAAAAAAAAGTCCATTGGCCCAACTGGTCCATTAGCAAAAACCCTTAGTGTTTATCCCTGTATAAGTCTTAACTTTAATTCATAATGGTCTTTAAAGGGTCTTAAAAAGTATTAAATTTGACTTGATGAGACCTGCAGAAAGCCTGAGTAGGGATGGGAAACAAAAGGAATTTGCAATTCACAACTACTAAGCTAAATATTATTAAAACTACTAAAAATAACTACCAGGTTTCTGATACCAATGTGTTTTTTTTAACTGCATGTGCAAATATTTTAATATGGTGTTCTGCTTACAAAAATGGTAACATTCAAGAACTTGTAGCAAAACTGAATATCATGAAAGTCATGCAGTTAAGGAAAATAATTCTTGACCCTATTCTACTAATTACTACTAATTTTCAGAAATTGATTATGCATAACGTCTGTTTCCTTTGGTTGTTGTTGTTGTTGTTGGTGTTTATTTTTAACTGAATACCTTTAATTTAATTTTATTTATATGTGTATTTATTGTTGAGTATGTTTATGTATGTATGCATGTATGTGTGTATATATAATACTTTGTTTACCTTTTAACAGCCACTCAGGAAGTAGACACAAAGTGCAAAGCTGTTACTACTATCAAATATTTATGGATTACAACCACCATTTAGTCCTGCCAACAGTTCAACAACTACTGGAACATTCGTTTTACAGCAACAGTCTCAAACTAGCAGAGGTGCAGTATCAATTCCCACTTTCTCTGTGCTTTTTATGTATCTGAGTGTTTCAAATACCGCTTTCAGTTCTTTATTTGTCCTTTTTTGGTTGGACATTCCATGTTTGACCTGCAGATAGTGCTGTTTCTCTTTGTTTAAAATGTGTCACCTGAATGAAACCAGTATTCCTCATTAGTGTCTGTCCTGACATGTAATTGAAATAGATTTTTACAAAATAAATGTATGAATTATTGTGTGATCATTTTTTACTAAGAGTTTTTTTTGTCTTTATATCTGCAGGTTCCTGCCTGTCTGATTCTCACGATGCCTCGCTCAGGAAAGAGTTTTAAAATGTTTCCTAAAATCATTCCTTCTACTGAACTGGACATCACTGGTCTTCTCGCTGATAGTAACGTCTCTTCAACATTCAAACAAATATTAATGTCCTGGGGCTTTCCTGGTTGTCTATTTTCTGGTTTCTGTGTGTTCTGTTAAGTGGTGTGAGGTGTGTGTTTGTTTATGTACATTTGTTTATAGGTCCTCAGCAGTGTGCGTTGTGTGGTCATCTGGCAAATGAGGAGTGTGCTGAATGCTTCAGAGACACACTGTTTAGTGATACAGGATTCAAATATTTTTGTTCCAGATGTTCCACTCAGGTAAGGTTTTAAACATGCAAACAGTTTTTTGAATTCTGATTATATAATAGTAGATTATGATAATAGATCGTTTTTTAAAAAGTAGCTAAAATACATGAACATTTTATTTTTTCTTGTGACAACAAAACAAATTTTTGATGCCATTACTTCACTCTTCAGATTCACATGATTCTTCAGAAATCATTTTGATAAATGCTTTGGTTCGTAGTTATTATCATCAATTATTATTTATGCTTATTCATTAATAATGGTTCTTATGATAATCGCCACATTTTGAAATGTATATAAAATGAAAACTGATGCTATTTCATTCATTTTCTTTTCGGCTTAGTCCCTTTAATAATCTGGGGTCGCCACAGCGGAATGAACCGCCAACTTATCCAGCATATGTTTTACGCAGCGGATGCCCTTCCAGCTGCAACCCATCACTGGGAAACATCCATACAACTCAATCCAAACATCCATACACACTACGGACAATTTAGCTTACCCAATTCACCATTATGGGGGAAACCGGAGCACCCGGAGGAAACCCACGCAAACACGGGGAGAACATGCAAACTCCACACAGAAATGCCAACTGACCCAGCCGAGGCTCGAACCAGCGACCTTCTTGCTGTGAGCCGAATGTGCTACCCACTGCGCCACCGTGCTGTCCCTATTTCACTTTTTGTTCATTTAATAAATGTAGTCTTAATGAGAATGAGGTGTTTAAAAAAATTAAAATCCAAACTTTAGGGATGTTTTTAAAAACTAATTATAGTATAATATTAATTTGTATGTATTAGGTTTGTATATGATTTATATGCAATTCATTAAATTGACAATGTATATGCAATACATATTAAAACAAAATAAACAAAATACAGTAGTCAGCTTTTGAAGTGCAAACCCTTTTATCAAAGTTGTCCTAAAACACCTATTCCTGTTTTTTTTAACTCTTTTCAAATGTTGACTACTGTATATACAGTAATGTGTAATTATATATGATGCATGCAATAAATTAATCTATTTTATTATAATAATAATAGTATTAAAAATCTGTTTTAAATGTAATAATAATAAAATTTAATGTGAATATATTATATTGAAATGTGAATAATAATAATCACCAGTAAATTTCAGAATAATAAAGTAATTTTTCTACATTTTCAATAAAATATCCTAAACCATTTTGGAATTGATATTTCTGTGTAGGTTCACTCTCACCAGCAGCGTCGACACCACAGTCCCATCAGTCTTCATCTTCCTCAGGGCTTCTCTTACTCTGATTCACTCACGCCTCCACCAGAGAAACTGGAGCTGTTTGCTGTACTGTGCATAGAGACCAGCCACTACGTTTCGTTCGTCAAACACGGACCTCGGGATACTGACTGGATCTTCTTTGATAGTATGGCTGACCGTGTTGGTAAGTAAATGTGTTCTCAGTGTGAGTTCACACACATTTAGTGGAGTAGAACATTCGGTGCACTTACAGAACCTGTTTGCAGGTGAAAGCAATGGTTATAATATCCCAGAAGTGCGTGCGTGTCCTGAGGTTGGCCAGTATTTACACATGCCTCTGGCTCAGCTGGCAAATCAAGTGCCTCGAGAAATGGACGGTGTGGCAAAACGACTCTTCTGTGATGGTTACATGTACCTTTACCAGAGTAAGAGCATGTCTCTATATCGATGAGTGAATCTACTTTACGTGTACAATAAACGAGAATGTGCAATCCGATAACATAAGACGATCTGTTATTATTAAATTATGAAACTCTAGTTTTTTGCTTCATATTTGAGCATTTTAAATGTTTGAACTGAAATATTAACACTGTTTTGATATTAGTTTCCCATATTTCATTGCCGGGGTGGATGGTATATACTTTTTAAATGGAAGCTTTTAGTGATTAAGCTTAGATAAATCTACTAAAAGTGCCTTGTATGTATATAAGAAATAATCATTTTCTACTCCTTAATGTCTTCGCAAAATGAGAGATTTTTGTTCCCCATTTTTCATTGACTGGGTGGGCAGTACATACTCTTTTAACAGCTGATTTCTTTTAGGAGATTTCGGCTTAAAGAGTCATGAAACCCTGGACTACATTTTCTGAGATTTTAACAGGTTTATGTGTGTTGAACATCAGTTAAGACAACATTAGCATCTGTTAGCTTCAATTGTAAGAAATAACTGACTCATTTTGAGCTTTCCCCCCTGATGTCATCTTCAAGTTTAAAATCTTGGGGCTGTGAGTACTTCGATGATATGTCAGTGTCTTATTATTATTTCTAAGATAAGTTTTCTTGTCCTATGAGAAGGACTTTCATTGGAATATTGATTTTGGATTGAAGGAAATTGATTATTTGATCAAGCGGTGAGACCATGCAGTAGTTAGGTGTTCATGATGGGTCTCAGTGCTGGTAGTGTTGTCCGAAGTACCAACTTCCTCGATTCTCTACTGAGATTTTAAAACATGTGATAATGGCGACATTTCCACATTCATTTTGAGCACTGCTGAGTGGATTATTGAACCCTGCTGATTGGCCATTGTGTTCACATGCTCAACACATGACTGTGATTGGCTCTAATGATCATCAGTTTAAAAGAGCACTACATGGACCCTGCCGTGTTTGAATGCTGTGCCTAATAGCTGATCCATCAGCAGATTAAAGCCATGTCCTAATGTACACAGGTATTTTTATAAACAGATTTTTTTTCCCGCCTTCATTTAAAAAAATAAACAAATAAATCTCTGTTTACATGAAAATGCAAACATGCACTTTGATACATGTTAAGTGCACCAACAATTGGCAATTGACACTGGATTGACACCAAACACGGAAGTAATTATTTGCTATTATATATATATATATATATATATATATATATATATATATATATATTAGTATTACCACACATTTTATCTCTGAGTCTATTATGGGCCAATGATAGATGGCTGTTGCTCTGTAATTTAATTGAGGTGGACTGGAACTGAAAGAGGAAGGTTTCATGGCTCTTTAAAGAACTACTAAGAATGCCTTGTATGTATATAAGAAATAATAATATAATGGATTAAAAAATTGAAGATGTTTTTTTTTTTATTTTATTGTCAAATACATATAGCTGATCTGCTCCTTAATTCATGCTGTTGATGTTGTTGTTTTTTTTTCCATTTAATGCTGACGAGATTTATTTTCTATAAAACTTGAAGTTCAAGGTTTGGTTTTTAATGGCTATTCATTAATTCTGTTTGAAGCTCTGTATCTACTGAATAGCATTATGTAGATCCATACTGTATGATGTCATAAATTTGTCAGAATACTTTGATTTATTTCACTGGACATGAGTTATACTGTTCATGCGTTCTCCTAAATTTGTTTGTTTTGGTGTATTTGATTCATTCCAAGGACAAAGATCACCAAAAAATAAATGTCTTTACAAAACTCCATTCCCTACGTCCTCTTTCTTTCCAACTCAATTTAAGCTTGTGTAATATCATAAATCTCAGCTTAGTCATTAATGCGCCAAAAACAGATAAATGTTAAAATGGTTAGTGATGGAATATTAGTTCTAACAGCAAGAGCTGGAAAGGAATCAAAAGGCTTCTAGTAAAATATGCCCTTAATGCTGGATAAATCTGATGAGATGCAGCAAGTACTCAAAGCATCTCAAGCAATGGACTTCACTGTAAATTTTTACATTAAGTTAATATATCATTCTATACCATTCTATGGTGTGAAATTTAGATATTTTTGTGATATTCAAAAGATAAAATTTGATTGTGCTTTTAAAATATTAATGTAAATGAGCCGATTGCAAAATATTACATTTAATATGATTATTAAATGTGTAGCATTTTAAAAGAATTGGAATGAGCAGATGATAGCAAAATAAATAATAACAAAAGGAACTTTTTGTCCACTTTATTAGATACACCTTGCTAGATTTGCCTCAATTGCTTTCAGAACTGCATTCATTCTTCGTGGCTGCAAACTTGGAATTTTTAATTTAATATTATTACTTGAGGCGTCATGGTGGCACAGTGGGTAGCACGATTGCCTCACAGCAAGAAGGTCGCTGGTTCGAGCCTCAGCTGGGTCAGTTGGCATTTCTGTGTGGAGTTTTACATGTTCGCATGGGTTTCTTCCAGGTGCTCCGGTTTCCCCCACAAGTCCAAAGACGTGGTATAGGTGAATTGGTTAAGCTAAATTGTCCATAGTGTATATGTGTGAATAAGAGTATATGAGTGTTTCCCAGTGATGAGTTGCAGCTGGAAGGGTATCCGCTGTGTAAAACACATACTGGATAAGTTGGCGGTTTATTCCACTGTGGCGACCCCTGATTAATAAGGGGACTAAGCCGAAAATAAAATTAATGAATTATTATTATTATTTGAAAGTTTGAGGACACATCATCCGTAGACTATAAAATAGATTAATCCATAAAACACAAATTAATATTTTAGGCAAAACACATAAGTGAAAAGAGATGATATAACATGATAATTAGTGAACATAAGACGAAAAAAAAAAAGTTGATTATTTTCAGATATTTCTGAGACACTTTAAAAAGGTCACTACTGACTAATAATGATTTTTTTTTTTTAAAAATGGTTTAGTCTTTTATTTTTTTAAAGATGTCTTTGTTGTAAATTGTAATTTGACTTTAATTGTTGTGCAGCTATCATCTACAACCCCAAATCAGAAGGTTGGGACAGTATGGAAAACACAAATAAAAAAAAAA